>JAUPFV010000003.1:188513886-189113886 GCA_036936605.1 Limnanthes douglasii subsp. nivea | reverse complement strand
ATAACATATATTTTCGCTAAACAAAACTCTGCCTCTGCAGTATCTCACTAATAGGCATGTTATCACAAAAGGATAACTTTGGGATCCGTTTAAGATATTCAAACATTAACATTGACGGATGTGGCATTACCACATCTGGTGGCAGGAATCCCTCCGTTACTCTATTCCTTTTGTTTATGTCAGCCTCTTTCTCTTTTGTTGGTAGCAAATCCGGTCTCACCACATTCACATAGGCTGACCCCAAACCCACCTCTTGCACAAGCGACGCAGACGGACGGATAGTCATCGTTTTTACAAAATGCTCCATTCTCTGGGCTATCTCTTTCGGGATATATTTTTTCAGTCCCCCGTCTTCATCATCTATTTCATCCCTCCTCGGTTGAGCTCTCACTTGTGCCTCATCCAGAACTATTACCTCTGGTGTTTTTCCATAACTCTTGTCGACATATCATCTTCATCTACCAGTTGAAGTTTCCTCGTTGATAGAGGAATGCATCCAGTATTACACGTGATTTATTTTGAAGAGGACTCACATGATCCTCTGATTCATCATCTTCTTCTCGAACTTGTCGAGTTTGGTCTTTTCCTACTCCACCTTATAGTGGAGCAACATCTTCCACCCTCTGATTAACCTCACCTAATTCCCCAGCAGCTCCTAACTCACCTTCTTTCTTGTTCTGACACTGCAAGGACAATGAACTCCCTGCCTCCTCAGTTTTATGACCTTGGGGCACCTACAGCCACACCTATGTATTACTACGATCCTAGTATCTTTTCTCCATCAAAGCTCGAAGTCGTTCGGTAGTGGCCACTTCTCCACTATCTGCCATCGTAACTTTACCATCCTTCGCAATAGTTAGTTCAGGTACTGGCTACAATCCAGCTTTCAAGAAATTAACTTGCGTAAACAACCCCACCGACTCCTATAACCACGTCCTATTGGCTAAGTTAGCTACCTGGATTATGGGATTTGTGCGCCCTCAGCTAGACCCTCATTGCACCACTCTTGGTGCTTTCTATCACCTGCATCAATAAAATACATAAGATAGTTTTCCTCATCAGCCTATAAGTTTTCCTTCTTAAACTTAGCCTTCCAATGACATTCCAACTGTATATTCATCAAAGCATCTTCCTGCTTCCAGTCCCTGATATAAACACGAAAGAGTTCTTCCAGTTCTTATTAGAGGTCGGAAGCTCAACTATTTTCCTACACTCGGTCAGTTGGGTATAGAAGAAAGGTGACTTGGCCAATTTCGTCACATCCACGACGGCCAACAAGTCAATCAAGCAAATCGAGACACCTAACAGGCGTGCACTTAACAGTACGTTGAGCAAAACTCTCCGCCTGTTGGATGCTAACTGTGTGGGGTATATACCTATGAAACTAGAAATATTATATATTAATAACAGTAATAGCAGCCGTAAGCCCCAGTCAAAAACCCTAGTGTATAGGCATATCTCGTTCTCCCTCGCCTGATATGGATGCTCACCAACTTATGGCACCCTAATTGTGACATCACTAGGAATACTATACCTAGACCTAAAGCTCCACAGACCAGGTTCGTCAAGATACCCATACTTGGGCGCTATTCGGTCAAAGTAACCTTTTTTAAAATCCGGATCTTTGAATTCGGTATTCAAGCTTTAATCGATTTTCCCTGCTTCTTTATAATCTTTTTAGGGTCATCCGGACTACAATGAGCCAAATGGATGGATGCGATTAAATAAATTGAGCGGACACCTCATGCACAATCACGAATACCATAGACGATAGTCTTTTCCCAAAAGTAATGAACTATGGATCAACACTAATGGCTGAGAAACTAGGGTTTCATGCACCAACATTAACTAAGGAAGAAACAAATAAATTGAAACATAAACATACCTTCTAGGTTGATGACAAACGCTAAAAATGGAGATGTAGCCTATTTCCTATAAAGCAAATTCGATTTCTCTTACCAAAAGGTAAACTGTTTCCCTCAATAGATTTTTACTTATTTCTAAATTGTGAATTACTATTAAGATATCAAGTGGTTTTTCATTCCACGTGTGATGGGATGACGATTGTTATTCACAATTAAAACCAATCGCACGTATTCACCAAAACCCAGGCGCCATTTAGAAGGTAATTGACTTTATTGTCAGAATAAACAACTTGGAATTTACCACATTTTCCATAACCGCTGAATATTTAAATAACGTCATGATTACAAGTTATACGTCATAAAAATGGCATAATGTCCACTTTTACAAAGTCCTCTGCTACTCAAATTTAAACATAAGTGATTTTATTTTAATTCATCAATTTTTTGTTTTTCATACACAATCCATGAAGTAGGGGGGGTTCCCTGATGATGGAAGCCTACTGTAACAGACAAGTAATCAAGGAAGGTAATAAAGGCCACATGGAATGAACTGATCAACGATACTAATAAAAATAAAATAAAGTAATTACCATACAATTATAAGTTTTATCATAAATATTTGTCTACGCCCAGAATATTTGAGAATATGTATTAATTAACTACTAAATACAACCAAGAGGAGGTATAAATAAGCTCCTAAATCTAAAGAATTGTATCTTTTTTCCTCGAAAGAAATAAAAAGCTCTACTTGTTAATTTTCCTATAACAATATCTATTTGAGTTGTATTTTTTATTCTCGTTGTTTGTAACTATATAAGAATGTTAAGAAAAAATGTAAATTAATTAATAGTAAAAGTTGTTATACATAAATTGAGATTTTATTCTAATAAGTTTAACCATTTAGTTACATATCCATATAGACATTCTCCCGTAAAATAGGAAAAAAGTCGATAACAAAAGAAAATGAAAATTAGGTGAACATGAACGAGATAAAAAAGACAGAAAACATCGAGCTGATAGATGAAGCAATTGTGGTAAGGAATTTAAATAAAGGGAGAGTTTTACAACCGTTCGGATAAAGATGATATGGAATAATAAAAAAATACTTGTAAGAAAATAAAATCTATTAGTAATAGTAAAATTAGTTATACAATTTTTTAGCCATGAAGGTCAGAGATGATGCGATGACTTATTTTAGATGTAAGGGAAGGGATATATTTGAAGATTCTCACATGTCTCTCTTCTCAAATATGAAAAATCACCGCACAAAATTTGGTACGCCAAAAATGGTCATGATCTAAAGACGAGAAAGTCCAAGAATTGACGGTTTGTAGTCAATAGGATAACGAGGCTTTGAAAGTGAAAATTTATGATTCGCGTTTGAGGGTTCTAAGATAAGATTAGAGAATGAGAACTCAACCAAGAGATGTTTGATTGAATCCATGAAGTTTGTGCATTGAACAAAATTATGGACCGTAATATAGCCTTACAAAATTTGTTAGGGTGACGACCAAAGTCCCACATCCCACTTTAGTTTAAACATGGGAAAAATGAATGGTATATAAGTAAGAACATAACTCGTATGAGGCCTTTTGTAAGTTGACCAAACGTAAAGTCGCGTGGGCCTTCAGATGCTAAAGCGGACAATATCATACTAGTGTTGAGATCGGATTGATCATACTTATATACGGAGATGGAATATGCGGTACCCATATTTCCAAAAAATTGTATCAGAGCTTCAGGCTTAGACGGAACGCGATGTGGATGAAATTCTGAGAGGTCAAACATGATGAACCAATAACCTTGCTTCAAGGTGAATGTTATGCTCTAAAGATCCTAGTTCGTAGTGCACGTGGCTCATCAAACAGTTGTACCTAATTGGACTATTGATGCTAAGGAACAAGACAAGTGGTGGTTTAATATGAGGTGAGTAGATACATCCGTAGTGCCTCTATGGTTCAGGTAGCCTAAACCTGATTAGAGTGGGCGGATGAAAGTCAATTGAGAGGAGGCTAATTTTGTACTTTATTCGAGAAAATGATTTCTTAGGGTGGAGACCAATGAATGTAAAATATCTGATTTGTTAGGATATCTAGAATCCAATTAATATAGATGACTTAATTAATACAAAATCTAAATAATATGGAAGCCGCAAAAATGCATATATTTACACAACCCATGTGCACGTAATTGCATAATTAGAACATAATTTTTTGCAACCAAATTACACGTAATTAGGAAACCAAAAAATATATTTAATAGATCCAGTTTTGTTTGTCCTGAAAAAAAAAACCAATGCTATTTTTAGATTTTTTAGAGCTGCAATTTAAAAGATATGATATTTAGATAGAAAACAAGAGAGGAAAAAAACCATTTGAGGGTTGAAATAATCATAAGAACTCGAATATTTTATTTGTTTATTGAAAATAAGCTTATTTTATCTTTACCTATAATTGAGGGGAATGATAAGATATCTCTACAAGAAATGAACTCTTAATGCATATTCAAACCACGATGTACACGATCTACCCTCAATCGGAATGGTAAATGGCACGTCGACAACTCCTATGTGCCACAAGCCCATAAGTGATATCATTACTTTTAAGATTCTGTTCCATCCACCTGCAATCTTTACCATCAACAAAGGATACGATCGACCAATATCTGATCATATTAGAAAGAACCAGACTCACAACATGTCTTCAACATGTTTTGATAAACAAGTTAAATCAGAAAACGATTTCCCTTCGCTGATTCAAAACAATGGATTAGAAACCAACTATCTTGGAAATATTGTTCCAAATCCTGACCTATTCTCAAAGCTGAGAAATAATCCTATATATAATCAACATTCACCTCAATAACCCATCTTGAACAGTCTGCATCAATCACAAAACCCAAGTATAACTATCAAATCTTATGCAGACATTACTAGGATGTTCACTAAGGAGTTTATTCATTAACATGTGAAGATTGAAGACAATAGTGATTTTAAATTTGTGCAATTTTTTGAAAATGACAAAAAAAACGTGAATAAAATAAAAAATAAACACTTATTGGAAAGTTTTCATATGGTAGGCCACCAATGTAAGAAATACATAAATTCTTGGGCACATTTGGATTCAATGGAAAGATCATCCTTGCATCATGGGATCCAACACACTTAATGAGCGAACTCGATATTTATGAAGACATATGAAAACCATGGAGAATGTGGATCATTGGTCATCATACCATGC
Organism: Limnanthes douglasii subsp. nivea; assembly: GCA_036936605.1. NCBI lineage: Eukaryota > Viridiplantae > Streptophyta > Magnoliopsida > Brassicales > Limnanthaceae > Limnanthes > Limnanthes douglasii. The sequence goes on along the minus strand of JAUPFV010000003.1, from coordinate 189,108,782 downwards.
ATATTCTAAAATGACATCCAATTTTCCATCCTAAGACAGAGTCACCAATAACCCATGTATGCATTTCATTCTCAAACATCCCAACATACATATATAAGTAAGACACTATAAAGGTTATTGCAAATACAATTGATAACCCATAAGCTTTTTGGATACCTTGTAAAAATAGGGCTATATATAACTGATGCAAGGTAAGGATAGAGATAAACATATTTCAACGGCTATTGAATAAAGTTTGGGTCAATTTTGGAAAAATAGAAGGCTACTAGTAAGACGTTCAGTACCGTGACATGCCGAGCTGTTCAGACTGTCTCCATTTAGGTCATAAATAAGCTCACACTAGAAAATCTTTGGCAGCCAAAGTTTGCCAAAAAATAAACCAACAAAAGGCTCAAACTACTAATGCTATCAAAACTTCCAAGTTAACAGATCAATGGATACGTAAGGTAAAATCAATAATTATCAAGAACGTGGATAAAAAATGCACAAAAATATAACTGAAAGCCCAACGAAAGGACACAAAGTAGTTAACGTTAGTCAAACCTCGAATGAACAAAATTCTCCACCTCAAAGCCTAGAATCGAAGCAACAACCAACCTATCCACAATCATCTACCATTACTAGAATAAAGCAAGCCAAGATAACCACCAACAAGTCTCAGTCTGATAATCACTTACCTGAGATCAGAAATGATGAAATTATCAAAGCCGTACATACACTTGAAATTGGAATTTTGTTCTTAGCTAACAAGGACCTGGACTCACATGAAACATACACTACCTCGCCAAAACTAAAATTCCATACTAGTCTTCCCTCATCCCCCATAAATAAAATAGAATATAGTAAAGCATTCCAGAAAATTATGAGTATGAAAATGAAAAAATTCAACCTGAAACCACCTAAAAGTCTTAATACCACCAAACCAATTCACTAAAACGGGTATGCCGGGCCTAGTGTTGGCTCCTCAAAATGAAAATGACAATCCTATGGTGGAATTTTGAGAGTTATTGACAAAAATTTACAATACGCAGGCTCAAATATATTATCAGATCACAAAATATTGATTTTCTTGTTATTCAGAAAACCGTGATTTGTGAGGCTCATTTAGTCAAGACTAGTAGAGTTCTTGGCTATCATGTGTTAACAACTCTAAAAATATATGGATATTCTGGAAAGAAGAGTTCATAATTGATACAATAGCAAATCAAGATCAACTACTTCACATAAAGGTCAAACGTACTACTCTAGACAATAACAACATGGTTTATATATTTTATGCGAAGTGTATAAGAGAGAAAATATAAGCTCTTTGGGAAAACTTAAGAAATGTGACTGATTATAATAAAGAATGATTAGTGATGAGAGACTTCAATACCATCACTAATCCTAACGGGCAATTATCTTACTTTACCCTATGTTTAAGGAGCATTAATGATTTTAACAAAACCATCAATAACTGTCACTTAGCTGACACTGGATACTCAAGCTCCAAATATACTTGGACCAACTCTCATAAATGGAAGCAACTGGATAGACTGTTATACAAAACTGCTTGGTCAAACTATTTTGAAAATACATTGGCCAAATATCTAACTAGAACAAAATCTGATCATAATTCCTTATGTATATCTATCTCTAACTCCACCAACAAAATAAATCCTCGTTTAAGTTCCTAATCATGTGGCTACTACACCATGTTTTCTTAAGCATTATGGAGAAATGTTGGAAGGAAGATATTATTGGTCATCATCTTCAGGTTTTTTGGCAGGAACTGAAAAAGACTACTGATAAAGCTCAAGAATTAGAATAAACAAGTTCTTGGAAACATATTTAATGTCATATCATAGTATGAAGAAGAGGTAAAATTCTATGAAAATTATTTTAAAAAATTAAAAGACTAGAGGACAAAATCAAGTTATCCAAAACCTAAGCCACTAATCGACAAATGTAATATCAATTGGACAAAAAATTTAGATAATACTGTTGTTTTTTGTAATTATATAAAGAAGAAAATAAGAAAGAGCAGAATTCATAAAATTTTGGTAGGAAACAACTGGATTGAAGATCGACATGAGCTTCGTAATTCTGTTGTAAATCATTTTAAGTCTATTTTTAACTGAGCATACAAGTCCTAAAGAGAATGATGATCTTCATAATATTATACCCAACATTATCACTAATAAAGATGACAAAAATTTAATATCTTACATACTGAAGAATAAATTGACAACTCTTTCAAAGATCTAAACTCCAATAATATAACAGGTGTTGATAGCTTCACTGCAAAACTTTTCCAACGCTGTTGGGAAATAATAACTAAGAACATTTGTGCTGCAATTTGTGCCTTCTTCAATGGTAATCAAGTTATTCATGGCATCCATAAAAAGATAATATGTCTTATTCCTAAGAAGGATTCACCTAAAATGTGGAATGATTACATGACAATAAGTTTGTGCACTATTTTTAACAAGATAATATCAAGAATATTGAATCACACGCTATATTTTTTGCTTTCCATGTTCAGATCTAAGGAACAAAATGGCTTCGTAAAAGGAAGAAATATCCACGATAACATACTTTTTACTCAATAGATAATGAATCAATTAAAGAGAAAATGCAGAGGAGGTAACTTGATAATCAAAATTGATATGACGAAAGCTTTCAATAGAATTTCATTCTCATTTATGGTTAGAATTCCAGATACTTTTGGATTTAACAATAGATGCATTGAAATAATACAAATATTTATTAATATTTTATTGTTTTATGTTATTATTAATGGTAACATCAAAGGTTACTTCAAATCCTCAAACGATGTTAGACAAGAGGATCCCATTTCCCCTAGTCTTTTCATTATAGCTGAGGAATTCCTAATAACATGTCTTAAAAAGATATTTTAAGACAATTGTGACATGAGATTCAAAGCCATCAATTCAATAATGGTACATTTCCTGGAATTCGCTAACGAATTTGACATTTTTGCTAATGGATCTTCCTCAAGCATTAACAAAATCATAAATTTCCTACAATAATATCAACATAAGTATCTCCAATTGATCAATAAAAAGAATACTATGTTTATTACTTCTAAGGGAATACTCTAATCTAGAATCGAATCAATTGAACTTCATATGGGATTGAAGAATGGTTGTATTCCTATGAAATATCTTCGTATTGTTATCCATATTGGAAATAAAGTAAGCTAATTTGAAGACTTAGTGACCAAAATTGGGCTAAAGACACAATAGTGCGGCAACAAACTATTATCTTTTGGAGACATGTTAACCCTCATCCAATTAGTTCTTTTGGCTATCCTTACTTATCACATGTAAAAAATCAGCCTACCTAAAATAGTTCTCTCTTGAATAGAAATTATTTGTAGTAGATTTCTTTTAGAGAAAAAATGAAAATCATAAAGCTATAACTTGGGCTAGTTTGATGAAACTTGGCAAACTCTTTGAAAAAGGGGGTTTAAACTGATGTAGCCCACAAAGTCCAAACAAAAGCCTTTTTAATTTTATTTTATTTTATTTAAATATCTTATGTATTTAAATCAAATCTAATTATATTAAGATTTGATTTGATTTGATTTGATTTTAGAATATTTTAGAATATTTATTTTATTTCCTTGTATTCTAATTTAGGGTTTTGAGAAGCTATTATATAAAGCCTCTTATGCCTTAAGATATTTTAAGTTTTTGGAATAATAGATTTTTTATCTCTGAAATTTTCAATTTTTGTTACCCTTAGATTAGGGTTTCATCATGTTACCCTTAGATTAGGGTTTCATCATGTTACCCTTAGATTAGGGTTTCATCTATCGTTGCTTCTTCTTCTATTTCCGCTGCGTCATCAGTTTGGTATCAGAGCCTCAGTTCCTGCTACGGGTCAAGCATGTTTCTGAATCTTGATTTCATCTGATTCAAGGTCTAAAGGAGAGAACAACATACGGCCATGAAGATCTCAAAGATCGTTTGGTATGCAAGAGACACACTAGGCGTTTCAATGACGATCATATTGACCGGTTACTGAAGGAGTTTAAATTGGCTACAAATCGTCGAATCAAGGTAAAACTTTCTTATCGATATGCTGTCTCAGGCTATGAAGAGGTTTTCAAAACCATTTTTTTTCATCAACTGGACATGGGGATGTTGTCTTCAGGCTATGAAAAGGTTTTCGAAACTATTTTTTCCTTCAACTGGATGGCTTCAATGTGACTTCGAATAAGGAACACTCGAGAAGAATTATCTTATTCCGATAAGGTCAACAATTACAATTCTCAATGTAACGATTGAATAAAATAAAATATATAATTAAGGTTCTTGATGGTGATGGTGCTGTGAATTCGAGGACGAATTCTTGTCAACCAAGAGAGGATGATGTAGCCCAGAAAGTCCAAACAAAAGCCTTTTTAATTTTATTTTATTTTATTTAAATATCTTATGTATTTAAATCAAATCTAATTATATTAAGATTTGATTTGATTTTATTTTATTTTAGAATATTTTAGAATATATATTTTATTTCCTTGTATTCTAATTTAGGGTTTTGAGAAGCTATTATATAAAGCCTCTTATGCCTTAAGATATTTTAAGTTTTTGGAATAATAGATTTTTTATCTCTGAAAATTTCAATTTTTGTTACCCTTAGATTAGGGTTTCATCATGTTACCCTTAGATTAGGGTTTCATCATGTTACCCTTAGATTAGGGTTTCATCTATCGTTGCTTCTTCTTCTGTTTCCGTCGCGTCGATGAAGCGGCGGAAACAGAAGAAGAAGCAACGATAGATGAAACCCTAATTCAAGGGTAACATGATGCAACCCTAATCTAAGGGTAACAAAGAGTGAAATTTTCAGAGATAAAAAATCTATTATTCCAAAAACTTCAAATAACTTAAGGCATAAGAGGCTTTATATAATAGCTTCTCAAAACCCTAAATTATAATACAAGGAAATAAAATAAATATTTTAGAAATAAAATAAAATCAAATCAAATCTTAATATAATTAGATTTGATTTAAATACATAAGATATTTGAATAAAATAAAATAAAATAAACAAGGCTTTTGTTTGGACTTTCTGGGCTACATCATCCTCTCCTGGTTGACAAGAATTCGTCCTCGAATTCACAGCACCATCACCATCAAGAACCCAAATTATTTATTTTATTTTATTCATTCGTTACATTGGGAATTATAATTGTTGACCTTATCGGAATAAGATAAATTCTTCTCGAGTGTTCCTTATTCGAAGTCACATTGAAGCCATCCAGTTGAAGGAAAAAATAGTTTCAAAAACCTTTTCATAGCCTGAAGACAACATCCCCATGTCCAGTTGATGAAAAAAATGGTTTTAAAAACCTCTTCATAGCCTGAGACAGACAGCATCTCGATAAGCAATTTTTACCTTGATTCGACGATTGGTAGCCAATTTAAACTCCTTCAGTAACCGGTCAATATGATCGTCATTGAAACGCCTAGTGTGTCTCCCGCATACCAAACGATCTTTGAGATCTTCATGACCGTAGTTGTTCTCTTCTTTAGACCTTGAATCAGATGAAATCAAGATTCAGAAACATGCTTGACCCGTAGCAGGAACTGAGGCTCTGATACCAAACTGATGACGCGACGGAAACAGAAGAAGAAGAAACGATAGATGAAACCCTAATCTAAGGGTAACATGATGAAACCCTAATCTAAGGGTATCATGATGAAACCCTAATCTAAGGGTAACAAAAATTGAAATTTTCAGAGATAAAAAATCTATTATTCCAAAAACTTAAAATATCTTAAGGCATAAGAGGCTTTATATAATAGCTTCTCAAAACCCTAAATTAGAATACAAGGAAATAAAATAAATATTCTAAAATATTCTAAAAAAAATAAAATCAAATAAAATCTTAATATAATTAGATTTGATTTAAATACATAAGATATTTAAATAAAATAAAATAAAATTAAAAAGGCTTTTGTTTGGACTTCCTGGGCTACATCATAAACATTGGAAGCTTTCAAGAAATTCAGATTACTTTCTCTTGCAAGCTTTGTTGCAAGTTTCAAGAATACAATAATCTTTTGTCCAAGTATATGTACACTAACTATTGTTCTACATACCAATCATAGCAAATTTACCGTACATTATAAAGATAAAAAACCTGGAAAGACTATTGGAACTAAGACAATTAGCTGAAGAGTTCATATTGTGGAAGCTTGGCATATGTGATATTGTTTTCTTCCTAGAAAATGGTGTGACAATAAAACTTTTATCACTCATAGCGGCGATGATAAGAACACTTGGTACTTGAAATAAAATGTTAACATTTTTTACATCAAGATAGATGGAATATAGATAAGATACATTTCGTTATTCTAAACAAACATTGAAACAATCAAGTGTCTCTCCATAAAAGAAGCTAAAGCAGACAAAATTGAATGGTCTTTCACTAAAAATAGTGATTACAACACTAAAGAAACACGGAACACGATAAAGATTAAAGGCCTTAAATCAAAATTATTTAAGAGGATTTTGAATAATATTACTCCTAAGAAGTGTTCATTTTTTCTTTGGAGATTGATGAACAATTGAATCTCAATTGATAAAATCCTTCAACACCGGAACATTCCCATTGCTTCTAAATATCAATATTGTGAAAATATTCAATCAATTAACCACTTGTTCATTTACTGCAATACCTTATGGGAAGTATGGAAGTAGTTTGGTAGTCTATTTAACTTAATAATTGGCAGACACATGACTTTTAAACATATCATTAGGATTTGGTACTGGTCTACACTCAAGGATGTTCATATTCGAACTATTATTCCTCCTTTCATATGTTGGGTCCTTTGGATATCAAGACAAATTCAAACATAAGGAGAAACATATTTTTTTTAACACTATCTTTCATCACATAAATAATATAATCTTAAACTTATACTATGCTAAGCTACACTTAGTATGATTCTCCTGGTCCAATGACATTCCTATTGCTTACGACATGGGCTGCTTTAATCATCTAAATAAGCATACTAAGTGTATTTCCATCAAACCTCCCAAAGATAACAATTTCAAGCTCAATATTGATGTTTCTTGTGCCTTAACTGGAGAAGCTAGTGGTGGGGGTCTTATTAGGAATAATAAAGGGATATACTTGCAACGTTTGGTAGGATCCATGGTAAACAGACCCCTAACATTGCTGAATGCAGGACTCTACTTGATGGTCTTACCATTTGCTATGAAATGAAAAAAAAATATAGATTTATACACTAACTCTAATATAATTATAGTAATGTTAATGAAACACAAATCTCAATGGTTTTTAACTTATTTATTAGACTGTTGCAGAAAAATGATGACCTTTTAGCATGTCTATAACTCACATTTACAAGGAACACATGTCTGCGGCAGACTGGCTGGTGATGTGGACTTATAAATTCAAAATCAAGCAAGATCTAAATTGTATACAGATTTAACCAATTAAGAGTTATTGATCTTCTAGATAGCTTAGAAGTAGACTTCATTAGAGAAGTTACTTGAGCTATCCAGAAGATTACTTCTCTTTTTTATTAAGTTATGATAATAAACTTGTATTGTTTTTCTGTGAAAGTTTTCAAGGATAATCTTCCAAATTTACCAGCTCAATCTAATTCTCATGTCATTAATTATCCTCACTACAAGTAGTACTACCTGAAAAATTAACTTTTACAGATATTCTACCAACCTTTCAGAAAAGCTATGTTGGTGAAGAAGAAGATAAACAAGTATTCAAATTCAAAATCTCAAAGAAATTGCAACAGTATATACAATACTCAGTATCACTCAAATAACTATGTTTCCATGGAATCCAATGTAAATTCAAAAACCTACCGACTGTAGAATCAAATCTTTATTATCTTTAATACGAATTTGACGGTATTATTCTTCAAGTATGAAGTCGAATCATCTTGGAAAGACTCTTTGTTCAATGGCCAACAACCGAATATGAATCCATGGATTAAAAATTATCTAAGAAACAACCATATTGTGGTCTTGATTCCTTTATTTTTTTGAGAATAAGAAATAACACTATCTCAAGGTCCTCAAAGAACCGAAGTAAGAATAAAGATGTTTAGGCGTGGATTGAAAATAAAATTTGACTTATCGCCTAAATTTTACGTCAAATTTTAGGTATTTGACCTAATTGTATAATTCTCAAGGCCATTTACATGTGATCTCATTTTTAAAAACCTCTAATCTCAATTAGGTATAAGTTCATGTTTGCTTTTTAAAAAACTATTTAAGAATATATTGATATTAACAGAAAGTCCAAGTGATTATGGTACTTTAGTTTTGAAATTAGGTGGTTATCCATAATTTAACAACTATTGGATAGTTATTCGTAAATAAGTTGGATATTGGACAGTTATCTATATATAAGTTAGATTTTTAGTGGTTTATTGATAAACTATCCTTTTAAATATTTAAAAAATTAGTCAAATCATATAAATTACCTTTTTATTTAGTTTTTAGCACTGATAATGTTTAAAAATAATAATAAATAAAATAAGAATTAAAAACGGTTAAATTTTATATAATAATAATACATTATCTATGTTTTATACGTCTTTAATTATTTTAATCAATATTGTATCCGTTTTAAAATGATAATTATCTATTTTAAAACTTCAGTGATTTGTTATCTTAAGACTAATCTGTTTACTTGGCACACGAACGAAATGCATGGGAAAAGACCCAAGAAATAGAGAGTCTCTGAGTGTTGATCTCTAAGAATCGGCTGGTTTTTTCCAATCTTCCTTTATCAACTCTGTTGATTGCCGCACTCTATGATTTTTTGTGAAGCTTGCGTTGCATCATCAATCCTCATTTCTCTCGGTTCATGATTCTATTCTTCGAGTATCTGTCAAAATGCAAGAAACATAGATGTACATAAGAGATTTCCCAGATCTTCATAAGTCTAATACGGTTACAGATGAAGCAAAACTACACACAATGAATCCATGCCTTCCTTCAAGAAGTTTTGTTGACATTGTTAAGTCATCAAATCTTCTTCAAACGATGAAGATTTGAAACCATACGCGATCAAACATCATCAATTCCATATATCTCTTCAGTTCAACCAAGAAAGAAAAGATAATCTAAAATATTCTTGAAAATTTATGCTAATAGGAAAGTTCTCACAAGGCTTACCTAAAAGACAAACCCTTAATAAGTTCTTAGAATCGAGAAAAATTTATTGGAGAGGTTAATGTAAGAAACTGAGACTCTAGGCATATACTGATTGAATTCTCAATTAAAGAAGACATGTGTAAGTTGTGGTCAACAACAATATGGACAGTTGGTGAAAAAATAAGTAGGGTTCTCAAATGGTTGCCCTACTTCAATCCTAAATACGAAAACCCAATTGTTTCCACCTCGATCCGTATAGAACATGTGCCAAAATATATGTTCAATTATGAAATAATACATTCAATTACTGAAACCATTGGTGAACCATTAAAATGTTGAGTCCCTCACAAGAACATCGCATTATTCAATACTTGCTACGCTCTTATTGAATTAGATAAATCAAAGAAGGTTCAACATGATGTTTGGGTGGGATTTAGAGCTTATGATGGATGATGCATCCATATTAGTTACAAGGATGTTCCTCAGTACTTCAATCAGTGCCATATAGGCCATGACAATAATCATTGTAAAGATTACAGTTAAAAATAATGAAACTATAACTGATTACAACCTCGACCAAGGTACTACTGTTTGCAACCAGGAAACTACTTTACATAATAAGCCAAAGTTGCACTCCATAATAACTAGGCCTGAATCTACTATGAAATATAATCAGGAAGTTTAAAAATATAATACAACTACTAACTTAACTCTTAATCCTCCTAAGTTCCAGAAACATCATTAGCCATGAAAAGATGAGAGTTGTAAACAACTACCTATTCAGGATCAATATGCTACCCTAGTGAATGATATCACATCTAAAAGTGAGGAGATCATAGAGCCATAATGAATTTTTAAGATGACTACATAATAAGGAACAATATTAGTAAAGTAACGACAAGGGGAACTACACTCTCACTAACGAGAATTTAGGAAGTCTTCCTCCTTCACCGATCCTGAAAAAGAAAACAATGTATCAAAGTTTTCAAGAATTATTAAACATGAGACTTAAAGCAGCAAAACACAGAAGCAAAACTGAAAAAAGAATTTACAAGCCCATATTTGGGACCAACAAGCAAAGGAAACCATGCCATGATCATGATAGTTCTACTTAGTTGGAATATAAGGGGTATTTCTAATAGAGCTTCTTTGAGCAGGCTCAAATCGATTATTGTTAAGGATAAAATTTGTATTGTTAGACCTCCAACTGCTTTAACAAAATCTGGCTTCTTTGGAATGATTGGTTTTCTGTTAATATTGCTATTGGTCACCCTCAATTAATTCATACTGAAGTTACTTACAGTATTCTCAACAAAGTCTTATCCCTTACCTCTGTTTACGCAAAATGTCAAAGTTAACATGAAATATATTTCGTCTACTCTCACTAACATTTCTCATAATGTCGATGAGTGGATGGTTCTTGGTTATTTCAACACGATTACCAATCCTTCTGAGCAAAAGAGTTGTATTAAAAACTGTGTCAATAACTTTGATGATTTTAATGAAGCTATTAGCATCTGTAATTTAGAAGATGCTGGGTACGCTGGGAATATATTTACCTGTATAAACAAAGTGAAATGGAAGCACCTTGACCGTGTTTTTCATAATAGTAATTGGACTGACTACTTTAAAAAAATTTAGTCAAGCACCTTACTAGAACCTGTTCAGACCATATGCCTATTCTTGTCTTTGTCTCTAATGATAAATTCAAATCGAAATCATGCTTCAAATTTCTTAACATGTGGTGTTTAAGTGAAGAATTTATCCTTTTTATTAAAACTAATTGGTTGATTGAAATGCAGGGTCTTCCCCTTTACAGGTTCTGGAATAAGCTTAAGAGATTAAAAGTAGCTCTTAAAGGTTGGAATGGTGAGGTTGACAAAGTGTTAGATGCAGATGAGGAAGTCAACAAGATGGAAATTTTATTAATGGAGGACCACAATGAGCTTAACAAGAACAATTGGTCCAGGGAAAATGCTACCCTTCTTCAAGCTCTAGCTTAAGAAGAAGCGTACTGATATATAAAAAAAAACTTACTCAAACTGGATAAACGATGGTGATGGAAACAACAAAACCTATCACAACTTTGAAAAAATAGAGAGGAATGAATATTTACTACAGAATGAAGGATGGAGCAAAATCGATCACATATGAGACTCAAATTAATAATTCAGCCAAAACGTATTTTAAAAATACTCTAACTGACTACCCTTATAATAATCATGATTCTAAGTCAAATCTCTTAAACAATTACATGTTTAATTATATCCCTAACTTGATAACTGAACATGATAACACTCGTCTTATATTTCTACCTAATGAAGATGAAATTCTTGATACCATAAAAGGTCGTAACTCAACAAACTCAGCTGGAATGGATGGTTTCAACTGAACTTTCTATCTTACTTGTTGGAGTATCATCAAGACTGACCGAAAGGAAGCAATTATCTCTTTCTTTAAAGACCATCCCCTTCCTCAAGGCATATTGGCTACAAGTTTATGTCTTATCCCTAAGACCTGTAACCCTTCGAGTTGGAAGGATTTTAGGCCCATAAGTCTGTTTTATGCTTAATAGAATCATCTATAAACTCTTAAGTAATAGGCTGGGTAAACTTTTACCTAAAATCATTTCTAAGAATCAAGGGGCTTATATTGTCAATAGATCAATTCAGGATAATATTCTTCTAGCCAATAAATTGATTTATGATCTTAATAAAAAGACAAAGGCTGGGAACATTGTGATCAAAGTCGATATGGCCAAAGCCTTTGATAGAATATCCTATAGTTTTCTAAAGAAAGTTCTCTTAACTTTTGGTTTCAACAACAACTTAGTTAATTTAATCAACAACATATCAGAAATGTAAAATCCTTTGTTCTCATAAATGCTAAAGTAGTTGGTTACTTCAAAACTAGGAGGATTTAAGACAAGGAGACCCCATATCTCCTTGTCTTTTCATAATTGTTGAGGAAACTGTGATTAGAGGCCTCAATATGCTCTTTTCTAACAACAAATCTATTCAATATAAAACCAGAAATCACGTGTGCATCCCTACATTAGCCTTTGCAGATGACCTCTTAATATTTACTAATGGATCTAATTCTGCTATCGTTGTCCTTGGTAATTTTTTACATGATTATCGAGATACTTAGCTCAGATGATTAACAAGGAAAACACTACCATCCTCACTTCTACTAAATTTCATATCTTGAAAGTTTCTGCTATATCAGCTGACACTGATTTTAGAAGCAATCATTTGTCAGTTACGTATCTAGGTATAAGTCTCAACAGCAATAAGTAGGCTAGAAACTATGAGTCTCTGATCAGTAGTATTAAAGCCATAATCACTGATTGGAAGGACAAAAATCTCTCTTATGCTGGAAGGCTTAATCAAATCAATACTATTCTTATGGATATGCCTAGCTACTGGATCTAAAACAACATCACTCCTAATGGTATAATAGACACAATAGAGAAGATCTTCAATAGCTCTTTTTGGGGTTCTAGTCTGGATGCTTCTAAGATTCACTGGTGTAATTGGAAGAAAGTTTGTAAAACTTTCCTAGAAGTGGTTTACATGTGAGAAGATTAAATGATACCCAGGATTCTATCTCTTGTAACCTATAAATTACATTTATATAAAACAACTCGTTGTGGGCTAGATACATCTATAGTATTGACTCCGAAAACAATCATCCTAAGTTACTTTGTTGGCAACCTCATATTAACAACAAAATTAAAGTTAACAGTGATGGTTCTTCCCTTGTCAATGGTGAGTCCAGTGGAGGTATTATAATCAGAAACAATGATGATACCTTACTCTATGGTTATGGTCGTCTTTATGGTAAACTTTCCCCTCTTCATGCTGAAGCTAGGGCCCTTCTCGATGAGATTTTAATTTGTCAGCAGAATGGTTTAATCGAAGTTGACGGAATGGTTTAATTTCACAACGTTTTTATCAATTTGTATGTGTTTGAGTTCCATCTGGCCTACAAGTTGTCATGATTTCCTTCCCTTCAAGTTGAAATTTGTCCCTCATTTCCAAAACGTAAATCGTATTGGATCTTGATTATGAAGATTAGTATTAGATGCTGTTTCAGTTTAGCTCTGGAAGTTGACGAAGTTTCGCTTTGGTCGTTTAAGATAGGTGAAATTCAGTATGAGAATCAGTTCTCTATTCCTCAGCCTATGGTTCTGTGTTGCTCGAGGGTAATTTGAAAAGTTTAATTTTCATTTTGACTCCTTTTTACTGTGTTATTTGGTAAAGTTGGGCTTAATTTTGTTGCTCCTATTGTAACCTTCAACTTGGGGCATTATTCTATTAGTAAAAAGGTCAGGTTAGAAACAAATCACATTTTGTTAGATCTCTCACTCTAATTTTTTATTTTGAAACTCAGGTGAGGGATCTATCAGTTAGGTATATGATCTATAAAAAACTTTATAGGTCTTGTTTCTCTACGATGGGTAAATTCGTCCAAAATTAAATGAAAGACCAATCAATTAGGTGTAGGATTCAAGAATATAAGATTCAACAAAATGTGACTTTTTTTAACCTAACCCTTAGTAAAATTCCTTTTAGACTAAAAAATAGAAAGACTAATCTATTTATTTTTTAAACGTGAACATTATATTGAAAGTACGATGTTAATTTTCTCATTTATTTTTATATCAACTATATCAATACTTTCAAATGGGTTAGGATCGATTTCATTGATTTGAATTATTCAATTTATTTTTTAACCTGTAACATTTACTCTTAAAATTAAGCCAGAAACATTGTAGTCCCCAAGCGGAATCAAACCCGGTTAAAGATTCGGTTTTGTCTTTGGATTAACTCTGATCCGCATCAGAATGAAATCGATATTTAAATAACAAATTCATATTAAAGGAAGATAAATTAGTATAAATCTCTAAGAGGTTGGTGAGTGAAGTGGATGTCTCGTTTCCAGTTTCTCAAACTTGCTACCTCAGAATTCCAACGCATTGGATGTTTCAAATAATCTATCTAGTTGGAGACTTATCACCAACCAATACTTTCACTTGCTCAAATTTGTGGTTAAATCTCGGTCGATTCGTCAATAAACATTTAAATTGATTTTAATTAAATCGATTTATAAAAAATAAAATTGATTTAAAAAATAATACTTTGATATTTTAGAAATAAAATTGATTTTAAAATTTAATTATAGTTTTAATATTTTGTACATAAACAAATTTTCTCATAAATACTTTATATAATTATATATAAAAAAATCACTATACAAAACATATCTTAGCAATCAATTATGGATACATATCTAAAAAAATGAATAAATTTTAAAATATCTTTATATGTGAAATCTACCAAACATCCGTACACATTTTTTTAAATATTTTTCTTTAATTTAAAATTTAAAATTTTATATTTTTTAAACCGTAACTCGGAAAAAAATCCAAAAATATTTTTGGTTTTATTTTTTTAAGACGAACAAAACTAGTACCACTCATGATATGTTTTGATTTTTTTAAAGTTATATTTTTTACTCGTTTCTCATTATATGGTTTTACATCGATCATATGAATGGTTCACATCTAGTATCTATCATTGTTAGCATGATTACGTATCTATCATATTGGATTGGTTTTGTATCTATCATATTTGGCATGGTTTCACATCTATCATAATTGACATGATTTTATCTATCATAATTGGCATGGTTTCTCATCTACCATAATTGACATGGTTTCTCATCTATCATAATTGACATGGTTTCTCATCTATCATAATTGGCATGGTTTATCATCTATCATAATTTGTTTGGTTTCACATCTATCATAAGATACTTCCTATATGGTTTGACATACCTTAAATCCATCTGAAATAAAACCTAAATTTCCAAGTACGGAACCAACAAAACCTAAGATAAAAAAAATAGCTTATTCGATAAGAAACATATTAATTGTTCTACCCAAAGAAAAATCGAAACAAAATTTAAAGAAAAAGAAAAAAACTCAATGATACTTAGCATACCATGTTAAGGGATGAAGCAACCATTGCCTTTAATTACATACATTTTCATATTTAAATAAAACTTACATATACTTACATCCAACCAAATATTGCTGCACACCTTAAAGAAATACTCACTAGATCGAGAAGCACGTGCTTCCCAGTATTACTATTAGCAGCAAAACCATTGAATACTTTTTTTTATAACATTCCATAATATTTTTCCCTTAGTATTTGTGTTTCTTGATTGAGGAATTTCTCTTGATCATTCATTATAATCAGGTCATTCAATCACGTTATCACTCTATCTCTCGCTTAACAAACAAGAAATTACTAAAAACATTGCCTAGTCGAACAAACAGAATTGTAGAATCTAGTATAAAATCACTTTCTAAAATCGTAGAATCGAAACAAATAATTGAACTGTGCTTGTAGAAACGCAAAAATATTTCTATATTGTAATGAATAAGTAAAAATTTACAAAGTAAAAATTTGGGTAGTAAACATATCTCCATGTCAGAAACAAAGTTTCACTAAAGAAGACGACGATGGATTTTTGTTTGAACACAGAGTAAAAAGAACTAAGGGTATTTAGGGTATTAGTGGGTCTAGATGGTAAATACTTGAGTGAAATAGGTCTTTCTTAGAAATACATGAATATATGGGTAGTAAGTGGATAATATTATTGATTTGGGGTCTTAAATGATACTAAACCCTTATAATAATAATAATATTTTTTATATGAAAAAATATACTATTATAAAAAAAATTAAAAATGAATGTTTTTATTCATATTAATATATAATATGTTTATTATTATTCATTAATCATCTTTTTATATACATGATAATAATGTAATTAGTCGAAATCAAACCAATCGACTCTTAATCTTATGTGAACTTGCAAAAATCTTTATTTAGACTAAGTCAAAAATATAATTAACCACATAACTTACTCTAGTAAAAAATATCATTCATTATCTCTATATATCTCAGAGATATTTATTACAATATGACTTATATATAAAGGTTCAACTTAAGTGAATAAACACCACGTATCTTTTCTATCATACATATTGTCTAGTTTCTTAATTCTCTAAAGCTTTTATTTTTATCATTGTTCTTAAACACCTACTCAATTTACTCTTAAATGGATCTCTGTATCGCTTAAGCCTAACAATCCAAATTAATCGACATCAATTGGCTCCACCTGTAAGGGAATATGAAAATTTTATTTCCATATAGATCCAAAATCACAAAAATTCAGATGTCGAACGTTATAAAAACGATGATATACCTATAGATGATCATATTGGGATTGAGTACTTTTCATATGAATTACCAAAAGCCTACGTGGCTGAAACATTAGCGACTATAAAGGCCTCCTATCGTCCCCGACCGGGATCGTGCTTCTGACCTGGCGGATGAGGGAAGAACGAGTTATAAAATTCTCATTATAAAAAAATGTTGATACAAGTTTCAAAACCCAAGGAGATATCCACACAAAAAATATGTTGGATAATGAAAATGAATACGATGATACGCACAGAGAAAATAGAGATAAACTAGAAAAATAATCTAAATTATAAAAGGAGAAACCCTTTGATGGATCATCAACTGGGTGCTCCAAAACATTTTTCGTTTATCGATCATTCAGATCCGAGGAGAGAAATTAACATACGCTAAAAAAATCTAAGGGACCAAGAACTCAACGAGAATACTCATCCGAGGGAGACCCTCGCGAATGCTACAAAATTGACTACTTTAGCCAAACAAACAATCCTCATAAGATGTAAGAGTATTCTACTGCATGATGCCACCATTTTATGATAGTTACTTAATGAGTAAATACTATAAAAGAGACAATCATGAGGCCTACTTGCAATAATTTAACAAGGAAGTACTGAATAAAATAGACAACAAAACTAAGTGTTGAGCCTTTGCCCTTACCGTAAGAGGGAGCACAACGCAATAGTTCAATAATCTCTCAAAAAACTAAATAAAAAATCATGAAATGCTTTGTGATACATTCAAAAATTAGTTTTTGGTGCCTGACATGATACCGTTGAATAATGATTATATCATTTGTTGCAAGCAGAGGGTTGAAGAGAGCTTGGACTAGGTGTTTGTAGCAGCATTTAGACTATGAGTTAAAATTGGAACGTTTCCAGATGAATTCTTAAACAAAATAGGATTTGTGCTATATAAATGCTTCAACAAGTAGAAAAACAAATCAAAATGGACGAGGAAGCTAAGAATACGCAAAACGAGGGAATATGCACAATCATGAAAATAAAAAGGATGAAGAACAAAACTGATCCGACATTAGCCAAAATGAGATTCAATCAACACCAAAATACAAAATCGAGGACCGATCATAACAAAAACAACACTAAGAGAAAAAAATATCAATCAAGTTAAGCATTTTGCGAGCTAAATAGACCAACGCCCAATGAAGAAACCAATGATAAAAAACTGGTAAGGTTAAGGTGAGGTCATAGAGGAAACACCCAAAATAATCAAAGCCCGATGGGTGTTATACGTAAACATAGTTGCAATAGCCAAGAGAGAAGGGTAAGATGACGACACAAAGCTTGACTTAAAAATACGTTTAATGGAATATAACAATAAAGAAAATACAGATTCTGAACAAACCAAATATTATAACAAATGAACGACGATATGTGTCAAGAGACGATTACCATACAAATTTCAGAATAACAAAATATGCTCCATATTGTATTCTTTTCAAAAGAATACCTAAAGGGAATTGAATTCCCAACTGATGATGCAATGTTTATAACAACAAATTGGAAAGTGTTAAATTCAATAGAATAAAAATTGATGATGACGTTTCATGAAATATAGAAGTAGTTGGAGGAAGAAGTATAACAAGTTATACAAAGTAATTTAAGCTACAAAAATTTAACTTATATATATATATATATATGTGTTTTCCGGGATTACACATGATAAAATAGGATCCCTGGCCATGGTCATATGCCACGAGTTGAATATCGATAATAATTTCATACCAATAATACTAAATTCTCCGTCAACAAAACATTAAGGCTATCATTTATGAAGAATATATACTAAAAGACGTAAGATACATAAGAGAGTCTTATCACCCAATGTAGAAGTGGAGAATGTGCATGTGACTTTACAGACTTAAACATCAAGAACACTACGTCCCTCACCGGAGATTGCTAAATTGCTACAAAGTAAAGCTCTTCCGATTAAAAAAATACCGGAGTTAGATATCAAAGGTTGGTAAATAAAATCTCCGTAACTCATATAGGCAGAAACACACATTCATATATTGAGGCCATGTTGATAACAAACAGACATGCAAAAGACCATTTGGCAGACCTTGTCGAGACATTGGACAACCTCAGATGTGTGAATCTCAAATTAAAATTAAAAATGGGCTTTCAGTATCCGGTTAGGGAAATTTATAGGATACATGGTAAGCGAGAAAGGATCAAAGCAGATCCAATCAAATTCACTATTTTAACATCAATGTAGCACCAAGTAACAATAGAAGTCCAAATTCTCACGGAAAGATTAGATACACTTAACAAGTTTTTGTCACGATCATTAAGAAAATGTTGAAATTTTCTGCAATCATTAAAAGGGCTCGAAAACTTCAAGTGGATTACAAAGAGGAAAAAGGTAATCAACAACATTAAAAAATTATTGGCCATACCGGAAGTGTTGACAAGCCCGAAGCAATAATAAAGCTTATACCTAGATATGACGGCATCAGATTGTAGAGTAATCATAATTTTAATCAGGGAGGAAGGAAGGGAATATAAAACTATTTTTTAATGTCAGTAAGTATTTACTACTAGCAGAACTAGATATTTTCAACTAAAAATTTAAATTTAGCATTAGTACTAGCGGCTAGGAAAATGAGACCATACTTCCAAACACACTCTATAATTGTGCAAACCCAATTCTCCGTAAGAAATATATTACAAAATCCTGATGTCTCTAGAAGATTAACCAAATTTTTAATAGAACTAGGGGATTATGATATCAATTTTGAACATACAACAAGAATAAAGGCTCAATCATTAGTTGACTTCTTAAAGGCACAACCAATGGAGGTAGTAACAATCAATGCTCGGGAGTAAAGATACAAGTTGTCTCCTCACCTAAGAATATTTTAATCCCATTCATTCGATTCAGATTTCCAACATCAAATAATGAAGTATAATACAAGGATTTTTTGTATGAATTCAGTTGGTAAAAATTTGTGGATAAAAAAAAGTAAAACTACAAACGGACTCCCAATAAGTAGTTAGCGAAATGATGAGTTATGACGAATCAAAAACTGATAACATTATCCAATACTTAATGGAGTAACAATGTTTTACCACTCAATTTGATCATGCCAAATTCAAACAAGTGTCAAAGACACAAAATGCAATTGCTATGAGTAATATTACTTGAAAAACATGCCAAATTCAAACAAGTGTCAAAGACACAAAATGCAATTGCTATGAGTAATATTACTTGAAAAACCATCAATCACGCCGCCAAACTATTTCTTTTTTATATTCACAACTAAAGTACTAATGACAATCGAGGGAGAATAAGTAGAGGAAGATTGACGAACACTAATACAAAAATACCTCATAAAAGATATACTATAAAAGCGGAAGCAAATACTTATTTATCTAATTTAATAATATAATCATAATTTAATTAATCTTATAATTAGATATAGTCAACAAGGTTTTAAAAATATAATAATAATTTAATTAATATAATAACTAATTATCCAATTGAATAATTTATTATAGTCTATTGTTCTAATATTAATATTGTAAAACCGAAACCAAATCCAGTTTAATTTTTTAAAAGTTAAATAAATTATTTATATGTTTTTTCTGTTTAAGTTTTTTTATAGAATAAAACTGAACCAAATCCGGTTTAATTTGGTTTTTTTCTAAAACCAAAACCAGACTAAATTTTATTAAAGCCTACTAAACCAACAATATTTGGTTTGGTTCGATTATTTAGTTTTTTTTCTTACGCGGATCTTTGTGGAGACTATAACTAATACAAACTAAAAGTTTCTCTTAACTTTGGTTTAAAAAAAAGAGATACATTAATACATAATAGTATATTATGAAAATAAAAAATAAAAGAATTGGATAATTCTAAAAATGAACGGTTTCAATAATAATTAAAATAAAAAATTTGTTACATATAGGGGTACTGGTAAAATTGTTTCGCACCAAAATTCAACGTAATTCTTGCAAAAGTCAAACTGACCCTCACCTACCTTATTGACACTTCCCAATCGGCCTTTGTCATGGGGCGCTCTATCGCTGATAACATTCTCCTTACCCAAAACTTCATGCATGGCTACCAGACTAACCGCAAATGCCCAAGATGTGTTCGTAAGATATATATGATGAAAGCCTTTGACAATATCCGATGGCAAACCGTCCTCGATGTCATTTTGTCATGAAATTTCCAATTGAAATGATTAATTGGATCATCCATTGTATCACCACCCCCTTATTTTCAGTCTGTATTAAAGGTACTTCCATGAGCTACTTCCAGGGGGAAAAGGGTCTCCAACAAAGAGGCCCCCTTTCTCCTTATATTTTTGTCATTGTTATGCAAGTCCTCTCTTGTATCTTTCAAAAAAATTCATGACCATTCCTTCAAGTTTCATTGGAAATACCACTCGCTCAAAACCATTAATCTTTGCTTCGCGGACGACCTAATGATTTTCAGCAGAGCCAACACCCAATCAATAAACCTTATCTAAGAGGGTTTGAATGAATTCGCTGCTCTCTCGGGACTTCAGCTTAACCCGAACAAAAGTCAAATCTTTTTCTCGGGGACTTCGCCTGACATAAAAAATACCATTTTGAACCTTCTCGGATTCAACAAAGGCACCCTTTCAGTTCGGTGCCTGGGTGTCCCAGTTATCACCTCAAGACTAACTTACAACGATTGCCGACCTCTATTGATGAATATTACGAGCCGCATCAACTCATGGACTACTAAACACCTCTCGTACGCTAGTCAGCTTCAGCTAATCAAATCAATTCTACTGCTCCTTCATCGTCATCCTCACAGTCAGAGTTTTACGTGAGGTTAGGATCAGAGATGCAGATTTCAGGAGCTAAATTTCCATGGGACAAGCTTACTTTTCCCACGGATAAGGGCGGCCTTGGGATCCCAAAACTCAAAAATTGGAATTAAGGGGCTGTCCTTAAGTTCTTATGGTCCATATTGACTAAAAATAAGAGTTCTATATGGACTCAATATACAATAGATGAAAAAATTAAAAATTAAAACTTTTGGGAACTCCCTCCCTCCTCTAACACCAGTTGGGGATGAAGCAAAACCCTAAAGTTTAAAAGCCAGGTTGCGGGATTATATAAGGTTATTGTGGGAAACAAAGACAACACCTCCATCAGGTATAATCTATGGCTCTTTCCATTCTGCTTTGTTAACAAATTCCCCCCCCCCCCCCCAATATCATTAATTTGGCCCGACTTCGTAATATCTCTCGTGTCTCGGACCTCAACCACAACGGTAGTTGAAGTATCATTACCAAGAAACTAAACATAATAAAATAAATAAGGAAATATCATCTTACATCAAATCTCAAATTCAAGTGCCATTACCTAAGTCCATGAGAGATACGTGAATTGGAAGTGTCCTTTGATTGGCCAGCATAATAATCTCAGTTAGAATCCCATGAATTTGGTGTAATAAAAAATAGAGGAAGATAAAGTAACAACCTCAACCGAAGTAGTACCCCGGTCAGATAAGACATCATTTGGACCTATAATAATAGAATCATGAATATTTGGATTTAAGATATGACGTAATGACCAACATCCTTTGTAGATTTTGAAGGATCATCATCTACGATAAAGACTGACGTTGGCAAAGTAACTTTTGCATCGTATTTATGATCTTCATTAAAAATAATAGGAGGATCTCGAATGGTCGAAAAAGTAAAACTAGCTTCGGTCGGAACAAATACATCCTCCTCTACTAACTACCTCAGCCTCTGGAGAAATATTTAACTTTGTAGGTTCACCCACTAGCTCCCTATATGAAAACCTAAGAACATGGGGAATACATTTTTTATATGAATTTTAGAAGAAAAGAACTCATCGTGCGCTCTCTTGATGCCTGCTTTGGTTTTAACAATTTTCTTATGTTTCATAGCTTCAAAATCAGATTTCGACATAAAATTTGGTAAGACTAATATGTCTTTCCCTTGAAAACTATGGATCCACTTTGCCACATCTATTAGTAATAACAACTTATTGAGACATAAGAGGGGACATAATGTCGATAGTTAAATATATGTACTAACTAGGTTATTACATAAACCTACAGACTTGGAAATAACATGTGCTTGAATAAAAAAGACAACAATGTAAGCCTTAGCAATGTCTGCCCACAATAAGCTTTAAAATGTGAGGTTAATAAAGATTAGAAAGAGGGTGAGAACTTGAAAATGTACTCTCCTACTTGGTTGCGTGAGCCAAGGGTACACAATTCTAAGTCTGAGTACTTGATTATTTTCAATGATGATAATAATAATACTACCAGAATAATTACTTTGGGCTTCCGAAGTATTTCGCCTCTTAAGAGATACAACATCCTTTTCAGTTTTTTGGCCTTTTCCTGAACAACAGCAAAACAAGGTCCTCTTTCCAAACATCATGGGCCTTATCTTAGGCCGTCAAAGTAACAACAAGAATTTTCTAAGAACCTCGATCATTTTCCGTACTACGAAGTTCCATCTTGGAATTACGTTTCTTAAGAGAATTTTCCTCACACAACTTCTTCTCTAAAACATTATTCTTATGAGATATTTTATAAATTGTTAGTTAGAGGATAATAATTATCCATAACATCGTTCTTATAAAAAAAAACATATAACCCTTCTCAAACAGCGATGCTCGACCAAAACTCACTACTCACAAATCGCTCAAGAGCTAGGATAAATGAGTAGGCATGATAAATTTTTATAACTTGTTTCACCAAGATAATGTATCTTTTGCTTGTATCTTCTTGCCTCTGGCCATGCATGTACAACATGGGCGGAGAAGAAGTAAATTAGAAACTAAAACTAAATAAACACGAGATCAAAGAAGAAAAGATGGCCGAGAAGGAAGAAAAATAATCTTGGAAATCCAATAATGGTTAATAGCAAAAATTTCTCTCACATTTTTGGTCTTATAGTAGCCAAAAATGAAAATAAATTTATCTTTATACACTTTGTTATAATTTAGAATGTTAGTGACAATAAAATGGAAAAATGGGTTGGTCTGTCGGCCATAAACATTGAAATAATTAAGGAACTCGTTCACCAAAAAGTATTGATAACCAATTATTGATAAAGTTATAGCTCAAAGAATTACACTTCAATAGTTGGAAGCAAGATGGCTTGGAAAAATATGGTAAGCTAAAAAATATATGACAAGATCAGGAGAGAGATGAAACCAACGCTTGTGATCAATAGTGTAGTTAAGGAAAACAACTTTACCATCACAAACGTCAACAAGAACTTATCCATTTATTGGAAACTTAATATGAACATCATTAGGAATCTCTCATCGCCGAATGACGCATAACTCAAATATTAGAAGGATTAAGAAGAACTACGTGAAATAGAATGGCAGTTTTAAAATTGTTCTCCCACTTAACCACAACTTTCGTCTTTTGATTCTAAATCAATTACTAAATTGGTTGAGAAACCTTTGAAATTTGTTCTTGGCTAGAAGGACGAGCTCCTAGAGAAACACGATTATGGTTATTTTTGCTATCATAAAGCTAACAATTTTTGTCTTCTACCTATTTATTAGTAAATTTATAAGTTTTTTTACAATAAATATAACAATTTCGGCTGAAGCACATCTCTAGCAATCCTAAGACATTGAAGAAATATTAGCACTTTGGATCACCTAGTAGTTTTAACTTCATCATTCATCATGAACTAGAGGGGTTACTCTTGGAGCTCATCAATAATAATAATAAGTAATAAGTGTAAAAGAAGTAAAACAATAGAAATATTGTAGATTAATTTTATTGATGAGCTTGTTTCCCTTATATATTAGAGGTTGTAATAGTTTACATTTAGTATATAAATTTTATTTCTTTCATAGTTATAGAGGTCTGTAACAACCTAATTCATTTATATACATGTGTTAATATAGTCTAAGGTTATATATTTGTACTTTAACAACGAAGTGATTGCCTTGCAGTATTTACCGATTTGTGGGATTGACTAGGACGCCATTTGCTAAGAGACGCCGTAACACAACCTGTGTTAGTTGCGAGTACGTTCGTTGCTACGAGACTTCAGTCGTGGTGGTGAAAATTATCAGTTTTCCATATTCCTTGTAAAATAATTGAGGAATTACTATTTTAGTAACATTATATTCATATGTTTATCTTTTACGTTTTTTCAAATATCTTCAAATCAAGATGTTTGTTCGCAAAGTATACCAAGTGATATTCATCATTTTCTCCGTACCTTAAATGGTATTTAAATATCTTGGTATATATATGTTTCACTATAAAAAATCAGTAACCTTGGAGACGTCTCTAGGTTAGTTTGTGTTGACCATATTCTAGCATACGTTAAAAACCCCAAGCTGGCCAACAACCTTCATTAATGATACATGTTTTTATTTTACCATGAGAAAGAGTGTATCAAATCAGATAATCGGCTGCTAGAGTGATGATATTAATTTTTGTTGATATATCTATGTCTTCTTAGGTTTTGTTTCTTAAAAATATGGTCGGTATTATGTAATAGCCTACTTAACTCAAAGAATGCAAGAATGACTATTAGTCTTGGTGTAGAGAAATATTTGTGCTTGGAGTTTGAGTATCCCTCTAATCCTTGTTAAAGAATGATAAAAAAACTAGAGAAAATAAGTATCACCTCGAAATTTAAGAGCATGAAGTGCCTCCTTACACTTATTGAATTATGATGGGAGGATATAAGGGAGTTGACATTAGATTTTGCGCATGATGGTGCACTGTTTTTGGATGTACGTTGTACTAAAAGTGTTGTGCTTAGGTGGAAAATTATGGTTGAAGCATGAGTGAAGTTTTGTAGAGAACATATGTCTTGGCAATAACTCCACTTAGCCTCTTGAAATGAAAGAAAGAGATTGACGATGTTAAAGTGTTGGTGAGTGTGTGTTGTCGAAAGGGTATCGATGATGTGAATGTGGTTTCTTCGTTTCGTTTAGGATTCCAGGGACGGGATTCCAGTGGAAGAGTTTCAGGAGAGTACGACATCAGTTGCAATCTAGGATTCTCTTATCTAGTATACTACTGTGCCTCTTGATATGGCGCTGCTCATTCGGTGGAAAAGGGTAGATACTAACACCGAGGTCCGAGGTTGGAAATCGGCGGATAAAGTAACCCTCTGTCCTTTTCAGTTTGTGTGGTAACCTTTCAGAATATTTTGGGAGAGAATGATGTTGTCAAATATGCTCCTTCCTGAAACAAAAGCGATTGATATTTGTAAATCAGATAAACAAAATAGTCTCTGATTTTATTACAGCCAAAATTTTAGACATTATCTTGTAGATGGTGTTGTATTTCTTAAAATCAACGACACAATTTGGGGTGTTCTTTTAGGGATGAGGGTGATAAAAGTAGAAATTCTAAGAATGGTCTAAGCACCCAGAATTGAAGAACTCTAGGATCTCATTGCAGATATCTTTATCCATAATATTCAAAGGGTTATTGAAGAAACTTGAGTTGAAACCATCAAACCCGAGGATGTGTTGCTATCGAAACTGAATAATGTATTTTTAATTACGTCGCACGTTACCGTGCGAGTCATAAATGTCTTATCCAAAGTATTGACCCTAGAAGTAAAAAAGCCAATATCCTTGTCAGGCTCGGGTAACCCGGAGGATGCATGGTACTAAGAAGATCATTTATATATCTCACAATAACATTATTAACATCGTAGGATTTGGTTATTAGATCATCTCAATTATTTGAAATCGAGACAATTTTGTTGCGTAAGATACGAGTTTTGTTATTGTTGTGAAAGAATTTTGTGTTTCTGTCTTCAAGTTTGAGCCAACTCTCTCTTACTGTTTTCTTAAGAAAGTATCATTTAGCACTATTAAAAAATATGAAAGAAGAGTATGCCTCAATTTATTTAGTTAAAAAAGAAGGATTGGCGGGGTTCTGAGCAACAAACAATTAAGCTTGGAAAAGGTTCTTTTGGGCGATAGTAACTTTGGAGCTAATGTCGCTATAGTCTTTGCGGTTGAGCCGTTGAGTATGAATTGAAAATTGGTGTTTTTGGAAAACCAAACTCATACCTTAAGAGTTAGTAGGAAGATTCCGGCTATGAGAGATAATTTGTTTGAATTAAGGGTGAGATTACCACATGCTGAAATACATGAAAGGTTTTTTCCTACGTTTGTGATAGGTGACAAGGTTTAGTGTGACTGTGGTATATTTTGATGATCGGGAAAACCCGTAGTAGGCGGAATATAAAAGAATCGTCTCGTCATTGTTGACTAGGAGATGATCAATTTTGGAATATATTGGAATGATATGTTGTTTGTTGAGCTAGGTGAAATGGAAAACAATGGAACCAATATCGCTCAACTCACAAAAATAAAAAAATTCTAAAATTCTTCAATTAGTGTAGTTCAATTATCTAAAAAACCAATGCGAACCTCTGGCCTATGGATAAAATTGAATCCCCATGGGCAACGAGATGGATTCCCTGGTCTTGACACACAATTCATTCATGGTCAACCCATAGAAGAATATGATTAGGGGTGTCGTCAAATGCATATATGTGTCGAAATAAATAATAATTACAACGAATTTGTTGTGGGAAATAGGATGACGAAATAGTGATTACACAAGTATTCAATTAAATCCTACTCAAGAGGTGTGAGGATGTATCACTATTAGTTTCAAAATTATCAAAAACATGAATGTCTGTCTTGTTACATCATGTGATTTTATCGTAATCGAATAAAATAGGATATGCTCAAGAAATGTAACATGATGAGATACATATAACTTTGATTAGTGGGATAATAACTATGATAGCCTCCTTTGTAACATCATAACCTAAAAAGACACATATAGCTGTTTTAGGACCAAAATTTGTTGTGTTCAACATGAGGACCAAAGACAAAACATGTACATCCAAAAACTTGTAAAAAAGAATGATCTGGAAGTTTCCCGTATTAATTTTGAAAGGGAGATATCATTGCACTATAAATAGTGGGACTTCGATTAATCACATAACCAACAGTCAAAGTTTTTTATACTTAAAGAACAATTGGAACTTCAACTGATAAAAGGAAATAACGAGCAATCTTAACAAGGTGGCGATGTTTTATTTATGCATCACCATTTTGTTGAGGAGTGTTTGTACAAGATGATTGTTGTATGGTACCATCAGATGCAAGTAAATGTTTGAATCATTGGAGGTTTATTCACCCTTAAGTCACACCTGAAGAATTTTATACAGCCGAAGGTTGAGTTTCAACCAGTACTCTATATTCTTTATAAATTCCAAAGAAATCTGACATTCGTTTCATCAGATAAATCCATGTGTATCATATATAATCATCAACAAACGATACATAATATGATGAACCACCCTTTATGGAGACAAAAGATGGACCACATACATCAAAATGAATAATATCAAACGGAACAATAGAAGAAGTAACACTTTCATTAAACAGTAACACCAAATTTTTTGCTAGATTACAACTACTACAATCTGAGATATTAGAAGTGTTTAACTGAACCAAAGTACCTGTAGAGACAAAAAAATTCAAACGTGATGCAGATACATATCCCAGACGAAACATTCCAAAGATAAAACTCAAACAATGAAGGTTTCAAATGAAACAAAGATAAATCAACATCAGAGGAAACAATATCACTCAATTATGTTTTTCCACTATCAATACCCTAAACATCTACATCACTTACATAAATTTTCTCTAAAACATAAGGTCCTCTATTTTACGACATGTTCTAATCACTCTATGAGTATGTTGATTTTGTATAACACAAACAAATCAGAAAACAAGACCTAATAACAAGATTTACACAATTGGCTAACCAAAACAAGATTCAAAGTAAGGGTGAGAACGTAGTAAACATCAGAGATCGATATATCAGGGTTACATATTGAGCCAATATCCTCTACTGACATTGTTGTATCACTAGGAGACAAAACATATACGGGTGAAACATGAGACAATGAAACAGAGTTCGACATGTTAGGTGACATATAATGACATGCACCTGAATCCAAAATCCATAATGATGAATCAATACCTGAAGGGGAAGACAAGGACATGCCTGAGTGGTATGCGGATGTAGACATAGCAAAGTTCTTCTCATTCAGTTTAGTAATAGTAGATTGAGAAAATCATATTTCCTATCATATTCACAATATGATCCACAATCTCTAATCGAACAAAATCAAACAATCAAGAGATACCAAATCCAATTCGGAAAATCAAATCAAATCTTAATCAAATCCCAAACCCAAAATCATAATCAAACCAAGTTCATATTTAAAATCTCAGCACAAATCACAATCACAATCCAAATAAAAGACCAAAATGATATCGAATACTCAATCAAATCCAAATCGGAAACAAGCCAAATCCAAGTCCAAACTCAAATTCAAACTCAAATCGAATCCAAATCAAAATTGAATCTAAATATAAATCTAAATCCAAACTCAAATCAAAATTGAATCCAAATATTAATTTCTTTGTAAAATCAAACCTCTTTTATCAACAAAAATCACTGCCCTGTGATTCCTAAACCGTAGTACCAAACCATGATCCAACCAATCAGATTGAATCCATAGATGTTTCGAACCCGCTGTCCAAAATTCAGCAAAAATCGACACAGTTTTCCTTTCGAACGGACCGTTATATTATGGTTGAACACAACAGATCCGAAAACCATAATCTATATCTCTTTAGACGAAAAGTATAGCGAAATTACAAACAGATCCAATACCAATACACAATCCAAATTACAATCCAACCGGTCATATCTAATCCATAGATGTTTCGAAGACGCTGTCCAAAATTCAGCAAAAATCGACACAGTTTTCCTTTCGAACGGACCGTTATATTATGGCTGCACACAACAGATCCGAAAACCATAATCTATATCTCTTTAGACGAAAAGTATAGCAAAATTACAAACAGATCCAATACCAATACACAATCCAAATTACAATCCAACCGGTCATATCTAATCTATAGATGTTTCGAAGACGCTGTCCAAAATTCAGCAAAAATCGACACAGTTTTCCTTTCGAAGGGACCGTTATATTATGGCTGCACACAACAGATCCGAAAACCATAATCTATATATTTTTAGACGAAAAGCAGAGCAAAATTCCAAACAAATTCAATACCAATAAACAATCCAAATTAACAAAAGCAGATCCAATATTTCCAGACAATTCCAATACCAATACTCAATCCAATACCAATACCAATACACAAGGCAAATTAACAATAAAAGATCTAAAATTTCCAAACAACAAATCAAAGCAGAATACCAGACAACAAATTGATTCACGAAACATGAGA
Organism: Limnanthes douglasii subsp. nivea; assembly: GCA_036936605.1. NCBI lineage: Eukaryota > Viridiplantae > Streptophyta > Magnoliopsida > Brassicales > Limnanthaceae > Limnanthes > Limnanthes douglasii. The sequence continues at coordinate 189,078,995 of JAUPFV010000003.1, read as the reverse complement.
TCGCTATACTTCCCCGACCAGACTACTCCAACGATCGAACTTGGCTCTGGGACTGATACCATGTTAAACAAAAAAATAGACAAAATAAATATGTAAATTGGCTAAAATTTTATTATTTAAAATGGGCTTCCCCGGAATGGATATCTGGTAAGTAAACATCACTTTTTGTCCCTGAAGAAGCATTACACTTTTATACAGGAACATTAAGAGATGATAAATATCGTACTTTGCTACGATTTCATATTTGTACTGAGGTTGTATTTTTTTACTATGTTCATTCAGTTTCTAATAATTTCATTGGGGTAGGTTGTACCGACCTCCTTCGTGAAAAAATGTGTGTAATGCTAGGAAAACGACAATTCATGACTCTTGTGAGCGATGGCAAATCATGGACTCTGAAGTTCGTTCGAAATGGCTCTTCTTCGGCCATTTATCTGCAGGTTGGCCAGCATTTCCAAAGGGAAATCACTTACGAGAAGGTCAGGTTGGCCAGCATTTCCAAAGGAAAATCACTTACGAGAAGGTGATGGATGCATGTTTGAGCGTATCAAGTGTTTGATAAAGTAACCAAATTTCAATGAAGTGTTTGATAAAGTAACCAATCTGACACTTATACTCAAGGGTGCGAGATCTACTATGAATTTTTTTATGGTCATAACTCAGTTTTTCATTTCAAACTTGAAAAATCTAAAATATATATGTCAAGTCTAACTAAATATAGAAATACCATTAGAAAAAACATAAAACCCAAAACACTCTAAAATAGTAAAATTGATGGTTGATTTTTGTGAAGAAGAAAAAATCATTATTATAAAGGTAACCTTTTAAAACTCGTAGCTGTATATACCATAATTGCGGCATATATTTGTTCAACTTATATAAAATCGCACCCAACGTGTCATTTCAAGTAGCTTAGTAGTACTAAATGTACGATTTTTGGTAGGCTCATCGTAAATCCGCATGCGACATAATGTAATTTAACCGTATACATGGTTTTGTCGACTACTCTGTACAATATTATACGTTATTATCTGTATATATGCGCGATATTAAGGGTATGAATATGTTAAAAAACAAAGAGAAGTAGCCGCATGAGGCGGCTAGGGTTTTATGTTTATTAGAAAATGTTCCCTTTTGTATTGAACTGTTTTTTTTTATAATGCAAACCCAAGTAAGGCTCTCAATATATAGAGAACTTAGAGGCCTATACAAGGAAACTTAATACACTGAATATTCTAACACTCCCCCTCAAGTTGTCTAGTGGGATCACCAATACCCAACTTGGATAAAACTGATTCTAATGTTCTTGCAGCAATCGCTTTTGTTAGGATGTCTGCTAGTTGGTCTTCGGATCTAACAAACGGAAGTTCGATTGTCCAATCTTCAATCTTTTCTTTTATGAAGTGCCTATCTATTTCAACGTGCTTTGTTCTATCGTGTTGTACCAGGTTCTCTGAAATCTTAATCGCAGCTTTATTATCGCACATTAACTGAGTTTGACACTTTAGGGGGGATCCGATTTCTTTCATTATCTTCTTTAACCAAAGTATCTCGGTAATCCCCTTAACGATTCCTCTAAATTCTGATTCAGCACTTGACAGTGAAACTACTTTATGTTTCTTACTCCTCTAAGTCACCAAGTTACCTCCAAGAAGAGTAAAGTAGCCAGCAGTTGATCGCTTGTCGTTAGGATTCCCTCCCCAATCATCATCTGTGAATACTTCCATTTTTCTTAAAAATTATGCCTCTTCCTGGTGTGCCTTTGAGATATCAAATAATCCTCATTACTGCCTCCATACGGTGTTCCTGAGGATGATGCATGAACTGGCTAACTACTCCCACCGCGTATACAATGTCGGGTCGAGTGTGAGCTAGGTAAATCAATTTTCCCACCAACCTTTGGTACCTTTCTTTACTCGCTGGTCTGGCCCCTTCAATTATCTTTAGTTTGTGATTCACAACCATAGGAGTGTCATTTGGTTTGCAATCCACCATGCCAACTTCAGCTAATAAATCCAGTATATATTTCCGTTGGGAGATATAAATCCCTCCTCTTGGCCTAAGAACCTCGATTCCTAGGAAATACTTCAATCCTCCAAGGTCTTTCATTTCGAACTCCTTGAAGAGGTTTTTCCTAAGAGAGCTAATTTTTTTCTTCGTCATTCCCCATTATAATCATATCGTCGACATATATTATAAGACAAGTGACTAATTCTCATCTCTTTTTGTAAAACAAGGTATGATCTCCATTACTCTGTTTGTAGCTATATTACTTCATTGCCATTGTAAATCTCCCAAACCAAGCACAAGGAGACTGTTTGAGCCCATATAAGGCCTTTTTCAGTTTACGTACCTCATTTTCTTGAAAACCATTAGAGAACCCTGGTGGGGGTTCCATATATACCTCTTCTTCCAAGTCTTTATGTAAGAAAGCATTCTTTACATCAAATTGATGAAGAAGGCAATCTTTATTCGCGGCTATTGAAAGTAAAACTCTGATAGTGTCAATCTTTGCAACCGGAGAGAACGTTTAAGAGTAGTCTATACCATATGCTTGTGTATATCCTTTGGCAACCAATCTTGTCTTGTGTCGCTCAATGGTGCCATCAGATTTATATTTTATATTAAACACCCATCTACACCCGACTGCTTTCTTTCCTTGTGGTAACACACAATTCTCCTGTTTCGGTATTCATTGCCTGATGCCATTCAGTCATCTTCTTAGCTTCTTGAGCTATTTTAGGGATTTGTTCAGAGAGAATAGTAGCTGAAAACACCTTTACAATCTTTGTCATTTATTTCCTGTCTGTTTTTACCGAATATGTAGAAGCACGAGGAACGTGTTCCGGTGAATACTGGTCAGGAGAAACCCCTCTATTTTTTCTTGGGGGAAGAACCAGAGTTTGAGTTTCAACAAATGAACTTCCTGAAATGCCATGGTCAGTAGCATTTTGTGAGTTATGACATTGTAAATTGTTTACCTCTTGATGGACATTTTCTTCGGCTGATTCGGTGGTAGTATGTATGACATTTATTTCTTGTTGGACATTGTCTTCGGGAGAATCATTGGTGGTAAGAACTGTCTCGTCAGTCTCCTTTATGTTGGAAGAGGCGTGTTTGGTTGCGCCATCAAACCGACTCTGTCGGCACATCCTCAAAGTAATTTTCATATAGCAACCAATCGAGTGATTCACTTACTTTCTCCCCCTGAGCACGAGATTGGTGATGAAAAAAATAATCGGATTCTATGAAGTCACAGTCCATGGTGACATGGATTCGACGAGTAACCGGATTGTAACACCGATAGCCCATTTGATGGACACCATACCCAACGAATACACACTTTTCAGCACACGGATTAAGTTATTTTCGACTAGTTTTAGGGATATGAACAAACACCAAACAACCAAAGACACGAAGTGGTAAGGTCATAACAGATGGAATTCTAACTTGGATGGCAAGCACTTGTAATGGAGTTTTATTTCCTAGACATCGGGTTGGGAGACGATATGTAAGATACGTGGCTGTAGCAAGAACTTATGGCCAAAGAGAATGAGGAACTCTAGATTCAATCATTATAGCACGATTTTTTTCAAGTAAAGTAAAAAAAATTCGTTCTGAAGTACCGTTTTGTTGAGGTGTGTTTGGACAAGTGGTTTAATGGATAAGACCATTTGTTTTGAAACAATTATGCATTGTTTGGTTGACAAACTCTGTTCTATTATCAGACCGGAAAATCTGTATTTTTTTCTCAAATTGAGTCAAATTCATTTTGTAAAAACAAACAAATATTTATGGTACTTCTGATTTATGTTTCATGAATTATATCCAAGTCATTCTTGAGAAATCATCCACAAACAAAAAAAGTATCTGATTTGATTGTTAGTGGAATTTGGTGCTGGACCTCAAACATCAGAATGGATTAGCGAAAAAGCATAATCAACTCTAGTATTACTTTGATTAAATGAGACCCTACGATTTTTTGCAAGAATGCAGGTTTCACATTTCTCATGAATGGAATTATTCAAAAAAAAAAGACTAGGAAACAAACTTTTAAGATAGCTAAAAGAAGGATGACCAAGTCGCCGGTGCCATAACCAAAGTTTCCTTTCGGTTGTTCCGTGAGCAAGCATGGAATGTCCCTTATGAACTACCTTATTAACATAATAGAGACCCAAGTAAGGCTCTCAATATATAGAGAACTTAGAGGCCTTTGTATTGAACTGTTTTTTAGAAAATCTTCCCTTTTGTATTGAACTGTTTTTTTATAATGCAAACCCAAGTAAGGCTCTCAATATATAGAGAACTTAGAGGCCTATACAATGAAACTTAATACACTGAATATTCTAACAGAATATATGTTATCGAGAAGTGGATAACCAACATTTATAATGGCTGATTACACACATTTTTACAACTTAAAAATATTATACTAAACTAGAATTGGATGGATGGGTTTATTCCCAAAGGAAAAAAGATAGAGTTCATTAACATTATTTACCTTTACAACTATGGTAATCGGAGAGAAAAATACTAGAATAAACTACAAATACGAATGGTATGATATTATACATAGAATTCTAAACTATAAAATTTGAAGAAAAGAAAGTTTACAATAAAAAATGCGATTGTCCATTCGATTTAAAAGAGTTTCTGGTTAATGCACTAGTTTCTTATTGGCGATTGATCATTGTAAAAGGAAAACACAAGCACAAACTTTATATTTGGGTAGACGGTCATTCACAAGCTTGTAGACTCAAGGCAAATGAAAAGGAACTAGTCTATAGTTTGGCTTTTCTTGGTTCACGTCCTAGGGAAAATATATATTGTTTTGAAGATACATAACTCAAAAAATGTTTCCAACATGCGTACAAATGTCGTAAAAATTATTCGTGGTCAATCTCAAATTCAATATTTAGTGACGAAATTAAAAGAAGATAATTACCACGTGGAGGATCAGACAAGTGATATAACGGACATGATGAGTCTTTTCTTTTTTGTACATCCAACAAGTATTGACTTCCTGCATACATTCCTGCATGTACTTATCATGGATTGTCCTTATAAGACAACGATCGATAAAATTGCATTGCTTGATATTGTTGGTGTAATTTTAACACAAATTACATTTACTGTTGGTTATGTGTTTATGGGTATAGAGAAGCAAACCAACTACATGTGGACTTTAAGTGTTCTACGAGGTACGATACTGGATAATATCTGTGAATTTTCTAGTGTCATTTTGACATATCGGTAGTTATCGTTTATGCTACGAGTTGAAGATCTATTCCGGACGCAATCAACTGGATATACAAGTTTCGTATAAATAAGAACTTTTAATTCGTGACACCGCTTTGAATGGTTATTTGGAGTTTTATAACTTTATTGTCGAAGCATACACGATATAAGATTATGAAAAAAATATAGCATCATTTTGTGAATTGTTCGCCGCTTACCCAAAATATATAGATTATTTTATCTCATGAATAACAAAATACGGGAAAAAAGTTCTTAGTTATCAAACCAATAAGATCAAACATTTTGACAATTAAACACCTAATTAGTAAGTGAATTTTGTATTCAATGTTATATTTTATATTATAAAAATTATTTTTTTGGTAGTTGTAAGAGTGTGGATGAGACCCTAAAACGTTACCATGGTATTAACAAATGCAATTTTGAAATTTTCTAAGATAAAGTTTACAAGCTCATATATTCTTAACATTCAAATATTTCTGAATATGTTGAACAAAATTAAGTTTCATATTGTACCAAGTTATAGATGTACATTGACCTTGCAAACATGTAGTTACATATCCCATGTGGGCCTATAAATAATGAAGAAGACTATTAAACGTGCTAGAAATATAGGTGTGGATAAGGTAGTATATATAAATATTATTAGGTAAACACATAGACTATCTTGCACATGTCAAATATTTATGATAGAAAGAGAAGTTAGATCCATTCATAAGGATGATTGAGATATATTTTGGAGAAAACTAGATATTTTTCTTAGAATTGCAACTACGTATGAAGATGTTTTATAAAAAACATTAATCATCGTAGATAGTTCCATACATGGTTCTGATTTTTAACATGAAGATCGTATTATTAATTGGGTTATCCATCCCATAAAACTTAAAACCAATCACTTTGTAGAGCTTAAAAACTGATTGTTACTAAAGATAGAATTTTTTTTGATATGAACTCATCGACTAAACGGGAACCCAGTCATTCAGAATACGTCATTGAGCAAACCGAGAGTGCTAGCATGCCCATAAACACGTTAGGTAGCATGGATGCCTCAAACATGTCTTCATTCTTAGTACTAAAACCTCTTACTACCAAAATGGAAGTAGATTGCCAAACAAAACTACTAAATGGAAAATATAAATAAGTATGCGAGGTGCATCCTACATTTTTTACATCGTTGTATTACTAGCTTGGTAGACGTTGTTCTAGATGGACAATGCGCTTATCAGACCATATATATAGCAATTTATGGTAAAGAGGACAATTGAGAATTCGTTAGATATGATTTAATCTTAGAATTAAATGAGCACCAAGATTTATTGTTGGAATTTTATGGTTCAACTAATGTTTTTAGATGATATGCTACATAGGTTAGAGTGGTTCAAAAGTGATGTGAAAAACAACTATTCGATGACATTTTTCGACACTGGATTAGTGATAGACACCCGATATCAATATCTTGTATACCATATATCTCTAGATATTTGTTTAACATATCTATGTTTACCTGGTTGTCCACCTTGTTCAGAAATATCTTATAGAGATTGGAATTTCTTTCGTACATGACAACTATTTCATACACGTAAGTATATAAATGGCATACTTACGTGTACACAATTTATTGCTTTCGTACATTGATGAGTCAGAAAACTGCTTCCTCTCCGGACAGGGACAGATCGGACTAAGGCCATCGGACCGGACAGACCACTTCGAACACTTAGCCCATTGGACTGTTCGAACTATGACAAAAGTACTAAAAAATCTAAACACTTCTTGACTAAGCTGATTGCTCTCCTACTAAGAGCTCATGAGTCTTTAAACATGACCCGGGTCCATTAAACATGACCCGAAAACCCATACAGGCAGCTTAATTCTCCCTCTACTCTCTACTCAAAATATTAAATACCCATAAACTTCCACAAAACTCTGAACAAATTACCCAATTACTCTCAGACATAAATTAACCACACCATACATGACAACCATTTCTCTAATTTTTAAATTTTAATTTTATTGGTTACTAATCCTCTTAATGGACCTTTTCGAAACTTATACTTTGTATGGAGACGATAACATACCAAGAAAGATATTGTTTGGTAGATTTGTTACTACGATAAATTTAAAAAAGTTATACAAATCATGCCGCCCAAGGCACTTAAACATTACAAAGTGGAAATACCGATCATTCTGACCAATGATGACATTTGTTTATGTTAGTTTTCTTTTTCAAATTTTTTTACTCATCGTTATACAAAGGGATTTGAACAATAAATCATTCACAAACTATTCAATTTAGTGGTAGATAGTCTATGGACTTTCAAAAGTCTGCTGATAGTCCTTGGACTATCCATTTTGGTGACATATACTTCTTGGACTTTCTAAAATCCGTTGATAACCCATGGACTATCCATTTTAGATAAATTTATCCTTTGCACATGTTTATTAATGGGACTAAGTTTAACAAAAATATTAAGTCAAATGAATAACTTTATCAAAAATGAATAGTTAAGGGACTATCGGTCACAAACATTGATAGTCAAATTACATAGAGGACTAACATTATCCAAACTGGATAGCCTAGGGACTACCAATGGACTTTTGATATTCCATGGACAATCTATCACCAAATTTGGTAGTGCAATAGAGGTTGTATCTTAGAGATGAATTTTATGGAAAAATATGATTAGTTTAAGACTATAATGTATCCGAGTGAATAATATTGTTTAGTGGGAAATCGTGCAAGCATCATAAGCCCCTCGAGTGAAGTTATATTTATAGATTATGTTACATTTGTAGTTAATACACTAAACTAGACTTATTACATAAGTAAGTGGCCTCAAAGTCATACGATGACTAGCGGTTATACTTGTTTGGTGTTCAAGCCTGTTCTCGAGTCTTTTATAAACCAAGACCCACTCACTCTACATATAGAGGTGAATTACATATCGAGCTCAACAAATGCTCGGGCTCGAACATGGTACAAATATAGTCTGTATCAACCACGGTCGTGAAAATAAAATAAAACAATAATTGAGAACTTCACACTAAATTATTTATAGGCCTAAATGAGGAAATAATCCCTCGACTATCATGTTTTCTGTTATTTAGTCCCTCGACTAAAAAATCACTGGTGAGGGTCCCTCGACTATCCCATTTTCTTTCATTTAGTCCTTCGACTTTAAAATCACTGGTGATGGTCCCTGGAATTTGAAAAATATATAAATTTAGTCCTTGGTTTGGGGTTTTTTTCTTAGATTCAGAGACTAAATTTATAGATTTTGCAAAGTCCAGGGACCCTCACCGGTGATTTTAAAGTCGAAGGACTAAATGAAAGAAAATAGGATAGTCGAGGGACCCTTACTAATAATTTTTTAGTCGAGGGACTAAATTACAGAAAACGTGATAATCGAGGGACTATACAACGATTTAAGCTTTATTTATATCACATGTCGAGACTTCCATAAAAATTATGATGAATTCTACGCGGATTTTCTCCAACAACAATTCAGACAAACACATGTAATAATTTGTGTAATAATTTTTTTTAATTGTATTTCTTGTTTGTAATATTTTGACAATGAATATAATATGTTACGTGGGCACCACTATATTCTTTTACTTTTATATAATAGTTTTCACAACTTGTGGTTTATGTAATAATTATATCGCTACAAAATATATAATTAATTATTTCCTGCAATATATATCCTTAGTTTCCTACTATTAGGAAAATATAAATTATTAATATTATAGTATTTGTGAAATACAAATATATACCATTGCGAAGTACGTGCCTTTAATGTTTTGGTTTATTTTGGGGTATTTTGTGTTTAGTGTGAGGAGTAGTGAGATAATTAAGCAGCCTACTTGTATTAAATGTTGATCACCTTCATTAATGAGAGTGAGTGGTGGGGGTATTTATACTTTTAATTTAATGACCCATGGAAATTTTGGGTCAAGTTGTGAAACCGGATCGAGTTTAAGGACCTATTAGTTTTTAAGTAGATTAGTAAATAGCTTAGTCAAAAGATGTTCACATTTGCCATGTTCGGATATACAGCGGAGTGATATGGTCTGAATTACCCATATCCGGATTAATTGGTAGGCTGGACTATAATATTCGAACTCATCAGTAGCCCCTTTTGTAGGCCTTGCAAAGTATATTTGGAAGGTATACAAAATCTACCAAGTCAATATCCATTTCGTTCGATCTGCTTGCGTTGTCCGAATTGAGAAGCTTATTTTCAACATCAATCCAGTTCGAATTTTATCAGGACTGATATTTCTTCCCAGAATTCTAAGAGTTTTTTCCTTGAATCGTGGGATACGTGTCAGCATTTGGTTTGACCTACAAGCCGTTATTTTTCCTAGATCGCCGCACCCACTAGATCTAGAAAGTTACCTAGGTTTTGATTTTTCACACGGTTGCGCAACCCTTAATCATTGCAAAAAACCTTTTTTAACTTCTCCTTGGTAACTGTTGCTTTCTATTGTTATATATATACTATTATATTGTCTTTCACACTCAAAATTTTCTTAGAGAGACTAACATCTTCCTCTTCAAACTGTTCTTGAGAGATTATATGTTCACAGCTAGAAACACTTTAGTTAAAGGTGGCTGGTTGAATTTTTCAGAGTTATAGAGAAAAAGGAAGGTAGAGAGAGAAAACCGTATCGCCACCAGCCTCCCCGTTTCTCCAAGCGAGAAAAACAATCAGCCAAACCAAGAAGCTGATCAAGGGTCATCTTCCTTAAGAAACTCTAAACCTAGAAAGCTCTCATTCAGACCAACCCTTTCACCTCTCCCTTCTAGTTCTTCCGTACAAGAATCCCAACCCCCTGTTTCTAAGGAAAAAGTTTTTTCAAGCATCAGAAAACCTTCACCATTCATAGTAATGGGTTCTGAAAGAAGAAGATAACTCCTCACCGGACAACTCGCCGGGCCAAAACTTAGTCCACACCACCAACTTCAAAACCCTCCGGATCAGAGGTAGCTAAAGTAGTTCCGCAGGTCAAGCCCTCCGGATCACGATCTCCACCGGACATTAGGCTTTTAGAGGCAAAAAGTGCTCAACCATCCGAACAACTTTCGATGAAGGGAGCTGAACAACCTTCCTAAAAACAACTGAAAAACCTTCCACAGTGATGGAAGAGTATATAGAAGACAACATCGAAGAGGCCCCTTTTGAGACCGAGGCATCAGGTCAGACAAGAGATGCTGCTTCTGACAAGAAAGTTAAGGGTAAATTAAAAGTTTGCATGACTCATCCAGACTTCCTTTCGGAGTGCCTAAAGGGTAACGTAGGCCCTTGTTTCAAACATGTTAATGTCAAATATTTGCTGGCTTTGCAAAACATCAACTACGTCTACACCTATACTGCCGATCTAGGCCGAATCCTGACCAAATAGGGAATTCCAGAGTCTGTAAAAGTAAGGATTGCAATTAATTTGGAGACCCCCATGGACTACAAATTGAATGAGGTGGTAGTATACACCGAAGTGCTGAACTGGGGACTCTGGTTCCCTCTAGACTCAGAGATCGTTAAGTATTTCCATTTGGTTAAACTCTGTCCTAACCAGTTAAGCCCCAATGCATGGTACACACTCCTTGCCCGTATCATGGCATCCAGATTGTCAAAGATCCCTCTTCTGATGGAGCAGTTTGCTGCTGTAGCAAGCTTGTGCAAGAACCATCAGATTCGATTCTACTACTACAACATGGGGAATGATTTTAAGGTTGTGGACGACCTGTTAGAGTCCAAAAAACCTTGGAGGACACAGTTCCTATTTGTTAGTGGAACATGAGAGAATGGCAGGAAGATAAAAGCCAACACCAACCTTAGCTTGCTGACCAATAGGTGGGAAAACATTGGTAAGTCTCTTCTTCTCTTTTCTTTTTTTTTACTTCTTAAACTACAAGTTTTCTTATTCTGACTAATTTGTTACTTTTTTTCAGTTCTATCGAAGAAGTTCACCAGCCATTTGGAGGAAGGGCAAAATACTTGTGCAAAGCTCAATGCATGGGCCTCAGAACACTGGGGGAATGCCTTCCATAATTGCTTTACATCAGGAAATTTTGGGAGGTCTCACATATGGAACACCACAGGCCAGAGAGACCTTTCATGGGAAGAGCTAACCACCCCTCCTCATGCTGATGTGATTCTAAGAAGGACAGAAGCCAAATATGCCAAGCTATTATTACCTTCCAGGGCTAAGGCTCCCAACAAAATGAAGAACAAAAAGAGGAAGTCTACAAAACAGAGCTGGCTCAAACATTTACAGAAAGAACTGGTTCGGGAGAACCAGAGAGGCATTGGTGTGGCTCTGCTCAAAGCAGTAAGGGAAGCTGGAGGGTCAAAGAACACACTAAAGCCCCCTAAAAAGGACATAAAGCGCATAGCCAACAACGATGAGAAAGCTGTCAAGAAGAAAAAATTCACTTTTGGGGAATAAATAATCCTTCGCCCTTCAGAAATCCAACCACCACCAGCTCCTGCCGACCCTACTATGCAAGAGGAGATCCCAACAGACCTTTAGTCTGGAAAAATTGTTGGTGAAGGGAACGATGAAGTGGACCTCAATGCCATTCAAGACATTCGTTTGTAGTTTAATGATTTTGAGAAGAATAATTTTGCAGGTCCTTATCGTCCCTCTAGTTCCTCCAACATGATGACCTATAATGGGAAATCATTATCCAAATCTAGAGAGCAAGATGCCTTAAGCCACGCCTTCCTCGGTTATATCCGGTTAGTACTTGATCTAGAGAGGCAGGTGAAAAGTCAGACCACCCTTATCAACTCCCTCACTTCTGACAAACAATCTTTGTCAAGCAGACTCCTAAGTGCTCATCAAATTATAGTAGCACTGAAGGAGGAGAATGAGGATTTGGCAACCAAGCTAGCCGCATCGGAAGCAGCCAAAACTGAGCTCCAAACTAAGTACTCTGACTTAGAGACTTCTTCCTTACAAAACCTCACAGTATTGAAAAAGGAGTTGAAGACTAAGGATGGTGCTATTCAAACCCTAACCAATAAAATGACTGAGTTGGAAAGCACCGTTTCAGAGATGACCAAGGAAAATGAGGCCCTGGAGAGTCAGTAAGAGCAAGCTATCAAGGTAGGTATTGAGGAGTACGCCAACTGAGTAATAAACTCCTTAGAAAAAAAAGAGATGATGGAATTAAGTCTGACATGGTGCTGCTGTTCCATGGGACCTTCCATAAGAGGATCCTTGGTCCCTTATCAAAGTATGTTGAGTACGAAGATATTCCATTTCATACATTGGCTGATGGGGACAAGCATAATTACTCTAGTGGATTTGATTTCACTGGTGATGAAGAAGGTACTAGTGAGAGTTCAAGTACTGAACTCAAAAGTCCTAAAAAGGTTGATGGTAAAGGAACATCTGAAGGGAACAAGCCCTAAGATTTATGGTGCTGCTGTTCCATGAGACCTTCCCTAAAAGGACCCTTGGTACTTTATGGAAGTGTGTGGAGTACGAAGACATTCCATTTCATACATCGGCTGATGGGGACAAGCATAATTACTCTACTGGATTTGATTGCACTGGTGACGAAGAAGGTACATGTGAGAGTTCAAGTGCTGAACTCAAAAGTCCTAAAAACGGTGATGGTAAAGGAACATCTGAAGGGAAGAAGCCCTAAGATTTTATTATATATATTATTTTTTTGCCTTTTTGAACAATCAAAGTCCTTGGATGGACAAGGCATATTTTCTATTACTATTCGGTTGAAGTCTGAATAAGTCCTTCGAACACCTAAAGTTTTTTGATGGCCAAGACATGTTTTGTATTACTGTTTGGTTTAAGTCCGAACAGGTTTAATTTATCCAACTTTCTTTTTGTTTAATATTTTACTTTAAATCTTTCATGGCTGATATTTAAGTAGCCCCTAGAATTTCAAAAGTATTGAAGTGAGAATGTTTGATATCTCCAATGACATGTATTTAATAGTCATGACCAACCACCAAGTTTATCCGATCTACTAAAGATCCATGGTATTGAATAAGTGATTTATAATTGAATTGAATTGCAGTAAAATCACTTCGAATTTTTTAAGAAGGAATTATATATTATTGAAGGAGAAACCAGACCCCTCATTAAAACCTCCTCGTGCCACCAGGGTAGAAAAGATTATGCCCCCTAATATCTACATTAATATTTAACAAGTACATATTTACGTAACAAGTTTACTCTAAATATAACCTGAGATGCTCAACATTCCATGGGTTCTTCAAAGCTCTTCCTTCTTTGTCTTGAAGTTTATATGTTCCAGGATTGAGCTTTTCAAAGCCCTCATAGGGGCCTTCTTAATTCGGAGCCAATTTCCTGAACTGTATTTCCTTGATATGTACGAAAACGTTTCATAACACCTTATCTCATGGTTGAAAATTTCTTCTTTTGACCTTAGAGTCAAATATGCTCCTCATTAAACCTTGGTAGTGAGTTGTTCTTAAGTGTGCTTTAACCTTTTTTTCTTCTATTAAGTCCAATTGATTCCTAATTGCTATCTCATTAGCTTGTTCGGAATAGTTGTGGACTCTGTATGATGGTAAGGTAGCTTCTATGGGGGTAATTTCATCCATCCTATACACCAACGCAAAATGAGACTCTTGTGTACCAGCCCGAGGAGTAGTTCAGTACGCCCACAATACTTCTTGTAAATAGCTTGGCCACTTCCCCACATCACCTTCTCAATTATTTTTTAATCTAGAAAAATGGTCATGTTTGCAACTTCAACCTGGCCGTTTTCTTGTGGATGAAAAGGAGAAGAAAAACAATGCTGAATACCTCTACAAGCACAGAAATCCTTCGTATCTTTGTTATCAAACCGTGGCCCATTGTCTGTGGTAATCTTTTGGGAAACTCAAAATCTGGAACATATATTGGATAACATAAATTTAATGACAGTCTTTGATGTGGTCTCTGCAAAGGGAGCTGCCTCTATCCATTTTGAGAAGTAGTCAATAACAACTATAATAGTTCTGCACCCCTCGGATGCCATAGGTAGAGGTCCAACTAAGTCCATCCCGCATCTGGCAAAAGGTGTTGGCTCAAAAATAGACTTCATAGGTAATGTTGGCACATGAATTTCATGCCCATACCTTTGACATGGATCACGTTTCTTCACCATTTCTTTAGCATCTGCCATTATGGATGGCCAATAGTATCCAGCTAATAAGACTCTTCGGGTTAGCGCCTTGTACCCACAATGTGCTGAACCCTCCCCATCATGCAGTTTGGACAAAACGACCTGGGATTCTTCAAACCCCAAACAATGTAGGAGGAGTATACTGAAACGTTTTCTTATAGAGAATTCCCTTTATCACCAAAAAACAACATCCCTTGTATTTAATCTTTTTCGCTACAGATTTGTCCCAAGGCAAAACCCCATCATAATTATATTGAAGGAGGGTATATCTCCAGTCTTTAGGTTGAATCACATGTATGCTCATACTTTCCCCATCTTCTTTGCTCTGACTTAGTTGTATGGATGGGAATTCTTGTATGTGTATCCAAGGGTAGGACTCACAATATGCTATGGTTGCTAAAGAGTTTGCAGTGTATTCTCCGATCTGGGAATATGCTCATAACAAACACTTTTAAAATCTACTGTCACTTCTTTCAAAACGAGTAAGTAATGTTTAGTTGCTCCTTCTTGGCCTCAGACTGACCTTGAGCATGGTGGATGAGCAATTGAGAGTCACTCATTAACCGAACTCTCTTAGCCCCACACAGAAGAGCCAATTTAAGTCCAGATATAGCTGCTTCATATTCAGACTCATTATTAGAAGCTCTGAACCCAAAGTATATAGCTTGATACATTTTATCACCATGCGGAGAAGTTAAGCAAACTCCATCTCCATAATAGTGTTTGATCCACCACCACCCATTTTTTCTTGGTTTTACCCTCTGAAGTTTGTTTAGAATTCTTGTCTGCATCGAATTCTACTAAGAAATTAGCCATTGATTGAGCTTTAATAGCTGTTCGGGGGGCAAAATCAATGTCGTAATTGCCCAATTCTACTAATGACTTGGTCATTTTGCTTGATATATCTGCCTTTTAAAGAATATTTTGTAGCGGGAAAGACGTCCAGACAATAATATAATGAGATTGGAAATACAACCTCATTGTTTTTGCTGCAATCACTAAGGCTAGTGCAAACTTTTACAACTTTAAATACCTTTTTCCAGCGTCTAACAAACTTTTACTGATATAGTACATCAGACGAGGATAATTGTCCACTTCTCTTACCAGGACAACACTTACAACACATTCTGATACCGCTAGGTATACATAGAGATTTTCTCCTTGAATGAGCTTGAAAATAGTCTTTGGTGAGGATAAGTCTTTCTTTATCTCAGCAAAGGCCTGGTTGCACTGTGAGGACCAGTTGAAGTCTTTAGCATTTTTCAAGGTTTGAAAAAATGGAGCACACTTCTCTGATGAGCTTGAAATAAATCTTTTCAAGGAAACCAACCTTCCGGTGAGCGTTTGAACTTCTGTAAAATTTCGAGGATGATCCATTTCCAATAGTGCATTAAGCTGATCCGGATCGGGCTGAATACCTTTTTCACTTATTATATAACCCAAAAACTTTCCAAATCGGACCCCAAACACACATTTATCTGGATTTAATTTCAAATTTACAGCTTCTAAATTAGCAAATGTTTCTTGAAGATCAATTATGTGCAAATCCTCCTCCAGGCTTTTAACCATCATGTCATCTATGTATACTTCCATATTTCTGCCAATCTGATTAGGAAATGTTTTGTTCACTAACCTTTGATAAGTAACCCCAACATTCTTCAACCCAAAGGGCATCATCTTGTAGCAATGAAGACCTATGTCTGTTATAAAGGTAGTGTGATCTTGATCCTTCAGATCCACCTGTATCTGATTATACCCGGAGAAAGCATCCATGAAGGATATCAACTTGTTTTTAGACGTAGAATCTACCAACTGATCTAGCTGGGGGACATGATAGAGATCCTTAGGGCAAGCTCTGTTAAGGTCAGTGAAATCAATGCACATACACCATTTCCTATTATTTTTCTTGACTAACACCGGATTAGAAGTCCATAAAGGATATTGGGATTCCTTTATGTGTCCCCTCTTGGTGAGCTGATCAACCTCTTGAACTATCACATATGCTTTTTCCTTAGAATAAGCTCTTATTTTATGTACAATAGGTGCAACATCACTCCGGATGGACAGCTTGTGTGAAATAACACTTGAGGGTACTCCGGTTACATCACTATTTCACCAAGCAAACACATGATGATTGTTTAGCAAAAAAGACAACAACTTCTTTTTTAACTCCGGTGCCATTTTGGAACCAATCTTGATATTATTACCCTCTGCAAGGGAGTGAGTTTCAACTTCTTCAATGGGTATTATAACACTAGGAGCCTCTCGAGGGTCATCAATCTCAATTTCCCCGGCAGAAAGCTCCAGTAACTACTAATATTCATTAATCCGAACTCCCCCCAGAGTCTTAGGAGCAAGAGCTGTTGCATAGCATTCTCTGGCTATCTTCTGACTACTTCGGACAACACCTACTTGTCCTTGAACTGCATACTTTAAACACTAATGGACTGTTGAGGCCACAAAATGCATTCTGGAAAGCCAGGACCTTCCCAAAATTGCATTGTATGATATGGAGCAGTCTACCACAACGAATAGTACCCTCACCTTTTTTAAAAGGCCCCTTGCCTAACAACACTTCTTCTTCAAATTCCCTGATTACATCCGCAGAGCTCCCTGTGAAGCCTACAATAGTTCTGTTCGAGTATTGAATAACAACCGGATTCCTTATCTGTTTATAGGATCTTAAGAATATGATATTTGCTGAACTGCATGTATCTTTCAAAATTCGGCATATATCATTTCCCCCAATAGATGCTCCTATAACCACCGCATCCTCAAGAGGCCCAGCAATATTCCTCAAATCATCCTCATCAAAAACTATGAATAGAAAAGGGGATTGGAACTGATAGGAAGACATTTCTCCTTCTAATTGAGTGGCCAAACTGTGGACATGCCTCTTCCTTGATGAAGGGGTGGGTGCTGTTAGAGTATCTCCTCCAAAGAGAGTGATTCAAAGAAACTGATCAATCTGGACACCATTTTGGTTTGTTCTGTTATGACTCCCACCTTATTCCGAGTTGGATCAAGATCCAGGTATTCAAAATCCACATCGAATCTTTCAAGAATCACCATTACCCCTTCCTAAGCAGATGTTCCAGGATTGTTTGTAGGGCCCGTGCGAGGAGCATTGTCGGGCCTGTTTCCATTTCTTCTTTTAACATATGCTCCCAGCTTCCCTCTTTCAATAAGGTTCTGAACTTCCTGTTTTAATGCTATGCAGTCTTGAGTGTTATGCCTTATATCATTGTCATATTGGCAAAAAAAAAGTATTTCGGTTTTTCTTAGGAGACTGCAAGGCCGCCGGTTTTCGAAAATAGACTTCCTCCTTAGATTTATCATAGATTGTGGCTATATTTTCCCTTAACTCTGCAAACCACTCAGGCTGAACCCAATGACCACTTTTACCACTTGAATGTTGGCTCTGGGCCTGATTCTGGTTGGATTGAGTTTGTTTAAACCGGTTGGACCCTTGTCCGGTCTCCTTAGCCTTGTAGCCGGGATAGTTAGTGGCTGGAGGAGCTGTTATGGTAAACCTCACTTGACGGTGCACCCTGGTTTTCTTTGTTTCTTCCATATTAATCTGCTTTCCCACTTGATTTAACAAGACTCCCCAGGTCATAGCTTTTTTCCTGGTCAAAGAATCAGCTAGGTTCTCAGGATTCAACCCCTGTCTCAGAGAAGCAATTGCTACCTGCTCGAAGCAATCTGCTAATCCTTTCTTTGTATTCATAAATCAACTTATGTAGTCCTTTAAATACTCGTTTGGTTCTTGGGCACAATGGATAATGGTATCCCCATTACCCTTTACCTCTTTACTTCTAACGAATTTCCTCTGGAAGGAAACCCAGAATGTATCAAAGTTTCCAATACACTCTAAGGTAAGCTATTATACCATTTAAGAGAAATTCTCGTAAAAGTTTGGGAGAATGATTTGCACAAGATTTTTTCATCATCATTAAAATTTATCATGAAGTTCTTGAATTGCTAAAGATGGTTGTCCGGATCTCGACTTCCATCATACTTTTCCCTTTTGGAGTTGTCAAATCTTATGGGTAGGTTTCCGGATAGTATTTTTGCAGACAAAGGTGACTGCCTCCAGTTCTTATTACGACTAAAGACTGTATCTTCATTAAGCATTGCAAAAATAACTGGTTCTGTCTGAAAATAAAAGGATCTATCAGCAACTGATCAACATGCATGTTGGATGACCCTCTGCCTAGATGCCTTTTAGGCCTACCATGCATATCCCTCTTTCTTGAATATTTTTTTATTAACTTCATTTTTTTTCTAGATCTCCCCTCATCACTTCTTGGTGACAAAGATTCCTCATGCTCAGCCTCATTCGAAGAGCTATTGGAGGATTTAGATTCTGAACTTTCAACAGGCCTGGACCGATGTGTCTTCTTAGAGAGAGATGAGTCTTTTTTGAACTAAGATGAGTCTTTAACGATGGATTATTCTCTCCAGAATTTTAAGTATGGTGAATAGTTGACGCCCCTGATTTCTCCCTGATCTCTCCCTGATCTCTTTCTCCGCTTGTTTTATGGCCCTTGGAGCTTCTATCTCTACTCTCAACTGATCTCGCTCATCAACAATGTATTCCTTATATTAAGCAGCCTGCTTGTATTAAATATTGATCACCCTCATTAATGAGAGTGGTTGGGGTATTTAAACTTTTAATTTAATGACCCATGGGATTTTCAGGTCAAGTTGTGAAACCGGATCAAGTTTAAGGACCCATTAGTTTTTAAGTAGATTAGCAAATAGCATAGTCAAAAGGTGTTCACATTTTTCCTGTTCTATGGTCTGAATTACCCTTGTCCGAATTAATTGGTAGGCTGGACTATAATATCCGAACTCATCAAATACCAATTCTCATATCAATATATTGTCTTAGCCCCACTTTAAATGAAACCATGAGTCCAAAAATTGACCTAAATCTAAGATAGTTATTAGATAAATTGAAATCAACTCGAAGATAGTTATTTCAGATTGATGGTTATTCCGGTGTAAAGCACCACAACGCATAGTCCAAGGTTTGTTGATTTTAATACGATATTTTCTAAAATGTATTAGTTTTATGGTATGGACAAGCTTGATCTGCCCCTCGTTTCATCCTATAATAGAAAACCTACAAAAAATATGCGCTAACATAAAATCAAACTTATGTATCGTGTATTGGACCTGGCCACATATTGTAGGATATTAACAAAGAGTTTTGAAAATAAAGAACTTTTACTATACTATTAATGAGTCCCAGTTCTAAGTCATACAACAAAAGATATTAGAAGATGAACAAATTCACAAATAAATTTAATGATAAAGAAGACAATAGAAATTACTACATACAATGTTTGTAATTTTATTTACAAAATTTAAAGTATGTGTACTTGCGAATAGTAAACATTTTCTAGCGTATCAAATGTAAACTTATCGATTACTTCCCAAATCATAAATTACTCGTACTTGCAAAACACTAATGGTTCATTGTAATTAGTTTCGTTAATAAATTAAAATTAAAACTTGTATATGTTATGATGGTTTATATATATATATATATATATATATATATAACATTTAAGGTCATTGAACCGACTAAATTTCACTTTCAAATTTTCATGAAGGCTTACCATTATTAATGAAGTCCTTTGCATAGTTACATACAAAAACTCTGAAATCAACATATTTTGTTTTCTGTCATGGGATGTTTCTTAAGCTTCGTATCTTCATCGATAGTTTCACTGGAACGAGCTTATTTATTATAAAGTAGTTGTATAATAAAGTCAAGTTGCTAAAAACATTGTTAATATATTTTCTTAAAACAAATAAAAAAAACATACAAAAGTGTTATGTGAATCACTACCAAGTCTTTAAATGTTTCTTTTGTTAGGTCTCTTTCAGTTAGCATCCAAAGGGTTGTAGTTGTTGATAATCTTCTTCTTCAAAACCGTGATAACCAAAGTCCAATGATTTATTCTATTTTTAAAAATTAGGTAAAAATAGAAACAATGATAAATTTTGTTTACGGTCCCCCTCCTCGAAGACTTTGTCAACCATTGAGTCTGTATAGTTTTTTTTAGTAAATTGACATATAAAATAGACTAAAATAAGAAAAATGTTATTAAGAATATCTAAATAATTATTGTTTGCATAATAACAATCTAACGTACCATTGTATGACTCAATATGTAGATTCCATTTGCATGGTTTATGGTCTTATGGTATAATAAACAAATGTGGATGTATGCATCAATAACATGCAAATGAGAAGAATGGGAAAATTTAATGTAGATACTTATGGAATATTAACAAAGACACGTAACAAATATACGTGTAAAACCTAATACAATATTACTGCAAAACATCCAAAACAATAAGAAATCACATTGGAAGTCGACCAATTAAAAATTAAAACATGTAACGTTATAGTCCATATTTTCCTCATTTGATATCTTCAACATGTTTAACACAGTTAAAAATATTTATTTTTACACCATTTAAAATGATCATCAACTTACAACATATTCTTCATTTTAAGTAAGTTATTAATATAACTGAGGCGAACTAACTTTTTTGTTTCATTATTGATTGACCAATCAACTTTTGCATCTTCTAGTTATTTCTCAAATGTTGTGATGTCATATTCTCGCAATTTACTTTCTTGTTTTCCTCGTGAACCTACCATGTTATATTCTAGAAACTCATATTATATTTGTCCTTTAAATGATGCAATGTCCTATTTTATCAATTCTTTTTCTTGTTATCATTGTGAAGAAACTATGTTATATTCTTAAAATTTACTTTTGTCTTGTCTTTGTTTTTCTACTGAGTCATATTCTACACATTCTTCTTATTGTTTTCTTTTTGTTCCGCTTGAACCTCTTGAGCTTCTCTTGTATCATATTATTCTAATTCTTCTTTTTTGTGTCCATCTCATTCTTTTTGATTCTCATGAATTTCTCTCATGTTAGCATCACCATAAATTAACCATTATTCCCTTATAAATGGTAATTTTTGCATCATTAAGTTCTAGATATCTAACAAACACCTACATCTATTACATAACTCATGAAATTAATTTAATTAAGCTTGAAAAATATGTTGCGAAACATATTATTAAGAGTGTTGATTCATATACTATTCAAAATATTATGGCATGTATTTACCTTATTGTTGCTAAAACAAAACTTAAACACACCTTATATCTTTCAACTTTTGTAAACACGTCAACCAAAATATATATGCGCATACAACACCACTTGAATAATCTTGGTATAGTATGTGAGTGCACGATGTCCATATTAAAATGATGTGTTTTCCATGAGAAATATTTGCGTATTAAGTAAATAGTGTGTTTACGTATTACTTGGAATTAACTAAAAATAAATTTCGTAACATTTATAGTATACTAACCATAAGAATTGACACACAAGAAAACAAATAGGTTCAATCGTCAATATATTTCATGATTTGTATTTGTTCAATCATTGTTATTATTTTTTAGAAGTCTTCAATGTAATTAATTTTTGGATGCACCCAAAACCTCCCTCTATGTAGTTAAAATAAGTATTGTCCTAAGATAAAACGTTAGGAGTCAATTTTCTACATTATGGACTCATTATTCTTCTTATTTTTATACCATAAACTCAATTGGATTATATAATAATAGAAATTAGTTCAAATATATTTGTGTGTAAGGCTCATTACGTGCAAAATCCAAACATTTATACATGTGAAGCCTCTCAATATTTTCTTGCAGAACCTAGTAATATTTTCTTTCAAACCTATGTATTCTTGCCTTAATTTTCTTCTTTGTTATATAGGGAGTCATTCTTTTGCCTTATGTTATTTTTAAAGTATATGAAAAATAACTTCGAACTATTCTACATTTTCTCATTCCTTTGAACTAAGCATATACATTTTTCTATTAAAGTTAATCTATTTGCTTCTAGATTTGATGCCTAAAATAAGCATTACATCTTTCAATGTAAGTCTAATATTTATTTTTCCAAAATTGAAAGTTGATTTATTAGGATCATAATTTTTTTTCCTGTTGGTTATTAGTAGTTATTAGTGTAGCAGTGCACATTCAACATAATTATACCTACGTTTATATACGGCTTGGAGAAGAATGATAACATATGTATTTTTTTGCAATATTTATGTCTTCTCTTCTTACCCTTTTTGTATTCATAGTTTTCCTAATTTATATTTAACCACGAAATCATAATTCAAAAACCACAATAAGATATTAACCAAGAGTTATAGGTTTTCCATAACAGTTAAAAAAGCACAACGAGAAAAAAACAAGTTATGGGTTTTCCAAGGCATATACTTGCGAACCAAATTTGAAACTAACACTAACGTGCTCAAACACTCTAAAATACTATAAACATGAAAACACAAACATAAACACAAACACAATAAGATTTGGGTAACACATGATAATAGTAGTAAAAATTAACTACTTTCAGTAACAATTGAGAATATACTACCAAACAAACGTAACATATGGTTTAAATTATGACTAAATTGAATCTATGACAAACCTATAATTTGTGAAATATGTGAAAATAAGTCATGAAATGGTTGAGTAAGAAAGAGAGATTACTCCTGAGGAGAGAGAAAGATAACGTGTAAGAACAAAGAGACAAATATGTTATGCATATAAACTAGAGATGTATTTTATGAATTCATGTCTTGTAATATGTTGCAATGTGTTTAACTGTTTGTTCCAGAAAGTAATAATGTGAAGTTGTGTTACGAACGAAACATGTGAAATATAATTAATACTTGAGTTCTATTGTTGTCAATTACCCCATAATATCCCAAATAGCTATAGTTTTACATAAAGACTATTTTTTGGGTGCTTTTTGTTTTCCTAACATCTTATCTATGTTTTTTCTTTTTAAATCGAAAACATAAGTTGAAATCTCGTTTCCAATGCATCTATTACCTAAAAGATATTTTTTTGGAATGAACGTTGGTGCAAAATCAGAGTGAAATTGAATGGGACCATCAATACACGTTACTGACAATTATCAGAAATTAGCATTTTTTTGTAATAGGTTATGTAAAAGTTGGTGATACCATTAACATTTTTATGTGTTCAAAAGTGGTGTTTTTTTATTCTTTTAAAAAAAGAGCTGGTTAGTGAAATAAAAAACAGAACACTAGAAACGGAACGGAAACTAGAACCGGAATCAAATCACCAAACCGGATCCGACCAAACCAAATATTTAGTAATCTTGTGCAGTTCTAAAATTAAAACCAAAGGTTAACGGTCTGTTCCGGTCCAAATCGATAAACTTAACGGTCTTGCCTGGACCAAATTATAAGCTTAGTAGTTTGGTCTGGTTCCGTCGAATAAGGAAATTAAGTAAGAATGTCGTTGAAAAAAATAAACAACAGACTGCCCAATTAGATCAGTATCAGTAACCCAATTCTCTCAATCTTTAATTATATTGATGTTGTTCTTTCTTCGTTTTTTTGTTTACATAACTGTGGAAGACCTTAGTGTTCTTATCGCCATCATTTAGTGAGGTGGTATAACACTTTTACAACTAGAAAATCTAATTCATCTTAAGATCCAGTAGAAGATTAGCATTAACTTTTGAAAGATCAACCTTAGACTCATTGCTTTTAACTTCTTGATGGAGAATCTCTAGAATTTTAACCTTCGTCTCTGCTTTTTGAACTTTATAAAAAATGTTACCAAATTGAGAGTTATTCAATTCTTCAAGAGCATATTTAAGTCTGTTAAGTTTTTGCCATAAGATAAACAAGGGAGGGACAACTAGATTTTTTTTCAAATTGTTATCAACAAGAGAAAGGAATTCACTATCCAATGTCCACATATCTAGGAATTTAAATATTTTATGATGATGATAATATATGGTCAGAACAAGCTCTCGCAATATGCATCAATTTAGTCTTAGAAAACAGATTAGACCAGTTAGAGTTGAAAAGAACTTTATCGAGTCTTTTCCACCTGGACTTATTAGTCTAAGTGTATTTGGGAACTAGAGTAGCTTGCAAATTCAAGATTCCAGTCCATTATCATATCATTAAATTCATCAGACCTATTCATACAATAAGTAATATAATGAATCTTCTCATCTAATGAAGAAACCACGTTAAAATTGGTGTGGTTAATTTATGTCTGAGGGTAATTTGGTAATTTGTTTTAGAGTTTGTGAAGGTTGGTATGTGTTTAATATTTTGAGTAGAGAGTAGAGGGAGAATTAAGCAGCCTGGTTGTAGTTAATTTTCATTACCTATATTTAATGCAGGTGGTTGGGTATTTATACCCTTTCATTTGGGCTTTATGGGTTTTCGGGTCATGTTTAATGGACCCGGGTCATGTTTAAAGACCCATGAGCTCTTAGTAGGAGAGCAAGCAGCTTAGTCAAGAAGTGTTTAGGTTTTTTAGTACTTTTGTCATAGTTCGAATCAGTCCAATGGGCTAAGTGTTCGAAGTGCCCTGTCCGGTTTGGTGGCCTTGGTCGAATCTGTCCCTGTCCGGAGAGGAAGCAGTATTCGGACTCATCAGGAGCCCTTTTTTTAGGTGTTTGTTCAAATGCCTTTGTCAAAAACCTGAAAAATAGTTCGATATCAGGGGCAGTTTTATCCGGACATGTCTTTCGACTTGTGCTGTGGCTTTATCCGGACTGATAGAGCTTTGTGAATCCAAACAGTTTTTTGCCAAAGTTTATGGGACACGTGTCACTTTTTGGTTGGTTTCTTCAGTCGTTTTTTCACCTTGAATCTCGCACCCACCTTCTTCGAAAAGAAACCTCTTCATTAAAGAGGGTGACATCAGCGTCGTCTTTTAATCATTACCAATCTCTTCGAATTCTTCTAGGAATCAAACTCCTTTTTCAGATTTACTATAAATTGAAATGCTTTCTACAGTTTCACCATCACTCTCGTTTTTACTTTACAATTTCTCAAAGCTTTTTCTCTCCAAAGCAAATTTTTACCCAGATTGTTTATGTTCACGGCTCGGAACGCTTTGATCAAAGGCGGGTGGCTCAACCTCTCTGAAGTAGAAAAGGCGCAAAAGGTTGAAAGGGAAAGGCGCATTGCAGCAGGCTTACCCGCTTCGCCCATCGACAAACCAGTAACTTCACCCACAGAATCAGACCAAGGTTCTTCCTCCATAAGGGGCATCAAACCGAAGAAGTTATTTCACACCAATTTTTCACCTATTATCTTAGGCTCCTCGGTTCAAGAGTCGGAACCCATCGTTGAACCAGGTTTAACAGTTACAAGCTTTAAAAAACCCTCCCCTTTCTTAGCTATGGGGTCAGAGGCTGAAACCTCTCCTCAGAAATTAGTTGACCGAAGAAAAGGCCGGCTGGTCAAGGGTCTAGCTTCTAAGGTCACCCCTTCGAAATCGGGTGCCGAAGACAGCAGTGCGGGGTCAAAAGTGCCCATTAGAGCTCCCAAGGACATGTTGTCCGGTCCGGAGGGCAGTAGCTCAAGTCCCCGGAAGGAAACATCTGCATCAGAGCCCCAACCGGAGGCCAAGAACCAAGAAAACACTGACAGTCAGCAGTCCGGAAGCCAGGCTGAGCCAAATCTAAACCTATCCCTTACCACTGCTACTGAAAACCCCTCATCAATCATGGAGGAAGTAATGGAGGACTCTATTGAAGAGGACCCATTCGAGTATGAGCCTTCCGGACATACTAGTGGTGTTGTTGCTGCCCAAAAAGACAAGGGCACAGAAAAGTTGTGCTTGAGGCATCCGGATCTGTCGGGGTGTCTCGAAGGAAGGGTGGGGCCTTGTTTTCACAAGGTTAGTGTTAAGTACCTCCTTGCCCTGCAAAAGATCAACTACGCATTCATCCATACAGCTGAGCTGGGCCGGATGCGTACGAAGTGGGGAATTCCAGAGAATGTGAAGATAAGAATCCCAATAAACCCCGAAACTCCCATGGATTGCAAATTGAGTGAGATAGTCATCTTCACGGAGCTGTTTAACTACGGGCTCAGATTCCCCTTGGACCCGGAGATCGTCAGATACTTTCATCTGATAAAGCTCTGCCCAAGCCAGCTGAGTCCCAATGCCTGATACACCCTTATGGCCTGCATTATGGCCTTTAGGCTCTCCGGGATCCCTCTGCCAATGGAGGAGTTTGCTGCTGTGGCCAGCCTCTGTAGAAATCACCACATCCCCTTTTATCACTTCAACATGGGGGATAAATTCAAGGCAGTGGATGACTTGCTAGAGTCGGAGAGGAATTGGAGGACTCAATTCCTCTTCGTAAGTGGTGTTTGGGAGAACAGGAAGAAAATCAAGGCCGGAGTCAACCCCAATCTCCTCACCAGTAGATGGAGGAGTGATGGTAAGGCTCCTACCTTATATTTTTATCTCTTCTTTTATCAAATTTGTTTAAACTAATTAACTTTGTCTTCTTCTTATCAGTACTGCCCAAGGACTTCAATGACCACTTGAAAACCGGGTAGACCACTTGCACCAAGATCAACGCTTGGGTTGCTGAGAAGTGGGGGAACCGGTTCCATGATGCTTTCACAGGGGGCAACTTAGCAAGGTCTCATCTTTGGAACACCACAGGTCGGAGAGACTTAACTTGGGAAGATCTCACCACCCAGCCTCCTTCGGATGTAGTGCTCAAAAGGACGAATGAAGCGGATGAGACACTTTACTTGCCAGGCCGGGCCAATGCCCCGAGTAAAATGAAAGGAAAAAAGAAGGTCAAGAAAGTGGTGGGTAGAGCTAACCCTGCTAAGGTGGAGGAGGATGTTCCAACGCATCCGGAGGGGCCAGCCCCCAGCCAAATTGATGTTGCTCTCTTGAAAGCGGTAGAGCAGGAGAGTGTTAGGCAAGATGTTCACTCCCCAAATCCTCCAAGGGCTTCCAAAAGAGACCGTAAACGGGGAGCTGAAAGCAAAGATCGGGAGGCCAAGAAGAAAAAGACCTCTAAGGGTGACGAACTTTCTCTCCGACCTCCGGAGCCTCTCCCCCAAGCTGACCTCACTGACCCAACACAAGCAGAGGAGATGCCTGGTGACTTCCAAACCGATGAGGTCGAAGGGGGAGGTGTTAGAATTGATGGGGTAAACATCACTGGTCTTTGTGGGCTTGGTGAGTACTTTATCAATCTCCCCAAAGATGATTTTGCTGGGCCTTATCTCCCTCCGAGCACTTCAAACACAGTCACTTTTAATGGTAAGACCTTTACTATTTCAAGTGAAAGGGATGTTATAGCTCACTCTTTATTAAGCAATGTTCAGCCAGTGCTTGCGTTGGAGAAACAAGTTCGAAGTCAGGCATATCTTATCAAAGACCTCAAGTATGACAAAGAGAGGCTGTCCGATGACCTTCTTACTGCCACTTCAAATGCTATCATTCTAAAGGGAGAAAACGAAGACCTGAAGAAAAGCCAAGAGGTGAGTACCATAAAAGTTGCCACTCTAGAAGACACTATTAGGGAGCTTTGGGAGAAGTTGTCCGGACTGGAGAAAGATCTCAACTCTTCAAAAGAGGAGACCAAGGCCAAAGATCAAGTTATCCACAACTTGACTAGTGACAAGATTGCTCTTGAAAACGCGGTGTCCCAAGCTGCAGGGGAGAAAGCTGATCTGCTAAGGGTGTAGGAGGCCAAAATCCAGGCCAAGATCGATTCTTATGCCAACAACGTGATAGACACTCAAGAGCAAATGTATGCCAAGGTGAAATCAGACATGGTCCTGCTCTTCCATGAGAAGTTCCCGAAGAGGAACTTGGGGGATTTATGGCTTCACGTAGAGCCTGAACACCTCCCATATCACACAATGGCCGAAGGAGACAAGCTTAGCTTCTCCAGTTCATCCTCATCTGATGACGAAGAGAAAGATGATCCCAAGGGGAAGAAGAAGATAGATAAAGCTGAGCCATCTTCAAAGGCTCAGCCTTAAATTATGAATCACTTTTTACTTTTCATGTTATCTAAACTAAAGTCTTTGGAAGGCCAAGGCACCCTTTTTGTAAGTGTGTCCGGTATCTGACCGGATAGATCCTTTACTCTGTTTGACAATTCGAAAGTCCTTGGAAGGCTAAGGCACTTAAATTATTTCAATGAATATCCTTGTTTTGCACAATTCTCATATTCTTTCATAGTCCGTTTCAATTTTGGTGGCTAGTGTTTAAATAGCCCTTAGTTATTTCATAGTGAGAGTGTTTAAATTCTCCGATGACGAATGGTTAAGTGGTCATCACTCTTTTATTTCAATCCGGATGGTGTGACAAAAGACAAATTAAGAACACTTCGAAATTTTTTTAAGAAGGCATCAAATTTTATTTAAAACCCGGACACCTCATTAAAACCTCCCCGTGCCACTAGGGTAGGAAAGAGTATGCCCCCAAATATTTACATGGATGTTTAAACAAGTAAATATTTACACAAATGTTACTCCAAGTACATCCGGAGATGTTCGATATTCCAAGGGTGGGTCAAAAATCTTCCATCCTTGTCTTCTAGCCAATATGTTCCAGGTTTAAGCCTTTCAACAACCATATAAGGTCCTTCCCAAGTCGGGGCCAATTTGCCGAGCAACTTCTCTTTAGTGTGTAAGAAGACTTTCCTCAATACCTTGTCCCCCGGCTGGAAATCTCTTCTTTTAACTCTAGAAGCAAATCTGCTTCTCATCAAACCCTGATAGTGTGCAGCTCTAAGGTGAGCTTTAACTCGTCTTTCTTCTACTAGGTCGAGCTGATTTATGATTGCCACTTCGTTAGCGTATTCGGAGAAGTTGTGAACACGAAATGATGGGAGAATTGCTTCTATGGGAGCTATTGCATCCATCCCATAGACCAAAGCAAATGGTGACTCCTGTGTTGCAGCCCCAGGTGTTGTCCGGTAGGCCCACAAAACTTCTTGTAAATAGCTAGGCCACTTCCCAGCAGCCCCTTCCAAATTCTTCTTTAAACCGGACAATATAGTCCTGTTAGCCACTTCAACCTGACCATTTGCTTGTGGGTGGAAAGGTGAAGAGAAACAATGTTGTATACCCCTTGAGGCACATAAACTCTCCATTTCCCTATTGTCGAACTGTGGCCCATTATCTGTCGTTATGTTTTGTGGAACACCAAATCTGCAACAAATGTTGGATAGAATGAATTTTATAACGGATTTTGATGTTGTTCCTGCCAGAGGGGCTGCTTCAATCCACTTCGAAAAGTAATCGATTGCAACAATCATAGTTTTGCGCCCTCCGGACGCCATAGGGAGAGGCCCTACTAAATCCAACCCCCATCGGGCAAAAGGTATAGGCTCAGAGATTGACTCTAAAGGAATGGATGGGATATGGATTTCATTGCTGTATCTCTGGCATGGGTCACACCTTCTCACCAGCTCTTTAGCATCCTGCATGATAGATGGCCAATAGTAGCCAGCCAGTAAAACTCTCATTGTTAGAGCCCTGAATCCACAATGAGCTGATCCTTCGCCATCATGCAACTCGGAGAGGACTACTTGAGATTCATCATCCCCCAAACAGCGCATAAGAGGTTTACTGTAAGACTTTTTATACAGAATGTCTCTCAGTATGATAAAACCACGAGCTTTGTGTTTTAGTTTTCTTGCCAGTGATTTATCCGGAGGCATGATGCCATCAGAGAGGTATTGCAGGAGAGGAAATATCCAATCCTGAAGTTGTTTCACCTACACTTCAAAAATTTCTTCTTCTTTACCCATATTGAGTTGAATGGAGGGGCTCTCCAGCACATGGATCCATGGATACGACTTTGTGTATGCTATGGTTGCCAATGAATCTGCCAACTTATTTTCTGTCCGGGGTATATGTTCATAAATAATGCTTTTAAACTTGAGTGCTTCATTTTTAAGAAGAAGTAAATACTTCACTAGATGCTCCTTTTTAGCCTCAGATTGAACTTGGGCATGGTGGATAAGAAGCTGGGAGTCACTCAATAGCTTGACCCTCTTAGCCCCACAAATAAAAGCTAACTTCAAACCAGCTATAGCTGCCTCGTACTCAGACTCATTATTTGGAAGCCCTGAAAGCAAAACATATAGCTTGGTACATTTTGTCACCATATGGAGAAGTCAAGCACACCCCTGCACCACATCCTATAGTGCGGGATCCACCATCCGTCCGGACGACCCAGACCTTTTTGTCTTTCTTCTCAGTAGTTTGCTCAGAGTCTCTATCAGAGTGGAATTCAACTAAAAAATCAGCCACAGCTTGGGTTTGACTGCTGTTCGGGGAGCAAAATCTATATCGAAATCCCCCAATTCTACCGACCACTTAGTCATCCTACTTGAAATGTCTGCTTTTTGGAGAACATTCTTCAAAGGAAAAGATGTTCTGACGATAATAGGATGAGCCTGGAAATAACGCCTCATCTTTCTTGCAGCTATCACCAGGGCCAATGCTAATTTTTCAAGTTTCAAATAGCGCCTTTCTGCATCTATCAAGCTTTTGCTGATGTAGTACACTGGATGGGGGTAATTATCCACCTCTCTCACTAACACAACACTGATGGCACAACTTGAAACTGCCAAATATACGAAGAGTGTCTCTCCATCAACTGGTTTAAACAAGGTTTTGGGAGAGGACAGATGCTTCTTGATTTCATTGAAAGCCTTATCACACTGTGAGGTCCAGTCAAATCCCTTCGCACCCTTCAAGGTTTGAAAAAACGGGGCGCATCTGTCCGAAGACCTTGAGATAAATCTGTTTAAAGCAACTAACCTCCCCGTTAATCGTTGCACTTCTTTAATATTCCGAGGAGGCTCCATTTGAAACAAAGCATTAAGCTGGTCCGGATCGGGCTGTATCCCTTGCTCACTTATTATATAACCTAGGAACTTCCCGGATTGCACTCCGAACACACATTTTTCTGGATTTAACTTCAAATTCACCTTTACCAAGTTGGTAAAAGTTTCTTGGAAGTCTGCCAAGTGCAATTGCTCATCCACACTTTTCACCATCATGTCATCGATGTATACTTCCATATTCCTTCCAATCTGATCAGCAAAGGCTTTGTTCACCAATCTCTGATAAGTAGCCCCAGCATTTTTCAATCCAAACGGCATTACCTTGTAGCAATGAAGACCCCTGTCAGTGACAAATGTGGTATGCTCTTGATCCTTCGGGTCTACTTGGATCTGATTGTATAGCAGCTTATTCCCAGAGGTGGAGTCTACTAGCTGGTCAATCCGGGGAACTGGATACAGATCTTTTAGGCAAGCCCTGTTGAGGTTTGTGAAGTCAATGCACATACGCCACTTGCCATTTTTCTTTTTCACCAGGACCGGATTGGCAGTCCACAAAGGATACTGAGACTCCTTGATATGCCCCATCTTTGTGAGCCTGTCAGCCTCCTGTACAATAACATCAGCCTTTTCCTTGGAAAAAGCCCTTCTCTTTTGAACCACTGGTGCTACGTCTTTCCGGACAGATAGGCGATGTGATATCACATCTGCTGGAACCCCGGTAACATCAGCATTGCACCAAGCAAAAACATGCTGATGGTTTTTCAAAAACTTTAACATCTCACTTTTCAGATCGGGTGGCATTCTAGACCCTATCTTTACACTTTTTCCTTCTTCTAAACAATGTGTTTCTACCTCTTCGACTGGTATTAATACTCCAGGGGCCTCTCTGGGGTCATCAATTTCACCCTCACCCCAGAAAGCCCCTCAAATTGCTATTGCTCGTTGATACGAACTGCCCCCAACGTCCGGGGCGCCAGGACTGTAGAATAACATTCCCTTGCAACCTTTTGGCTGCTTCGGACAACTCCCACCTGTCCTTGAACAACATATTTCAAACATTGGTGGACTGTTGAAGCCACTACATGCATCTTAGAGAGCCAAGACCTCCCTAGAATAGCATTATAGCAGGTGGGACAATCTACCACAATAAAAAATATCCTGACCATCTTCTTGAAAGGGCCCTTGCCCAATAGAACTTCCTCTTCGAACTCCCCGATCACATCTGTTGAGCTGCCAGTAAAGCCCATAATTGATCTGTCCGAACTTTGAATTACGGTTGGATTTTTCATTCTCTTGTAAGTGGTTAAGAAAAGGATATTGGCTGAGCTTCTAGTATCCACCAAAATTCGTCTTATGTCATTGCCCCCAATGGATGCTCCTATGACAACAGCATCTTCATGAGGGCCAGCTATATCTCTTAAATCATCTTCATCAAAAATAATGAAGGGGAATGGAATTTGTGATTGATAGGAAGTCATGCCTCCTTCTAGCTGGGTAGCGAAAGTATGAACGTGCCTCTTCCTCGAAGAAGCAGTAGGAGTTGTGATAGTATCCCCTCCGAAAATTGTAAGTGACTCAAAAAACTTAATGAGCCCGGAGACTGTCCTAGAACATTCTTCAATGGCACCCACTCTATTTCGAGTTGGATCAGGATCCAAGTATTCAGATTCCACATCAAACCTTTCGATTATAACCATGGCTCCCTCCGGAGCAACATTACTTGGACCAACCCGGTGAGTATTGTCAGGCCTATTACCTCTTCTTCTTTTGGCATAATCCCCCACTTTTCCCCTCTCAATCAAATTCTAAAATTCTTGTTTTAAAGCTATACAATCATCGGTGGTATCGCCAGTATCATTGTGATACTGGCAGAAAGAGTTATTGCGGTGTTCTCTAGGAGATTGCAGTGTGACCGGTCTTCTATAATGCACCTCTTCCTTTGTTTTATCATAAATGGTAGCCACACTTTCTTTCAATTCTGCAAACCACTCCGGTTGAACCCAAGGACCTCTCTTATTTCTGGATTGTTGACTCTGGGCAGGTGCTACTGGCTGAGATTGAGCTTTAGCCCGACCATGCCC
Source organism: Limnanthes douglasii subsp. nivea (assembly GCA_036936605.1). Taxonomy (NCBI): domain Eukaryota; kingdom Viridiplantae; phylum Streptophyta; class Magnoliopsida; order Brassicales; family Limnanthaceae; genus Limnanthes; species Limnanthes douglasii. The sequence continues at coordinate 189,045,741 of JAUPFV010000003.1, read as the reverse complement.
CTGTCCGGTCTCCCTCGCTTTGTTCCCGGACTGATTCTGATTGGGATTCGGTGCCACCGGGGTAGACCTCACCTGCCTGTGCACCCTAGTTTTCTTTGTTTCATCAACGTTAATCTGTTTTCTAACCTGATTCAGCAACCCTCCCCAAGTCATGGCCTTCTTTCTGGTCACCGAATCAGCCAAATTCCCAGGGTTCAAGCCTTGTCCTTAGGATGTTATTGCCACTTGCTCGAAGCAATCAGCCAACCCATTCTTAGTGTTCACAAAACGACTTATATATTCTTTTAAGGATTCGTTCGGTTCCTGGGCACAATGGATTATTGTGTCCCCGTTTCCTTTTAATTCTTTACTCCCAATGAACTGCCTTCGAAAAGCCACCCAAAAAGTATCGAAATTCTTGATACAGCCTTGTGGTATGCTGTTATACCATTTTAGAGCACTCTCCGTAAACGATTGGGAGAATGCTCTACAAAGTAGTTTGTCATCATCATCAAAGTTCATCATAAAGTTTTTAAATTGCTCCAAATGGTTATCCGGATCAGTACTGCCATCGTACTTTTCCATTTTAGTGCTGTCAAACCTCTTAGGGAGGTTTACGGACAGAATCTTGGAAGATAATGGAGATTGCCTCCAATTCCGACCACGACTGAACACAGTATCCTCATTGGGAGTTGCAAAGATACCTGGTTCATCGTGGAAGGCAAAAGGATCCATCAGCATCCGGTCCACATGCCTCCGGCTGTGATATGTCCCTTTACCAATATTCCTCTTCAACTTTCCATGTCTATCCCTTTTCCTTGAGTATTTTTTTATTTGTTTTTGCTTCTTTTTAGTTCGACCCTCATCGCTGCTAGAGGATAAGGATTCTTCAACTCCCTTATCATCCGAAGAGCTATCAGAAGACTCTGAGCCTGAGTCAGAACTCTCCACTGGCTAGACCAGTGAGACTTTTTGGAGCTGGCATGAGTCTTTTTGGTACTCACATGAGTCTTTGAAGGCTCATGCTCTCTAGGGTTATCGGTATGATGGGCAACTGATGCTTTCAATTTTTCTTTCATGCCCATCTTAGCCTTTTCATCCCTCGGAGCTTCTATCTCGCCTTTTAACCTATCGCGCTCCTCGATGGTGTACTCATCGTTTTCACCCACCACTTCGAGCAAAGCTGGTGGTACTTCCAGGGCATCCGGATTCATTCGGACTGACTTTTTTTTGTTGGTTTCGAATGCTTGATTCAGGCACCTTCGTGCTCCCACTGTGGTCGCCAATTTGGTGTGGTTAATTTATGTCTTAGGGTAATTTGGTAATTTGTTTTAGAGTTTGTGAAGGTTGGTATGTGTTTAATATTTTGAGTAGAGAGTAGAGGGAGAATTAAGCAACCTGGTTGTAGTTAATTTTCATTACCTATATTTAATGCAGGTGGTTGGGTATTTATACCCTTTCATTTGGGCTTTATGGGTTTTTGGGTCATGTTTAATGGACCGGGTCATGTTTAAAGACCCATGAGCTCTTAGTAGGAGAGCAAGCAGCTTAGTCAAGAAGTGTTTAGGTTTTTTAGTACTTTTGTCATAGTTCGAAATAGTCCAATGGGCTAAGTGTTCGAAGTGCCCTGTCCGGTCTGGTGGCCTTGGTCCGATCTGTCCCTGTCCGGAGAGGAAGCAGTATTCGGACTCATAAAAAATCACCCATTATAAGCCATTTCTTACTAACACCATTTGTTAAGATGTTTCTCAGAGTATTCCAGATATTCATCATGTTGTACCTTTGACACTTTGCATACACAATGGTTAGATGAAAGGATATATTATGATTAACTAAACAAATTTCAGTATGTAAATATTGAGGATGATTCAAAATAACTTTGACATTGAAATCATTGTTCCAATAAAACTAGATTTTGTTAGTAGAGTTGGTAGTAAAGTTATTCAAACCGATCTTAGCTGAAGTAGTAGGCATATTGTTCTCACTAGTAAGAGGTTCTTGGATGGCAACAAGATTAATTTTCTCTTTAGAAATGACGAATTTGAGTCTTCAAACAGTACACCTATTACAAATTCCTCTAGTCTTCCAGTTTAATAACTTTATCATCTTAAAATGGACTTGTTCTTCTTATTAGTCCCTGAAAACCTGAGAGATTTTATTACTAGAATATTAGTCTTTCATTCCTCTCGAATCTTTGAGGGATTGTATCAATTTCTAGAATCAATTTCTTTGTTCTTGTATGTCGGATTAACTGGCATACTTCCTATGCATTATTTGTTTGGAGGGATTGTTTCAGAGATAAAGTTTTCATACTCTAAGTGGTAGCCATTTTCAAGAAACTGGATAGCCTTTATTATTTCATCATCCGTAGGAGTTCCTGCATCTTTGTTGGTGAGGTTTATTTTCGTCTGAGGGTAAGTTTGTAATTTTTGTTTGGAGTTTTGTGGAATTTTGTAAGTATTTAATATCTAAATAGTGAGTAGAGGGAGAATTAAGCAGTCTGCTTGTATTTAATTTTCATTACCCTCATTTAATGTTGGTGGTTGGGTATTTATACCCTTACCTTATGGGCTTTCGGGTCATGTTTAATGGACCCGGGTCAAGTTCAAGGACCCATGAGCTCTTAGTAGGAGAGCAGGCAGCTTAGTCAAGAAGTGTTTAGGTTTTAAGTACTTTAGTTCAAGTTCGAACAGTCCAATAGGTGAGGTGTCCGAACTGCCCTGTCCGGATAGGTAGTTTTTGTCCGAACTGTCCCTATCCGTAATGGTAACAGAATCCTGACTCATCAATTGTCTTTGTTGAGATTTTCTTTCTCTTTGTTGAATACAAGATTGGAAACTGTTTCAGGATTCTTGTTCCTGAAGATATTGAAATTATTCATTTGATAAGGAAACACAGTTATGGATTTTAAATTTTTGTTCTTCTTCTCTATGTTTCTATTCATTGCATTAACATCTTTAAGAGAACTAACAGAGCCAGCAATTGTGATATCTTTGGTTCCCTTATGCTAATTATCAAGCTTAGTTTTAGCCTTCTTGCAGTTACTGAAGTCATGACCAATATGATAACAGAGGTTGCAGTACTTGGGAAAATCTCTATAGCTGACGCTTATCCAACAACCCTTGTTTCATAAAACCCACCCATATATTGTGATCAACTTTATGTGTTAGGTCCATCTCAACTAGAGCCAAGAAAAAATTATGATATGCCCCGTTCTATTCTGGAATCTTAATCTTCATAGGGCTCCTACTTGATTCCACTATTGATGATATAATGCTTTCATTAAACAAGAATTCGGGAATTGTATCCCAATTTGATCTATAGAGGGGTTAATGGACATTCAACTTTAATGTTGAAATCTACCGTCTATTTAAGAAGCCGCATTGCCGAATCACCAATATACCCAACGTTCTTGGCCCACACTTTACATAGGTCATCTTTTGATGACAGTTCCAATAGCAAATAACGAGAATCTGAGACCAAGACATTGCATTCATTCTTCGGTTTCATTTTCTATATAATATTTTTGATACATTGTTTTTTAGGAATTCCTTGATTGAATTTATCAATGAGAGTATATTTTATATTTGTCAACAATGATTATTTGATACTTTGAGAAAATTGCACAGTTTATACGTTTGCGGGCCAGGAGTTGCAAAATGTTTGCAAATTAAAATAACAATTCTAAAAAATCTATTACAAACATCATTAACGAAATTTTTAAATTCAAAATGCTCGCAATCACTAATATAAAAAATAATATAAAAACCAAATAAATGGAAACAAAGCTATTAATTTAGCCAGTATAATGTGTTTATCGATTGAAAATTTTAATAAAAAAAACAAGAATAACTATTAACAATATTGTATAGAAATGCCCCCATGTGGGTAGCCGAGTTGGTTGAGTAAGACATGTTTGTGACCAAACGTCATGAGTTTGAGTCCCTCTACATACGCTTTCTCGGCGGAGCCTGTCACCTTGTGTGGTTTATCTTTTGGCGTTGTTTTACAGACTATTGCGTCACACCGAAGGTTTACCCGTACTCTGAGTAGCGGCTGCGGGTTCCCTCAAAAATAATTTGTATAAAAATAACTAAAGCATTTTAAAATCTCTAAGAGAAATAGAGAGATTATACGGAGAGGTGACATTAAATGTGACTATATATATTAAATACATTTTATGTATAAGTTAAGCTCGTAATCACCTTTTATATATATATATATATATATATATATATATATATATATATATATATATTATATATATATATTATACTAGTTATTTTATATAATAATATTTTCAAAGATATAAAAATTAAATATTAGTCATGCGGATAAAATTATATTAAATATTAAATATTAGTTATTTATATAGTAGCCAAACGATTAATTATTTTTATATATTATTTGATATTAAAAATAAAATAAAATAAAATATAAATATATAAGTATAATCGTTTTAAAGATAAACATATAACTAATATTTATGGATTGATTGATAAATATAATTAAGAAAATATTAAAATAAATACTACAAGTATTTCGATTATTTCGATTATGATATACATATCTTAATTATTGAAATTCAAATAATTAACACATACAAATTATTTTTTATAAACATATAAAAAATACTTCAAAAATATAGTGTTTAAATATCTAAATGAAATTACATATCTAATAGTTAGATATTATAAATAATTTAATATTAAATAAACTATTATAATATCTGAATATAAATACAAAAAAATCATAATAAACATTACAAGTATTTCCTTTACAATATACATATCTTAACTATTTTTAAATCGAATTAATTAACATATACAAATTATTATTTTATAAACATATAAAATATACTTCTTAAGAATAAGGTTTAAGGATCTATACAAAATTAGATATCTAATAGTTAGATATTATAAATAATTTTTTGAAATATTATATAGGGTATTTATAATAGGGTAAAGTACCATTTAAGACCCAAAACTCTAACTACTATCCACTTAAGATCCTAATTTTTATGATTCTCCGAGAAAGATCTGTTTTAGTCGTATATTTACCATCTAAGACCCACTATTACCTTAAATACCATACTCAATTATATAAAAGCAATTAACCTTTTTTTCTCTTCATTTTCATCCACAAGCAGAACTCTTTATATTTATAAGTATTTGTGTTTTGTACATAAGCAAGAACAATGATCGATAGATATCAAACTTTTAACTGTGTTGTTGATATAATGCAGATGAACCAAATAGCTTTTTGGGTGGATACCCCGAGCTACTCAATCTCTTTGTCATAAGTTTTTTCCGTAACATATACAATATTTACACGTACACTAAAATAACCTTTTGATATTTTTCTTTAATGCAGTTTCAAAATGAAATCGAAAACCAGAACAAGTATGTGTAACTCTGAATTCATAAGTTGAAGGACACTCATTCACTCCTAAGCAAAAACAATATTTTTAAAAAAAAAATCAAAACATATCATGAGTGGTACTAGTTTTGTTCATCTTAAAAAAACCAACGGTATTTTTGGATTTTTTTTTCAAGTTACGGTTTAAAAGATACTAGAGACTTTTAAAATTTTAAATATAAAGGATAAACAATGAAGATGCTAAACCTTCTTTATTTTGATAGATGTGAAATCTTTAGTATTTTGATAGATGCGAAACCTTCTTTATTTTGGTAGATGCTAAAACTTTATACGAAACCTTCTTTATTATGATAGATGAGAAACCTGTTTGTTTTGATAGATGCGAAACTTTTTTTAATTTGGTAGATGCGAAACCATATAACTAAAATACATGTATAAAAAAATATTTTAAAAAAAATTCAAAGCATATCATGAGTGATACTACTTTGTTCATCTTAAAAAAACAAAACCAACGGAATTTTTGGATTTTTTTCCGAGTTACGGTTTAAAAGATAGGGACCTTTAAAAATTAAAATTAAAAGAAAAAGAATTGGTTACTGAAATTTATATAAAAAGATATTGAAGGTATAATTCTCTTAAAAAATTTAGACCTTTATCTATAATATGTTTGTTGAATAGGTCTTAACTAGTATGTCTCCTTTTATAATATCTAAATATAATTAAAAAATATCAAATATATATTACAAATATTTTTTATAGGATATACATATTTTAAAAATATAATACTTAAATCTCTAAATAAAATTAGATATCTAATAATTAATAATTAGATATAAATAAATATTATCTTTAAAGTAATAAATAAACGATTTATAATATATAAATGTAATTATATATAGTAAATAAATATTTAAATTCGAATTAATTAACGTATACTAATTAATTTTAAATGATCGTCTTACACGACTATTACGCATCTGTCACGATGGACGTTATCTTGCTAGCATGTATATATATTATTACATTGTACCGTGTTACTCCCTCTGTCCTAAAATACATGTCGTTTTAAGGTTATGCACGAGCATTAAGTAAGGTCATAATTACATCTTTTTTTCATAAAAAGTAGAAAAAAGAAAGAGTCTAATTAGTAAATGATTATAAATAATATTAAAATTTGCATTGGTAAATGAAAACGACATGTATTATGGAGCAAAAAATATTTTCTAGAACGACAAGTATTTTGAGACGGAGGGAGTATAATATTAGCACGTATCTACAATGTCATGTATGACATGTGAGTCACGTCACAACAAAACCTTTGTCACACTATTTTTTTTAATACGACAAACAATGCCAGACGCAAAATGATTGACAATGGATGGTGGGACTAGAGGTGGGAAATGTGTATTGACGACCAAAAATTTAAATGAGTTCACGCAAAAATATTACGTTTATTTTACAAAATGCAAGTCCTGTAAAACGTCAGACACGTACATTCAGAGTCACATTTTAAGACATCCACACACTAACCACGCACATGCATAATCATGCTAATAATAACACACCAGACATGCTAATCAACTATATATTATATTAAATATAAAAATATTATTTATCAGTTTATTATTATAAAAATTATATTTTTTATTTTTTAAATATTATAAGAAGTATTATTGTGATTTTATTATTACATTTTAAATATTATTATTATAATTTGGTTATAAATATTATTGTTGTTGTTATTATTTTATAAATTATAATCATATTTTATAATTATAAATTATATAATTATAATTTTATTATTATTATTATTATTATTTGGTTATTAATATTTTAAATGTTGTAATTATTTTATAAACCAAAATCATATCTTAAGTTATAATTCAGAATTATTATTATAATGTATATGATTATAATTTTATTATTACAATTTGGTTAGTATTATTACAATTTACCCGTTCATAGTTTATACTCTTGTGAGCCATGAGTTGTACAAAGGTTTGCAAATTAAAATACAAAATCTAAAAAATCTATTACAAACAATATTCATCTTCTTCAAGTTCTTCTTCGTAATTATAATTTTTCAGACTCACTTGATTCACCTTCAGCTTCATTTTCTTCCATAATTTATTGTTTCAAGTATATCTTCATAATCATCCGGATAATCTTCGACAATATCGTCTACATTCACTTCATCTCTAAACTCTTTGTCTTGCATCCTTTTATCCGCCGCGATCTAATCCTTGACTGTCACAAGCACTCCAAGTACTTTGCCCTTCAATCTTGTTCTCTTAGTCGTGTATTGCAACATCGCTTGACTAAAAGCAAACTCACTTGAAACTGTAGACATAGATACTACATAAATCTATTTAATAAACCTACAAAGAATATGATAATCATCAGTTTTGGTACTCCACCATTTTAAGACATCTTTAATACCTCTGTCGGTATAATTTGTTAAATCAAACCTAGTGCTCAAATATCTAGACAACTCATTATTAGATTGAGGGGTTTCTCTAAATTCATCACTTTTTAACATTGCCATTTGAACATAGTTTGTAGAAGATCTCCATCTACCCCTTTTGTTATTACCCTTTGCATTTGAAGTTGTATTTGGTCTATATCTTTCAGCATAGTTATTATACATATTAAACATATAGTCATATACTTCGAAAATATACCCTTGAGGGTTAACTGGGTCAGCCGGTGGACTATCTTTAGAAAATTGTAAGGCTTTATAAAAACATTTAACTAGTAATTCAAATTGAGATTTTCGTGAAAATGGATCCAAAATACACGTTATTGAATAAGACATTGGGATTGGATGAAAATAGTTTGAAAAATTAGATTATATTTCGGGCACCATGTCTACACATACAATTCTATATTCATTCATATGCATGGAAAGATTAATAATCGTGAAAAGGGCCAAGTGAACATTAGGATTATTTTGGGTAGAAAAGGTTTTGGTTTCATCTTTAAAAGTTTTAAATTTTTTAACATGGCAGCACAATAAACCCAATGTTGATTTTCAATACTTTTGTTGAAGGATAAGATACATTATAAAGAGTAGTAATCTCCTCTTTAAAAACATTTGCACGTGCAAGCAACATATAAGTAGAGTTCCATTTAGTTTCGACATCTAAAATAATATTCTTATATGTTTTCCCATTTTCAATAACAAGTGTTTTAAAAGCTCTTTTTTTAGCAACATAGTTCGTGCAAAATAGGTCCCCCCTTTTTAATAGGAGTAATATAATCTTCCAAAATCTTACTTATTCCATCTTTTGCAACTAATTGAAGTACATGGCATAAACATTTAGTGTGAAACAATTTAGGGAAAATGGGAGTGCAATCATTTCTAAGGAATTTTATAGCATTGTAATTCGCAGATGCATTGTCGAACGAAATAGATATAATCTTATTTTTAATTTTATAATTATCCATGCATTCAACTATACTCTCTCTAATTACTTGTGCGTTATGATGATTAATAGATTCAGACCATACAACTCTCCTTTGAAGTATCCATTTAGGATCCATCCAATGAAGGGTAACATATAGCATTTCAAAATCAGTAAAAGTAGCTATGTCGAAATAATTCGAGAGCGATTCAGCAGGAATGTAACAATGGAATTTCGAAAAAATTAGCGGGGAACCAATATCATTTGGCGGGCTATCCAAAAATGACAGGAATCTTTATATCATATTGTATGTGTATTAACCCGACTGGGGGGTATTTGTCACCCGAACGACTAAAATTTATCACCGGTATGGAGAAACTCTCCCGTTGGTTTTGATTTTTCAAACTAGTAGATTAGAAACCCAACATTCATAAGCATTTTTTAAAGTGTCTCCCCAGCGGGAAGGAATGTTTGGCCAACCAGATGGAAATTATCTCGCTGAACTGGAATTTTCTAACTGCAGGATCGAAACTATCCCAACTGGTTGGAATTTTTCAACCATTGGCTGGAAACTATCCCACCGAGGTGGAATTTTCCAACTGCCCTACGGATGTCCCACCCTACCGAGGCTAGATATGAATTCAATACTGTATTCTTTATTAAATACTTTATAAGGAGTTTACCAAACATAAAATTAGATACAAGTAAAAGACAACCCTTCACTAAAGCATCAAACACAATAGCAACATACATAGGATGGAAATATAAAGCATACATGTGCAAAACCATCTAATTTTACTGATTGAAAACCATCCAATGTTATACAACATACAAACCATCTAATGTTATGTTATACAACAACAACAAAATTACCAAAACAATTTTTCACAACAATACTTCACTAAAATATCAAATACAAAAGGAAGGTACATATGATGACAATGAGCCATCTACTTTTGATTTGAAGCATTGTCTTCGTAAAATTTATAGCCACTTGCAGATTGCTACCGAGAGTTCGAATAAGATTTATTGTATGAATCGCTTATGCATTAGAGTGTTTGTCAAGGATAGGCAGAGTGATGTGAAGCCAATCGTACTTCTCAATATAAGTTGCGTACTGAGGCATTGCTGTCCTGTGGCTTGTCAACAAAGGTCATATATACATATCGATGACATACAAGTGGTCTCGCCAGCTTTTCCAATACTGAGCGTCAACATTATACAACGTATTATCACCTCTGGTGAGATCAGATTGAGATGTAATGGGATCCAATAACTTCTCTTACATCCAACCAGATTATCGCATCACTTAATTTGGCACGTATACCTCAGTCACATACATAATGTGAATAGGATTGCGATACAACTATATCTCATGCACCATCAACGCCTCTCTAATGTCAAGGTAAGGCTGGAAAATCACTTACACACAAATAAACACATTACATTGTAGCAAACAAACACATAAATTTACTAGTGAAGTAAAAAATAACGATAGTTAAATAACACTACTTACATATTTTTCTTGTTAAACGGCAAAGATGTCGCAGTAGTAAGACTTCACCTCAAAAAATTTCCTCGTAAGTTTTTTTGGCAACCAATTCAACATCTTCAGATTAGTTGGACTATAAGTATTGTTAACAGGAACCCAAAAATAGGGGAATTGGTTGTAGATATAACAATCTAACAACGTGGAGAAACCAATTAGACTATTCAACAACGTCTTAAGAATGCCTTCCAATCCTTATACAGCCACGCCAAAGCACATGCACCCCATGATATCTCATCAAGGCTATCTAAGTGCTCCAAATGGACTAGAAAATCACCCTGAATGTTTTTATGGCTCGTGTTCGTCAATATGGTACAACCAAGAAAGAGATGATGTACGCACAAACAACTTGTGTATTCTTACCAACGATATGCATGATAATGGAATCAAAATACTCTTTACCAAAAAATGCTCCCTAAGCCATCTAAGACTAAAATCGGTCCCATTAGGCTTCTCCGTCTTTTCTTGAATCACCACTGGAGTTACTCTCAACAACTCACTGTATCGAATATAAAACTCACCATATTGGGTGATCCTATATGGATCGATTATTCTCCACTTCACCGGGAGGACGGTAATCACATACACGTTGTCCAACGTAATAGTCATCGCGTCGAAGGAGAGCTAGAAGGTGTTCATCTCCTGATGGCACCGTTCGATATCAAACTCGTCCAACTGCGAGTTCGAGTTGTATTTGGGAAAGTGGCATATAAGCAGCCAAAATAGAGTTCGTTTGACGAGAGCCTTTGCAACTTGTTGGTTTTTCAGGTCCCAGTAATCAAGCAAACTGTATTTGGCTTGGACCGTAATACCAGGATGAGACTGAAATAATTAAAAAAATATTAAGATACAAAATTAATATGGATATAATCGGAAAAAAACCAAAAACAAATACGACATAAATTATATTACTTACATTGCCCAATCACACTATTTTATGAAAGAAACAAGTTCTTCATGCTCTCAGGATCGTTGGGACTTACTTGAATACAAACGAGTAGCTCATCTTCTTCATCTTCGTCACCTAACGCATCCCTTAGAATAAATTCCTCGCGTCGAGGTGATTCAACCCTTATAGTACGCTCCCTAGCGCTACAAAATATTTTCCGCCGTACATAGAGATTCGAATGTTATGAACGCTCTCCCCGCTCTTCCCTGATAGCTTCGACTACCGGAGTGTGGGCGAAACTTATTTGAACTTGGTTTGGATTTTTCACGCTGTGCCTTGGTAGATTTTTCCTCTTCCGGCATTTTAACCTGTTTCCTAGAACAACAAAAATTTAATTAGTTTCAAATTGTATTGTATCAAAAACATATGTCTAAATAGATAAGTCCCAGTCGGGCTAAATCCCCCGCACCACCACGCACCAAGACCAGCCCTGACGGGGATAAACTCTCCGCGGTGAACTAACTACTAGCTCTGACGGGGAAAAATTCATGTTGGGTGAATCTGGATAGCCCCGATGGGGGATGTTTTAGACCTGCAAAAAATAACATCCTCCACCGGGGTGGAAGGTCATCCCTACCGGGGAATATGAGCACATGAAAATAAAAACTTGAAAATAGCAATTATTCTTCGAAAAACCAAACTACAAATTCACATTCTAACATAAATTGAACCAAACAACAATAGTATATCATTGAAAACACCAATCTAACCGTCAAATGTACCATACAGAGAACCATTATTATTTTTAAAAGAAGAAAGATGGGTCGATGCGGTTGTGTATCGACTACGGGATGCTCAACAAGGTGACTGTGAAGAACAAGTATCCAATACCACGCATCGCGAACTTGTTTGACCAACTGGGTAATACAAGATACTTTTCAAAATTAGACTTGCGTCACAAGGTATGGGGCTTATGAGTTTCTAGTCACGCCTTTCAGAATAACTAATGCGCTCGATATATTTTACACGTTAATGAACAAAATATTTCACCCATATTTGGATGAATTTGTCTTAGTATATCTTGATTATATAGTGATATATAACAAGAAAAATGGACGAGCATGTGAAGCATTTACGAACCATTTTCCTAGCACTAAAGGAGAACGAGCTATACGTTAAGGAAAAAAGTGCTCATTTGCCCAAGAAGAAGTCTTTTTCCTAGGACACAAAAATGGAAACATGAACTTATAATAGAAGAAGCCAAGATATGTGCAATCCAAGAATGGACAGCCCCAACCAAAGTACCGGAGTTGTGATATTTCCTAGGTCTTATCAACTACTATTGACGATTTATCCTAGAGTACACCTGGAAAGAAGCCCGTTTGACCGACCTATTCAAGAAAGGAAGAACGTGACAGTGTTCGGACCAATGCCAGTTGGCATTCAAAAAACTAAAAAAACGCTGTGATCTAAGAGCCACTCTTAAAAATTCCCGGCCCAATCATACCATTAGAAGTGCACACCAAAGCTTCAGACTTTTCCATAGGAGGAGTCCTGATACAAGAAGGGAACCCCATCGCATTTGAAAGTCGTAAACTAAATGATACATAATAGAGTTACATCGTAGAAGAGAAATAGATGATGATGGTTGTTCACTGTTTACTCGTGTGGAGAAATTACCTCATTGGATCCAATTTTTTTTGTCAATACAGACAACATGGCGACAAGCTACTTTCAAACACACAAAAAATCTAATCCCAAAGCAAGCTAGAGGACAAGATTTTCTTGTAGAATTCGATTATGACCTTGAGTAAAAACCAAGGAAAGGCAACGTTTTCGTAGTCGCAAGATGGAATTTTCAAATCTGACACAAGCTAGAGGCATATTAATGGTTATTATAAAGGAAGGAATGGACAAGGATCCATAAGCAAAAAGTATGGTATAGCTCCCTAAGACAAGAAAGACAAGACAATTTTGGGTTAAAGACGATCTACTCTTCACTTTTAGGAGAAGAATATCTGTGCCTCAGTGGGACAACTTACACAGAGATATCATCAACGAATATTATGACTCACGGTGGGCAGGCCATCCTTGCACCTATCGCACATTAGATCTAGTGTACGAGAATTTCTTTTGGCTACAACTTCGCGACGACGTAGAGACATATGTGCGTACGTGTGTTATATCAAACAAGAAACAATTGAGCAAAAACAACCAATGGGATTGTTAGAACCGTTTCCTATCGCGGAGAAACCATGGGAGAGCATCTCGATGGACTTTATCACATTCTTATCTAAGTCAGATGGCTTTGGAACGATTATTGTGGTAGTAAACTAATTCACCAAGTACGCAACTTTCATAACAGCCTCACTAGGATATACAGTCGGGGAGGTAGCCAAATTGTTCTTCATAAATGTGGTAAAATATTTAGGAATCCCGAAGAATATTTTGAGTGATCGAGATGTATGCTTCACGGGGAAATTCTGGACGAAGCTATTCAAGCTAATGGGTACCCAACTGAACTTCTCAACCAACTTTCACCCTCAATTCGACATTATGTTAGTGCCATCCAACGTGATTGGTCACAGTTACTCGACATAGCCCAATTCTCCTATAACTTACAATAGTCGTAGTTAACCGGAAGAGCCCATTTGAACTTGTTATCGGGCAACAACATCTAACACCAAGTACTTTGATTACTTCTTATACATGTACTATCACCAGAGCTTACAAGACCGCGAAGGATTTGCAGCACCAAAGAGACTTAGCACACGCCTAACTGACGAAGGCGACAAATAAGATAAAAAAGTGTGCATATAAGAAGTGAAGACACGTGGAATTCCAAACTAGCGAAATGATATTTGTCAAGCTTCTACCCTAACAATTCAAGTACACCCGACCGTTACACAAAGGCTTATTACGCAAGTACAAAGGCCCATTTAAGGTACTAACCAAGGTGGGGAAAACGTCTTACCGAGTGGAACTTCCATCGAAGATGAAAATTCATACAGTCTTCCATATAAGCAACTTAAAGCCATTCTATCAAGATAAGGCAGATACAAGTTGTGGAGAATCCAGTCGTGCACCACCATGATTGCCACATCATTCGACAAAGATGTAAAAGAATTATTGGCCGACCGTATTGTTGGAAGGAAGGGTGTACCACCTTGCAAAGAATACCCGGTGAATTGAGAAAATACATCGGTACAAGTAGAAACATGGGAACCTGAAGAATCCCTTTGGGAATTGAAGGATGCCATCGATCAGTTCAACACAAACACCATGACGAGGACGTCCAGAGATGGACCGGCCCGTAAGGTTCTTTGGAAGTATCTAGAATATCCTAGATGATTATAGAAGACTCTGGAAGACTCTTCATCAATAAAGAAACCCCAAGCTTCTAGAATACTCCGCAAGCTTTTAGAATACTCTATATTACTTCTTTAACATTCCAGAAGCCTCAAGAACATTCCATGATATTATAGAACTTTCTTTGTAATCTAGAACCTTCCTTATAATCTAGATATGTATTGTAATTAGTGGAAGTTTCCAGAAATAGATGATTCTAGAACATTTTCCAGAATCATCCATGGAACCTATAAAAAAAAGCAACCTCATTTTCTCCTCACCCATAAAAAGTATTGTACTTTCATTCTATAGAAATATAATCCAATTTCTCTTTCTAAAAACTCTAAGTGTCTCATTCCTTTATTCTTTCGGGATTACTTGAGTCGTTCAAATGCAAGGTCTTATTAAAATCTAAACCTGTGACACTTAAACAGGTAGTACTCCTCTCCTCTGCCATGTCGCATCATCATAACTTTTAACCTATTTAGAATATCAATTATCATGCTGCACACGAGAATCCAATGCTATAGCTCATAATATTTTGAGCCAACAACATCTATTAAATACCGAACAAAATCACCTTGAGCTAGAGGTAAATATGGCTTGATCGCAATAAAATGCTCCTTTAATTTGTAGCTCTTACAAATTGGCAGCTCCAAAGAGCTTTAATATTAATACTTTAAGCTGCAATTTATTTAAATACAAATAATATTTATACTTTAAGCTGTCTCTACTGCATGTGTATATAGACACCTAAGCTAGCATAAGAAATAATAGCCCTTTAACAGTTTAGATAAGTCGAGCATCTAATTATACAACCACGACACGTAAAGAATGAATTGTAGGTACGAGTAGGGGTGGCAAATGGTTCTGGAACCGTGGTTCAAAATTGAGAATCTGTTTATGAACTAGCGGTTTAACTGCGAAACTGGCCTATTAGGACTGCAAACTGGCAGGACCGCAAACCCGCAGGACCGCAAACCATTAGGACTGCCAAACCGGCAGGACCGCATAAGGAGTAAACCGACAGGACCGCAAACCATTAGGACTGCAAACTGGCAGGACTGCAAACCGGCAGGACCGAAACCACGGTTTATTTGTAAAAAACCGGGGTTTATTGGTAAATATCATAAATGTTTTATTTATTTTATAACCAAAATGTTATATTTAAAAAATATTGAGATATTGCATATTATTATAGAATTATTATTACGTTTTGGTTAATATTAATTTGTTTTGGTTATTAATATTTTAAGTGTTGTAATTATTATATAGTCCAAAATTTTAAATATTGCTTATGTTATTATCACATTTTGAATATTATTATTATGTTTTTAGATCTAATATTAGTATTGTTGATTTTAATATTACAAACCAAAACTATATCTTATCATGTTAAAATATTACAAATTCTATGGTTATAATTTTAATATTACATTTTGATTACTATTGTGATTTTGTTTTAAATATTACAAGTGTTTGTTATTATTTTTTAAACCAAAATCAGATCTTATGAAGTTATAAGTATTTCATAATACAATTGTTGTTATTATAATAAAAGGTAAAGTTATTTTTGGATAATTTAGCCGTTCACAGTTTATACTCTTGCGGGCCAGGAGTTGTACAAATGTTTTCAAATTACAATACAAAATAGTAAATAATTATTACAAACATCATTTATCTCCAGTTTCGTCTTCTTCGTAAGTAAAATCTTCGTCTTCGTCCTCACTTGATTCACCTTCAGCTTCGTTTCCTTCCGCAATTTCTTGTTCAAGTGTATCTTCGTAATCATCGGGATAATCTTCGAAGATGTCGTCTATGTTCACTTCGTCTCTAAACTCTCTGTCTTGCATCCTTTTATCCGCCGCTGTCCAATCCTTAACTGCCACAAGCACTCCAAGTGCTTTGCCCGTCAATCTTGTTCTCTTAGTCGTGTATTGCAACCTCGCTTGGCTGAAAGCACACTCACTTGCAACTATAGACATAGGTATAGCATAAATCTCTTTAACAATCCTGCAAAGAATAGGAAACTCTTCAATTTTGGTACCCCACCATCTTATGATATCTTCAATACCTTGGTTTGGATAATTCGTAAAATCAAACCTAGTGCTCAAATATCTAGACAACTCATTATCAGATTGAGGGGTTTCTGTAAATTCATTGCTTTGTAACATGGCCAATTGAACATAGTTAGTAGAACATCTCCCTCTACCCCTATTGTTACTACTCCTTACATTTGTAGATGTATTTGATCTATATATTGAAGCATACTTATCATAGATATTATACAAACATTCATATATACCGGTAATATACCCTTCAGAGTCAACTGGTTCCTTCGGTGGTTTAGTTATAGAAAACCGTACAGATCGATACAAGCATCTAACTAGCAATTCAAATTTATCTTTTCGTGAAAAAGGATCTAAAAGGTAAGCAAATGAATAACTATCAGGGATTGGATGAAAATACTTTGTGAACTTATATTCCATTTAGGGCACCATGTCTACGCATACAAAATTTGATCTAAATTCATTCATATGCATGGCAAGATTAGTAATCGTGAAAATGGCCAAATGAGCATTAGGTCGATTTTGTGAAGAAAAGGTTAGAGTGTTTTCTTTAAAAAGTCTTACAAATCTTAACATGTGTGCACAATATGTCCAATGATCGATTTCAATTGGTGTTTCACGATAAGATGCATTATAAAGCGTCATAATCTCTTCTTTACAAACATGCGCACGTGCAAGCATTGTGTAAGTATAATTCCATCTAGTTTGGACATCTAATATAAGTTTCTTATATTTTTCCCATTTGAAGTAACAAGTGTTTTAAAAGCTCTTTTTTAGCAGCGGATGTCGAGCAAAATAGGACCCCATTTTTTATAGGGGCAATATAATCACCGAGAACCTTACGTATTCCTTCTTTCGCAATTAATTGAAGTACGTGGCATAAACATTTGGTGTGAAACAATTTTGGAAAAGGGGGATTGCAATCTTCTATAAGCAATTTTATAGCAGTAATATTAGACGATGCATTATCCAACAAAATAGACATAATCTTGTTTTTAATGCCATAAACATTCATGCATTCAATCATACTCTCCCTAATTATTTGTGCGTTATGCTTCCCAATTGACTCAAACCATATAATTCTCCGTTGGAGGACCCATTCGGCATCCATCCAATTAAGGGTAACACATATCATATCAAAATCAGTAAAAGTAGCTATGTCACTAGTAATCGAAATATTCCATGGCAAAGTCAGCATAGTTTGAATAATGCCTTTTTTTTCTTTTTAAATAATATTTAAATGCTAGCGATTTTAAAGAGCTACGTGGAATGCGTTTTTCATGTGGGTTTACCCCAGCTTGCATCCAATTTTCGTATCTCCAAGAATCCCCAAAACTAAATGGTTGTAAACTACCGACTGCATAAATCATTGTTTCTTCCTTATACGTATCGTGGTTAAACTCAAAAGGAAGACCTGTTTGAGGGTTCATGCAAACATTAGTTGGGTTAGGTTTTGTAGGATCATATACTTCATGTTTCAATAAATGTTTTACCATAGTTCTAGTGCCCATATTTCTATTTCCACTTACGTGAAGATAACATTTTTTGCACACGTTACAAATACTAGAATAACCATCTTCTGATAGAGTATAGTGTTTCCAAAGCCAAGATGTTTTCTTACGAGATCTCGACCCACCACTAGTACTTCCACCACCACTTTCGTGGGAGGAGAGTGTGTCGACGTGAGGGAAGTCTGTAAAAAATTACTCTATGGTATTGAGATCCACATTAGAGGGTGGGTTTACCCCAGTATTTCTACGTTTTGAATTCATTTTAAAACTAATAACATTTTTTTTTTAAATATGCAATAAAATACTAATGGGAACTAATTAATATTGCAAATAATAAAATCTAAATTTAGACTAATAACAAGATAAAACAACTAAATTTTGACTAATAACAACTAAGAAACAATTTGCGGAAAAACAAAAATCAAACAATTTCGAAAGTAGAAGTAGAATATGTAAAATAAGTAATTATAGTTTTCTAGAATTTTTCGAACAAGTAGATAGATTTAGAGAGAAGTAGAGAGTTTTTTGAGAGGTGTGAGTATTGAGTTGGGGTCTCCTCTATTTATAGGGGAGACAAAAAAAACGAACAAAAAAAAATTCTGGACCATCCGGATCAATGTCCGAACGCCCGGACAGAGAATTCGGACCATCCGCATATCGATCTGGATGGTCCGGACTTTTCTGGCGCATCCGGACAAATGTCCGGATGCCCCAGACCTCAACGGCTAGTTGAATTTCAACTAGCCGTTACCTCATCCGGGGCATAAATGGCAACAGTTAGTTGAAATTCAACTAGTCGTTGCCATTTCAAAGGTGTAGACCATCCGGACGCCTGACCGGATGGTTCGCATGATGACGTCATCCATGACGTCATCTAACGGCTCCTTTTAAAAAAAACAAAATTCCTATAAATACTACATATTTCCTACTCTATTTTTCACACAACTTCAAATCTATCCCCTCTCTCCACTACAAATCTATCTCCTCTCCTCCACTACAAACATTTCTCTTATCCACTACAAATCCATCTCTTATCCACTACAAATCTATCTATTCCTCACTACAAACCTATCCTTTCTCTACTACAAATCTATCTCTTCTCCACTACACTACACTTCTCTAAATTATTTTTATAAATTTCAAACACTATTTTAAATTTCAGGTTTCGCTAAATGTCTTCGAAAAGAGCAAAGCAAGCCCGTCAAGGTGGAGAAGCTGAATCAACCTCGAGACGAATGAGAGAGATGGAAGATATGCTGTATCAAGAGATGGAGGTAACGGAGAGCGCGACTATTGAACATCGCGGCGACGGGGAGCTTCGCATCCGTAATCCGGAAGGAGGACGAGGTGTAACCAAAATTTGGTCGGGTATGTATTTGGACTATGATGAACTGATCCAAATAGAGGGTATGCAAAAAAAATTTCAAACTTATTGAACCTAATAATAGCCTAGGTTGGATGACACTAGCTAGATTCACATGTGATTGGTATCTAGAATTAGTACGCAAGTTTTATGCCACCGCACAATTGATTGAGAATGATCCAAATGGTAGAGGTTTAGGAATGAATTGTTTGGTTGATGGTAAACCCTATAGTTTTTTTGAAACTGATTTCCAAGAACTTTTTTTCGTTCCAACCCATGCTATGTATACCGGTAATAAATTACCTTCCATTAGTTATCTCCCTTCGATCTGGGGTGCTGATTGGCCTATGTCTTATGAAGAAGCAGTAGAGCTTCTTACTTGTCCTAGTGCGGAAGCTCCGAAAATTAGCGGTAAATTTCGAGCCATGCGGGGTAATTTGGATGCTAATGGAAAATTGGCTTTGAAATTGGTAAATATTATATTTCTTCCCCCTAGTAACAATGATTCGCAGCTTTCATATATTCAAACAATTATTACTGCTTTTATCGTCCGAAATCAGGGAATAATTAGTTTACCTAGCTTGATGATTCGAAATATGGCTACGAGGTGTGGTACAGATAAACTACCTTATGGGATGATAGTGAGTTACTTGCTTGTTTCGAAAGGAGCTGATGTGAGTATGTACACTCCGATGAAGGTGAGGCCGACTAGTGCTATAGGTAGAAACTCTTTGTGTTTGCAGGAAATATACTCTTGGGATGGAGAGTTGATGTCGAAATTAGCGGCATGGAACCACCATAGACCCGACTTGAATCAGATATGGACTGCGAACGGTCTTACAAAACCGCCAAATCCACCTACTCAGTATCGAGTTCAGGCTCAAGCGCCTTTTGATCCAAATGCTATTGGTGGTTCTTCTAGAGTACCGCCACAAGAGAGACGAACCGATCGCGAATTTGCTGAGGTTTCGCATCAGCAGCATATGGATTATATGCAATTTGTGCATACTCAACAAAAGGAATGGCATGATGATTTTACAAAATGGCAAAGTGAATTTCAAAATTGGCAAGGGGGGGGGGGGTGGGTAAATGACCAACTTAGCCAGATACAGCAGTGGCAAGTAGGGGTGAATGATCAACTTGGTCACCTCCAGCAGTGGCATGGTCAATATGAGCAGTGGCATGGTCAATACGAGCAGTGGCATCATGGACAAGATCAATGGAATAAGCGATTTGCAAACTCTCAAGCCGAACAGTCGGAGTATATGCGACATATGATGGAGAACATGCATTTGCAAGGTCCACTACCTAACAACAACAACAACGATGAAGCTCCTTAGTTTTTTGCATTTGATTGTCATTATCGTTGTAATGTTTTTCTTTTTTATTTGATTGAACAACTATGTTACTTGTTTGGTTTTTATTTTTAATGAACTGTTTGTTTTGCTTCTATTTTTTATTAAATGTTATTTAAATCACTTTCGCTTTCAATTTTTATTTTGTTCTTTACAACTTACAAGTAATTTATGTTTATACAATAATAATCACCTAATAATTTAAAATTAGAATACAATTATATGTCTAATAGGTATATATTATTTAATATGTACATAATATTAAATATAACATCTTAAATATCTAGTATGTTCAAACAATATACAAATCATTTTACAATTATATTGTTTACGATATCTTGTTTAAGACAATCAAATTTTTATTTTTATATTTTTACAATTATTGAAAGTTGTAATCAAAATACAAGTAGATGTATATATTTTATTTAATATCTAGCTAATATTAAATAAAATATCTTAAATACATAAATATAATTAAACATATCAAAATCAAATTTAAATTATTATTTTTTTGAATGTAATTTCTTGATTATAAAATTTCGATTAAAATGATAACATATTTAAATTAAAATACATGAAATAGCACAATTAACTCGTGTGTATGATACATATTTCAACTATTGAAATTAGATTCCATTAACACTTACAAATTAATTTTAAATAACATTATAAAATATTCTGATAAACAACAGTTCTTAAATGGTTTGTGTGATGGTTTGAACTGATAAACGGTTCTTAAATGGTTTGTATGGTGGTTTGAACTGGTGGTTTAACTGCGAAACTGACCCATTAGGACTGCAAACCGGCAGGACCGCAACCCGGCAGAACCGCAAACCGTGGTTCTGATTTAAACGGTTCCGATAGTTCGCGGTTCAGACCGTTTGCCATCCCTAGGTATGAGATATAGTAGTACTAGTAGTAATAATACCTGAAGCAATATAACAATATGAACCAGTAAATAACCTAGTCCTTTCGCAGCCTCAATTGCAATTTGAAGCATTGTTCCCATTTTAGAAAAATACCTCTTTTGCCTTGCAGTAGTAATTCACCTAGGCTTCCGTTTGGGTTTGTTTTCATACACAAGCAGATTCGTGTCTTTATTAGAAAAAATGTCAATAATCTCACGATGTTCCTGTGTTTGATTCTACGTAGTGTTTGTATTTCCGCAGAGAAACAATTGTCGTGGGATGAACCTTTGTTAATTCCTAGCAGTTTTTTGACAGCTGCTTCCTCTCTGTATGACATAATACACTATTCCAACTGCACTTTACCTATCACAGTTTTTCCGTTTACGTATTCCACTACGTCGTCGCTGATGATGATCCTAAAATGCAGTCAGATGTCATGATGATGAAGAATTGTCTCATTTTGCTTTACGAGTTTTAAGTATTCAACAAACAACAAACATCAAGAACAAGCCAAAAGTCATAATGCGAGCATAAGCTTGAATTTGTTCGAGATTTGGTGATACTTATTTCTGTGTTTGGAATTATCAATCCATGTTTTTTATTCTCCTTAATCCTACGTCAGGGTTAATAACCCGAGCTCAATAATAAGTGAGTTTAACTCATTAAAAATTGGTTTAGATTTTTTAACTAAAATAGAATGGATCATTAGGTGGACCGTATTGAATAATTGAGTGGGCTGAATTATTAGGTGCGGCAGATCGGGTTATTAAATGAGCGGGGTTTGATAATAAAATTATTTAAATAATAATTTTTAATTTTAATTATACCGCGTTCAAATGAACATCCTACGTGGAAGCTAATGTAGAAGTTTAGAGAATAAAAATGAACAGAAAAAGATTCAGATAAAAAAACTGTTAGGGACCAATTTATTACACAAGTGATTGATGAGAACTAACGTGAGACCAGTCGTAAAGATGTGGGAATTGCCATGTTATTTAAGCTTCTATGAGTTGTATTCTCTATATCTTGTACATGCATATATTTATCAAGATAGCCAAGTTTTGTTTATTTTATGAGATGATTTTAGTACTGTCCATCAGATATGTATTTAATAAATTTATGTTTTGTTTCTTAAAAATTAATCTACTAAAGTTAATATAAAAAAAACATTCTTCACAATCATGCTAACAAAAATAATAACTATCAAACAAAGAGGTTCATAGACATAACCACATAGTTAACAAACAATCAAACAAATTAACTATAGGATGTTTCACGACCATGACCACTTAAACATTAATGATGTTTAGGTGGTATATGCATTAAAAACGATCAAACATGATCATAAATTCAGTAATCATCTTCTAAAGTTGCTTAATAAACACATTAATTTTTAAAAATTTCAAACAAATATTTTTAAATATTAGTTACTTAAAAGAAGTAAAGCTACTTAAATTCCAAACTAAAACAATTATGTGTAAAGTAATGTAAACTATACTTTACATAATCCTTCTAATTTAAAACTTGATGGAATTGATATTTCTCATTCCATTTCACCTACTAAACCTAAAACGTAACGGAACTGATATTTCTTGTTCAATTTAACATACTAAAATCAATGAAATATACTAAATGTTACCTTATGGAGTTCATACTTCCCGTCCCAAATCAATTTTTTTTATCTCTTCTATTTTAACTCTTCCGATCTATCCATAATCTTATATTGTTTAATTTAGAAAATCTTATTTCTAATAGATGCTCAAACTATTTATGATTATTAAGGGAAAACCACTTGGTTTGTTATAGTACAATGTTTTTCTCTTTATCAATCTATTGTCTTTTTTTGTGCGTAGCGGTCTAAAAATTGAACTCGGTTTTGTTTTTGTTATTATGAAATAACCAACTGATATGCAAATAGAGCCTCGTAAATTTTTTATTTTTGTCTTTATTAAATATTTAATTTATTTTTCAATCTTTCAGTACTGTAATTCTCGATATGTTGACCGTGTTAAATTATTTTTTAGAGCCTATGGAATACCGTAAAATCAACAACACAAATTTAAAATAAAGTAGTTTGCTAAGGGAGTAAAAATAATATTGTGGAATTTGAAATAAAATTCTGTAACCAAGTTAAAAATATATTGTTTTCTAACCAAGTCGATATGGTTCTGATAAGTTTATTAACCAAGTTGATTTTTTTAAAAAAAAACTATTAACTAAGAAAAATATTATATTAGTTTCATAAATACCTGTCTATAACTCAAACTCGAAACATTATAGTATACTAGCTTTACATTATACTAGCTTTTTTGCTTTGTTTTGCAATCACAAATAGCTAGTTTATAATTTCATCTATAAATATTATAATTCTTATACTTTCTTAAATTATCTAACTTTAGTGTAAAGTATAATTTCTTCATAATTATGTTATTTTTATTAGATCACAGGTTCGTACATATTACAACTGATCGTTCATAGATATATCATAGTTTAGATGTGAATAGACATGTTACTTATTTTATGGTGTGGATGAATTTATTTTACGAGCTCAAAATGCACACAAACTCGATGTAGGAGAATAATTTGATATTGTATTGATGTCCAAAGTGTACAGATATTTACCTAAAGGCAAGTCATATAGTGCATGAGCATATAATAAAACATGGTTTGTACAAGCCTACTTATGTTGGGTATATCATGGAGAGTTTTTCAGTCGTGAGGAAAATTCTCAAGACAATCCTAAGGTTGAGACTTTAAATGCAATTGTTGCTGCATATTATAAACTTTTGCATGTTGTTGATAAACACTACTAGATAAACAACCTTTTACAATACCCCCGTTTTTCTGGTTGCAAATATGTTGTAAATATAAGCGTTTTGGCACCACTATCTGCTTTGACCCATTTAATAAAAAACAGGTCTTTTATTACCACGAGATTGCAACGAGCATTTTATTTCATTGAAGAACATTCTCGGTGGATACAGATTTGCAACAATTTTGTTTTAATGTTTTTTATGATTAATAAACGAAATCGGATTTGGTTTTTGTCTCCATGGACCATTACAACATTTAGCCCGCTAACTAAAGTTTTAGACCGCGCCCAATATTTACCCAGAATTAACCCCGCCTATTTTTTACCCATCAATTTTACCCAATTATTTTAACCCGCCCTAAAATCAACCACTTGACGACGCATTGACATCCATCTCTCTCATCTATCCTTATACCTCTGGTTTATCTCTCTCTCTCTCTCTCTCTCTCTCTCTCTCTCTCTCTCTCTCTCTCTCTCTCATCTTCAATTTCCCAACGAACCAAAATTAACTATGCCCTCTCATCTTCGAAAGTCTTTGAACTCCTTTCCTTTTTTTTCAAAAACCCTAATCTCATCTCTCGCATCTCTCGTCTTTTGGCGGTAGTCCTAAAATTCGTTCGAAGGTATGAATTCTTTCTTTGTATTGTTAATTAAGTTAGATTTCTGCCCAATTATTTTGTCTTTCTCTATTTTTTCTCTATAAACCAGTGTACCGTCTTAGCGTAAGTTTTAATTTTGTTTTATATTAGTTTTTGTTATGTTCGATTCGATATGTATGTTTTCTTTCAGTTTACAGTGGCTTATTTTTTGTTAATAGATTGGTGTCGTATATGAACACTTAACTTGTCTGTTGCAGGAAGGTGGATTGCACCAATGTATTGATTAGAAAGAGTATTGACAACATGTATTGATTGTCCAACATAAGTAATGTATTTTCTAATATGTTTTTAACGTTATTTACTACAGTTTGTTTATTAGAATGAGTTTACATGTCTATGTCTTGTTGATTATCTCTTCACAATAATAGATATCTGCTCGAAGGGAAGTGTACAAGAAGAAAAAATACATTAAAGAGGTAATATTTATCCTATGAGTTTTATTATTAAACTTCATTTATGCGGTAGTGGTGAATGTATTACGTTTTTTTAGTTTGCACTTGTTTATTATTTGTTAATACATTGGTGGTGTTGTTTGTTAACAGCTTGTCTGTTGGAGGAAAGTGGGTTGCAGCAAGGTGGTAAGGAACCAGACGATCTATCATCCACATGTATTGACTCCCTTAACCTATGAGTTTTAGTACTTAGCTTGATTTATGTTCTAAATGTGACTTCATTGTGTTAATACTCTATTTGAGTCCAGATTTATAGTTATAAATATGATATAGATATTGTATTATGTTAATGTTGTGATTCATAAATTTAGTAAGTATGTATAGTGTTTGTGATTTAGTGAGTATGTGTTGATATTGTGTTTGTGATTTAGTAAGTTTGTTATGATTCATTGATTTAGTGAGTATGTATTGTGTTTGTGATTTAGTGAATGAGTGTTAATATTGTCTTTGTGATTTAATAAGTTTGTGTTAACACTGATGTATTCTGTTGATGTTGTGAGTCAGTGATTCAGTGATGTTGAATATCATGTTGTATATCATATATATGGTTTGATGTTTTGTATTTAATTATTTTTAAACTTATGTATGTGTGGTATTTTCATTGTTCTCTTTTTTATTACCAGTATGTGGATCTACTTGGGTTTAAAGGTTTGATTAGCTCCTTGGATTTAACTATAACAGTTTAAGTATAAACAATTAATATTTTTTATGAGAATGAGTTCACAACGTGGCCAGTCCTTTATGTTTGTTGTTGTTATTTGTTTAATGTTTCGAATTTGTTATTTAATATTTTCAATGTTTTTGGTAGGTATGATCGGTAAGAAGAAAAACCTAAAAAGCAAACAAGACATGGTAGATAAGCAGAAGAGGTTATTGTTCGTTACGTTGCCTCAAATTCGCAATTGTTCCCTAAAACTCTGGGATGAAGAATCCTCGCAACCCCCAGCTAGAAAGTCTATATCAGAGAGCGTAGCTACAGTTTGTCTCCAAATAAGACGGAATACCTACCTCAAACGAATTCGCATCCCTACTCCCACTCCCAATCTAACTACTACTCCCACTCCAACTCTACTCCAACTCCAACTCCAACTCCCACTTCGACTGCGTTCCAACTAGGGATGTTTCTGGATCTGGGACCTATCTTAACACTTCATCAAACATAGCATTCATGAAGCCGTCCACAGACTGTTCTTCGAACAAATAAACAGCTGTTACGAGAGTTTTGTGGTTCGGATGAATGGAAGTGCCTTGAAGAGAACCTACTTGCAGCGTCCGCCACATAAGCTGATCAATGTAAGACCATCGTTCTTAACGAATAAGCCAAGAATATAGAAGTCATGGGCTGATTTATGGTGCAGTCCTAAGCAGATGAAGCTGTCGGAAACCAACTCGAGAAACTACAAATCTCATCATAGTGCGGCAGGGACTCATGCTGGTGGGTCGAGGAGCCATTCCGGATCAGTTAGTCAGCAAGTAAGTGTTTATAATTTGTTTCAATTTAAGCTAAGTTTATATTTCTAATATAATAATTTTTATCCTCTGGTGCAATTTGAGGAAATCGGATAAATGTTATCGGATGCCAAACGCCAAGGTTTACATATGAGAAGAAGGATATCCCGAGCAATGCTACGTCGGAATTTGTAAGATAAAATCATGGTATTTTTTGGTTAAATTTGTTTCTTATATGATTATATGTATATGTACATAGTATCTTGTATATTTTGTTTAATTGATCATTGTGTATACATATTGCATAGTAGGATTATTAATTGTGTGAGTTTTCTTGTGGGTTCCAAAGGACACTATTGATATATGTTGCCTAGTAGGATTAATAATTGTTTGTGTTTTCTTGGAATTTTTATTTATTTTGTCTATATATGTTTTACAATACGGTCAGTACTGCTTCTCTCGTGTTGTGAGCATTGGTTTTATATATTTTCTTGTGGGTTATTTCCTTGCTTGTACAATGTGATTGTGCTGGTAGTTTTACTGCTCTTTGACCTTGTCAATGTACTTCATATAGTTATATATTTTAATTATTTCATGCATAACTAATAAAGGTCTTTATTTGTGTTCCAAAAATTATTAAGAATAGTGAAAAAAAGTGGTACGTCAAAACATGGTGAGAATGCTGACCATAATCTGTTGATGATCCAGACTTGTTATTGTCTCTTCCGCCGGTGAAGTAGAGAAAGAGAAAGGAGCGTTTAACAGGAACCGGACTAGCCAAGCATTCTTATAACATTATCAGGGGGAGTTCATCGCAATGATCAATGTCTTCTGTTCTGTGTTGTGAGGAAACAAAAAAATTGGTGGAGAAGAATGAGAAGAAGTCAGAGAGGATTGTGATGCTTGAGAAAACTATCAAAATTATCGTTGTACATTCTAAATGTGATGTTCCGGAGAAGATTATGTTGGGTGACGTGAATTGGTTCGACGATGGGAAATAGAATAATGCAAGTGATGGTGTTGGTGATGGCAGCGGAGATTGTAGTGGAGATGGTACTTGAGGTTCTTCTCCAGCTTAATTAGTTGTTTTATCTTGTATGTGGTAATCATACATTTTTACCTGATGTTTTGTATGATGTACTAGGGTTGCGTGTATGTTGTATACCAGTTTTAGATATTTTGTACTTTAATACCTGTTTTATGTATCATTATAGCTTAATGTACATATAACTTCTCTTATTATATGTATGCTATATTTTGTCAAAACTTGGTACTCTTTTTTAGTTATTTGAATTATTTAAATTAATATCATAGCTTATGATTTACCAGAATTATATTTCCCCAAATGAGACTTGCTATTAATATAATTCAGTGGTTCAACAATTTTAATTAATTTGGTTTGAATGCTTGGTTTATAAAATTGAATCTAGGTATGATTGTACTTAATTGTACATATTTAGTTGTACATAGTTATAATAAGTAGTTTATAATAACCCTACAATCATTGGTACCATAGTACTTAATTACATGACTTAATTGTACAAAATTGAATCTAGTTAGATTGAGTCTAGGTACCATAATGTAAATTGAAAAACTAGTACTAATAATAAATCTAACATAAATCGAAATACTATTAGTTATAATAGTAAACTATCCGTTGTAAGAATACCCTAAATCATTTATCTGTCAAACTAACTACCCAAGAGCCCAAAACCAAACCCACATGCCTCTTCGCATAACCCAGTTGACTTTAAAGCTGAAACTATCAACTTCTTCACATAGTAAAAAAATTAGTCCATCCTCTTTACATAGCAAAACATCAGTCTATCCTCTTCACCTCAGTTCTACGAGACCAGATCGAGAGCTTTAATCATTAGATGACTCACTGTACTTCCCAATATATTTTTTCCGATTTTGATACCTGGTTGCTACTATTATCACTGTAAGCTCGGATTGCTGCTTTTATTTTAATATTTCTAATGTAAATCCAGTTACCCAAATAAATTTTGATAGGTTACTCGATTCATTCAATCTGTATTCAAATTTAGTACGACTATCCAGTGTCTTACATTTTTATTAAGAATCATAAGGTCCTTCACATATGCCTACTAATATTCCAATTGATCGTGAGTGGATGTATCGTCATTTAGATATTACTTGGAATTTTGTTACAGATGAATTATTTGATCGTGTCGATGACATCATTTTACGAACTCGGATGCACACAATTTCCTTAGGAGAAAGTAGTTTGATATTGTGTCCCTGTTTAAAATGCAGAAATATATACCCAAATGCAACAGATATAGTGCACCATCATATAGTGAAACATGAATTTGTGGAAGACTACTACTGTTGGGTATATCATAGAGAAAGTTCAGGGAGTGACGATAATTCTCAGGGCAGTCCTTCTAACCATTTTGCTGGGGACAAATATCATGAGATGATAGGTAATGGTTTGGGATTCAGGGAGACTATCAATGAGGGTGAGGCTCCAAATGGGATCGATGCTACATACTACAAGCTACTGCGTGATGCTGATGAACCAGTTTACGAAGGTTTCACCATAATGTTTAAGTTAGCACTGGTGTGCAAACTTATCAACTTGAAATCCGAGTTAAGGATTTCTAAGCGTGACCACAAGCACTATGTGTCTATTATGATACAAATAACACTAGACATAGATAAGAAATTCATTCTACATATGGGTAATCAAATAAGTTTTTGATGCCTCACCGTCTGCATCACAAAACATAGACGTATGTGTTGACAATTGTATACTGTTATATGGAGATGCGACCATCCTTGAGTGTTGTTTGCAGTGCGATAAGTCACATTACAAAGTAGTATCTAATAAAAAGATATATGTAGCTCAAAATATGCTAAATTACTTTACCATAAGACCTAGACTACAAAGGTTGTATATGTCAGAAAAGATCGTTAAGAATATGGCATGACACTATCGTAATCCATATGTTGACATATTCATGACACACCCACGTCATGGTGGCGCAAATAAGTATTTCGATAATAGGCATCCGGAGTTTGCATCTAAAATACATAATATGAGAGTTTGCTTATGTACCGATGGATTCAATCTATTTGATAAGTTTGCAAAGAATTACTCTTGTTGGTCGGTGATGATGTGCGTTTACAATATGTCACTAGGTTTATGCATGAATGATCCGTACATTTTTATAGCACTTGTAATACATGGTCCTATTAGTCTAGGAATAGATCTTGATGTGTTCGTGTGACCATTAATAAACAATATTAAGCACATGTGGGGTGATGGTGTTGTGACGTACAATGCTGAAAACCGGGTCAATTTTAAGATGCGAGTAGCGCTAACATGGACGATTAATGATTTCCATGCTTATGGCATGTTATCTGGTTGGAGTACGCATGGTAAATTATCATGTCTGTATGGTTTGACTAAAACAAATACACATTACCTTGCGAGAGGTAAGAAGGTATGTTGGTTTGGACAAAGAAAATAATTTTTCGGGATCTAATTTACTTGAAGGAAAATCTGATTAGGAACAATCTAGACTTGATATGTATCGAGAAAAACTGTTTGGAGAACCTTATGTTTACTATCATGAACGTTAAATCAAATACTAATGATAATACAAAGGCTATGGAAGATATGAAGTATTTATACTCAAGTAACTATTTGAATTTGTTCGATGAGACAAAGTTAGGAAAGGTTAAGCCTAAGGCTAATTATGTACTTAACAAAGACCAACAACAAATTGTTCGAAAATGGCTAAGAAATTTGAAGTTGTTGGATGATTCTGTAAGTAATCTCTCACGTTAAACAGATGTAGAGGGTTTGGTGGCTTGAAAAACCATGATTGTCACATCTTTATGGATAAACTCTTACATGTTGTGTTCCATCAATTGTTATCAAATCCAATATGGGAGGAAGCAGTTGATTTGTGTAGTTTTCTGAGACCTTTGTTCATCAACCCTTTGCGTCGGACATTTACTTGTGCTGGAGAAAAATATAGCACAAATAATATGTAAGTTGGAGAAGATATTTCCTCCAACGTTCTTCGATGTAATAGAGCATCTTCTTATTCATTTTTCATATGAATCTTTTAATGGTGAGCCATGTTAATATTGGTGGATGTATCCTTTTGAATCGTAAGTTTTTTCTATTTGGTTTTAGTAAATGTTTATGCTTTTTGGTTGCGAATTCATCGACGCAAACGTATGTTTAAACCTCGTTAGGTATCTTGGTAAACAAAAACTCATGGTGACTCAAAAAGCATATGTCTAATGATCTATCTCACAAACATACCTTCTCAAAGAGGTGTCATCGTTTTGTGGGATGCATCTAAATTAAAATATGCAGAAAAATCAGCTACAACCCCCGAAGAATGACGATGGAGGCCAAGTGGAGGCTAACGAATGTCAATTTATCTTTCGGTCGGCAGACCAAAGTGAGGCAGGAAGAAGTCTGAATACTTGTCTGAAAAATATTCAAACATGTTACACATATATGTCTTGAATAATACCCTTAAAATTCCTACTATTATTGAGTTATTTTTTTATTGATTTTCTACGATATAAAAATTGCAATACTAAAGTTTATTTTGCAGCTCTTACAATGCACAGCTTCTTCAAGTCAATCTTGCTTCTACTGCAGTGGAGCTCGAACAATACTTTGTCGAGAGCTTTGCCCATTGCTTGAAAGAATATATAATATTTAATCTACTTGTTACCGCTTTGTTTAATCACCATTTTCTTGTTTGGATTTTTTTCAAGTACATACAATATTAAATTCAAACATATAATAATGTTATGATGTTGCATGTATTACATTCAATTCCTGAACTTTCTGTTGGTATGATCTCACTCTGTTTGCGGAACTAAATTCGATTTTGGTTGAAATAGTTTCATTTAGTGTAAGAGTGAGATTTTGTGTAACTTGCAGCTGCTAGCTCCCTGTATTTTTCAGCAGTTATTTCACTATCGTTGCAACAGTAATAAGTTGGATGTTATTGGTGTAAGGATAGTTCCTTGTGATATAAATAAGTCTAAAGTTGGTGTGATGGAAATCTGCAAAAGTGTTATAAATTACTTCATGTGAGTATAGTTTATAAATTAGTGTAGGTTGCTAGTTTATTATGAGTGTTATAAATTACATTCTTCCATGCTTATTCATAAGTTGCTACAAACATCGATACATTGGACTGTCATATATCAACATTTGCCAATAGTCCCTATTGTGAGATTCACAATTTTGAGGGATATTACACCAACAGTTACCTCTTCGACACCAAACGTGGAAGAGGGCATAAAACAAACCATAGTGGTGTCATGGTTGAGGGTATGGTGTTGATATGTTAGACTATTATGGATAAATAGTAGAAATTTGGAATGGTTTGATATGAAAACATGAAAATTGACCCTACAAATGGTTTGATAGAGATTCGTCAAAGAAATCGGATGTCACAACATGATCCATTCATATTGGCTTCTCAAGCACGTGAAGTCTATTATTTAGATTATCCATCGAAAGAAGCATATCATAAAAAACATCGGTAGTTGTATGCAAGACAAGAGCTCAAAATAAAATAGACATGACATATATTATTCTGGCCAACGATGAATAAAAAGTATTAGTTGTTGAAACAACACAACAAGGAGTCTTCCAAGAATCCAAAATGCCTCTGCCCATGCCGCTATAACCTGATATGGACCTAAATGATCCTAACAAACTTGGTGATCCGGTACGTTTTCAGATCGTTGAATTAGAAGAGTTTAATGATGAGTTTGTTAGTGATGAAGATTGTATAGATAATTTAAGCAGTGATAAATACGAAATCGACTTAAACTAGCGACGTTAATTGATATTGTATATTAAATGTCGATATTAATGGTTTTGAATTTATTTGTTGAGTTGTTGAATTGGATGTTTTTTATATAATATGTTTAATTTACTAAATGTGAGTTTAAGTAGTCGGTTTAGTTTTATGTTTTTGCTGGTTGTATTCTATTCAATGTAGACACCATTGGGTGTATATGTGTTGTAACTTGATTCTTTTGTCCACAATTACTATTTTTACAACGAAATAAAAACCCTTGAGCAACGCGCTTTTAATAAAAACTACATTACTTACTTACCATATTTTCACCTTTTTCGCACGAACTAATATTTAATGATTATACCTTATCCCTGATTATGTCACTATCTAATATAAATACTACTGCCTCAGTTATTGTAAGCACTTAGATTAAAAATCTTCTTATCTCTTCTCTTATTGTCACTGGATACATTCTTGATGGACAAAACTAAGTATGTTGCTCAAGTAACAATCTGTCTAAAGATTAGTAGATCTCTTTTTGTATTTTCTCCTCGACTCCCTAAATTATGCGTCTATAAAACGGTTTGTTTTATTTTAAATTATGTTTATGTTGATGCTTATGCCTCTATGCGTTTGTCAATCATTTTTTTATTCAAGATGTTGTTTAGGTTATTGTTTATACCTCTAAGCGTCTGTAAATGATTTGTTTTGTTTTAAATTCTGTTTATGTTTATGTTTATGCCTTTATGCGTCTATCGATCGTTTGTTTTGTTCTAAATGTTTTTAGGTTATTGTTTATGCCTCTACACGTCTTTAAAATGTTTTGTTTTGTTTTAAATTCTGTTTATGTTCATCTTTATGCCTCTATGCATCTGTCAATCGTTTGCTTTGTTGTAAATATTGTTTAGGTTATTGTTTATGCCTTTATGTGTCTATCAAAATCGTTTATTTTGTTTTAAATTCTCTTTATGTTTATGTGTATGCCTACGTGTTAATAGATATTATGTGTATGCGTCTATCAATCGTTTGTTTTGTTCTAAATTCTCTTTTGGTTATTATTTATACCTCTATGCGTCTGTCAATCTTTTGTTTAGTTATAAATTCTGTTTATGTTGATGTTTATGTCTCTGTGTTAATAGTATTATGTGTATGCTGCTGTTTTACTTGATAATTACTTTAGTTTATGTCTATGTGTTAATATATTTCATGCGTTAATATATTTGATAGTGTATGCTTGTGTGTTGCATGTTTTATTGTTGATGGTATGCTGTTCTGGTTGTCACTCGCTCCGGTGATCTTGTGTTCTTGTACTTAATAAATGTGAAGCCTTAAAATAAAAAATACACAATACACTAGGTTGAATGACAATATATGCATGTGTGTTGAATTATGTTTATAGTTTATAGTTTATATTTATGTTTATGTATGTGTTAATTGATTTTAATTGTGAGAATCCTGTTTAGGTTTATACCTTGGTGTTGGATTCTACAATGAATATATTGTGTGCAGGCTCGTGCAATTGTTGTTTTAGGACAAGTCGAGATCGCTTGTCCATTGATATATGTTACATTGCTGATACATATCTTCTATTGTTTGTATTTAAAAATTTTAAAAGTGAATAAAGAGTTTACAAATGCAATTTACCTATATTGAGGGAACGAACACTTGGAATTTCTTTTCGTAAGTCTTTAATTGCATAGATTGTCACTAAGACTACTGATCTTGTATCGTCGTAGTGTTCAAAGGCTTGCGGTGAAACCGACAGAATACATTATCATAAGTTTCATTAACGATTTCTACATGTGGACTGGTTTCTTAGCCAATAATTGGTTTCTTTTTACATACAAATCATCTCGATGAGCAATGTGTGCGGGCTTTGTACAAGGCAGTTGTTTCGTGATAATGGTGGCATTTTTCTTTGTATTATTAATTGTGTATCTACTGTCGAGGTCACTTGTTTCCTGATAATTGTGGCCTTTTTTACAGGTACGCCACTGGAGAGACTAGACATGAGAAAACAAACGTATGTATGTATAGCCATCAAGTTAAATCTATAACTGCACAAGTTTTCATTGAGCCCAATTTTCTTGTATACTTGTAATCTCCAAAGGTTTTGAGCGTCGTTGTAGACCACGAGAATACATGATAACTGGTCTAAAAAATAGTGTATGTAGTTGGTGTTTTAGGAGTAGTCTAAGTCCCTTTTCATTGAATATAGGTTACACTTTTTTAATTGTGTATCCACTAAAGCATGAATTGACTTATTTTGTACATGTATCACTAGATACTGGAAGAGAGAAGAAGGAACAAATGTACATGGAGGGAGAAAAATGAACAGATGTATAGGAATAAATAGAAAGAACATATGTATCAAGGTGAATCCCTCAACTTATAGCTATAGAAAAGTATTAGGAAATGTAGCCGATATTCTATATGAAGTTCGAAACTAGAAAGTTTTGTTTGCATGTCAATTTTCATTTTCATTCATATTATGTATTGATGAATCACATTTGGTATATTATATTATATTCTTAATTTTTGAATCATTAAATGTAGATGGGTAGGTATGCAAGGGGGCTGGATATCTACCAAAGCTTTTAAAAAATTAACTATATTTAACAACGGGCATATAACGGAAATAATTTTTTTTACAATAGTTAAGCAACACCTCTGCAACAACAGAAAGCGGATTGGAAATTAAATTCTGATGATTTCCCACATAAGTGCAACAATGTTAGTGAATGTAACAGCCAGTTAGCATACATCAGCCATGCAACAAAAGTTACAACGACGGACACACCAATAGAATTAACCGTTTGGATAATTTTGTGACACGCAACCGCAACGAATCTTGCAACGGCTTGATCTGGTTCCAACCAGGTTAAATCTTGTAACGGCTCCCGTTGCAAGACTATGGTAAATGACTTTGAGTGGCAATTGAGTGACCACACTTAACACAACCGGCACTTCCAATCTTCAACAGTTGCAAAATGATTTTTGCAACGGTGTTGAAACGATTTTCGTCGTTCTGAGGATATTGTAAGGTTCCATTTATCCAGTAGTGAAAGTTGATTTTAAAGGTTGCACCAAAATGTCTAATTTAGCTTTGATATTTGAACCTATCAACTTGAAATATTAGTCACGTATTTCGAAGTGAAACCTGAGCGCTCTGTTACTACTATAAAATGCACAACACCAGAAAATAATAATATCTAGTCTATTTATTAGCAAGCCAATAATATGTTTATGCCCCTCTCTCTCCCTCACCAAATGATAGACGCATATGTTACCAATTTTATGTTGTTTTATGGAAATACAACAAGTCTGGAATGTTATTACAAATGCGGTAAGTCAAATTACAAAATAAAATCTAATACAAGGAAGTGTATGGCTCAAATGTACTAAATTATTTCCATATATGACATTGATTGTAAAGGTTGTGTATGTTAGGAAAGTCGATTAAGAATTTGACATGACACCTTCGTAATATATTTGGTAACGGTTTCATAACACACTCAAGTCGTGGTGGCACGTAAAAGAATTTTCATAATTGTTATCCATAATTTTTTATAAGAACCTCGTAATGTGAGAGTTAGAATATGTATGCATGGATTCAATCAATTTGATAAATTGGAAAATAATTACTCTTATTGGCCAATGATGGTGTGCGTTTATAATTTTCTACCTAGTTTATGCATGAAAGACCAATACATATCTATTGTACATGTCATACTTGGTCATCAACGCAAATGAAGAGATCTTGAAGTGTTTATGTAGCCTGTCATAGATGAGTTTAAATACATATTGGGTGATGGGGTCGTGGCATACAATGATGAAAATAAAAACCAATTTTATGATGCGAGTAACACTATTACGAATGAACAACGATTTCCTCGCTTATGGCATGTTATTTGGTTGGACTACACATGTTAAATTGTCATGCACGTATTGTATGAGTGAAATAAATATAAATTAAGTTCTGAGAGGAAATAAGGTATGTTAGTTTAATTGTCATCTTAAATTTCTATATAAACACCAGCTGGACATGAGAAAATGATTCGCATTTATGAAAGGTAAAGGGTTACACATGTGTTGAAAATAAGCAACTTATAGGGCTGAAACACTTAATTCCGGTTTACAAGCTACTCTTACAAATGAATTTGGTGAATAAAATTGCAAGTGTAAGTCATCGGGACATGGTACAACCAATCATTAGAGAAAAAAACATTTTTTTGGAGCTAATGGAAAGATAAATTAGTCAGACACAATATTGACTTAATGCATACCACGAAAACTTGTTTGAAGAAGCTAACGTTCACTATTATGGATGTTAAATCAAATACTAAGGATAATGCAAAATATATGAAATTTTTATGCTCACGAAGGTATATGCATATGTTGGAACACATAAGGTTAAGAAATGTTAAATCCAAGTCTAATTATGTACTTAACAAAGACAAACAACTTGGATTTCACACATGGCTTGGAAATTTGAATCTACTAGATGATAATGCAACAAATCTACTATTGTACACGTAAAGAGTTTTATTGGATTGAAAATCCATGATTGTCATATTCTTATGGAGAAATTATTACATATTGTATTGTATAATTTATTACCTAATCCAATATGGTAGGTAGTGGTTGATTTATGTAATTTTTCCAAGATCTTTGTTCATCAATCATTCATGTGGAACATTTACATGTGGTGGAAAAAATATAGCACAAATAATATATAAATTGGAGAAGATATTTTCTCCAGCATTCTTCGATATAACAGAACATCTTTTGACTTATTTACCATATGAAGCATATATCGGTCGACCTTGTCAATATCAATGGATGTATCCATTTGAATTGTAAGTTATTTCTAGTAGTTTTTAGCAAGTCCATTACAATATGGAGTTCCTCTCACGGTTTGGTATCTAAAAATTCCAATTCTAAAATATTAGTTACTGAATGCCTCATTCACATATTCTAATTTATAGTTTTCAAGTTCTTCAACATCTTTCTAGTATCATTCTCCACCAGCCTTTTTTATTTTCTACAAACATAAAAACATTTCTCTTTTATCTTCAAAAGCATAACTCATGCTTTTCATGAATAGTCATCAATCAACGACTCGAAGTACCTTAATCCATAAATAGTGGGTGTCCTTGTAGGGCTCCAAAGATCTGACTGAAAATATTCAAGCACATAATTGGTTGTAAGGTTGATATACTAGAACTTAAACCTCTTCCCTTTAACTAGCACACAATGTTCACAAAATTTTAACTTTTAAACTTTGTTACTATCTAAGAACTGTTGTTTGCTAAGCTTAATAGTTCTGACTCATGAGTCTTAACTTCATATGTTATAGTTTGGTTTTCTCTTTTTAGATTAGATACACACATGTCCTCCACAGACCTATCAAGAACTAACAAATAATTAGTCATATAATATTTTATAACAACTCGTGAGTCTTGCATAATTTGAAGTTTACCATATCCACCCTTATGTATAAACCATGTCTCATTTAACATATCAATAGAAAGAAGATTTTGTTTAACTTTGTTTAACTTTGATTACATACAACGAGCTTTTCATCACTTTATCAAGTCTTGTAGAAAACATGAGCTGAATATTCCATATACTTTTGAAAACACAGTTCATCATTCCCCAGTATGACTTTGTCACCATAAAACAATTAAAGCTCACAAATCAAACACTCAATCGTCACTTCACTTATAAGTAGAAATTGTTAAAATATCTAAATTCATAGAAATAAGAGATTATTGCAGCATATTTGACATAGAGCTTAGGATAACCACTATTTTTTATGTAAGGGAATTTGTTGCTAATATGATATTTCTTCTTGCACATAAAAAATATTACTTTAGAATTAATCGTAAATATTCTTGATTTATACCCAGAGTTTGTTATCTTTTTTACCGAATCTTTCATTTTATGCGTGCCTTTCACACTCAATCAAAACCTTCGAAGTCACTTTTCATAATTGTACGCATTGAAGATCCTTTGAGTAAAAAATACTATTTACTTCAACCATCATAAAAGATTATTTCCCATAAAAAGTATCAACAAGTTGCTCATATACCTTCCAAATATAACTCAAGAGGATTATTTCTTGACTCTCATCTTGTACTTGACTCTAACCACATTCAATTCAATAATGATTATATTAAAATCATAAGTGTCTTCGAATTTCCATGTTACGATTTATTGCGCGCACATATAGTTGTTTTTTGGATATAATATGTTTGCTACGAGACTTCTTCATGCAAATGGCTTCCAAAAGATTACATATCTTCAACGTTTCCCGATCTTCAAATACTTGTCGAAGAACCTCGTACCACAAGCTTAAGATCAATGCGTTATGAGCTTTGGACAATATTTCAACAACAACTGGGTCTTTTACATTTTCATCAATAATAGATGATAATCCTTTATGTACTAGAAAAACATGTATCATAATTATCTAGAAGTTAAAATCATAAAGATTTTCAATATCAAACTTAAAGAAAAATATGTTGGTGACTTTATGTGGTTTACTTGCCCGATCCAGATCTCTAACCTCAATATCTAAAATGATCTTCGTATTTTTTTGTATTTCATTTACCAATAAATATTGTTATAGATATTCTGCGCTCCCCGCACTACTTGTTGGGGTAAGACATTATAGTTGAAGTTGAATGACCATCGCTTGAAACACCACAATATACAAGATCTAGTGAACGCATAAGTTAAAGAAGCGTTGCCCAAAGCTTTGGTAAATTCTGTTGAAACTCTGCTTTGAAGATAACTCTTGCAACAACATATATGGAATAGGAGAGTTTGAATATTTAATCTTATAAAAAAAACTTAATAAAAAATAGCATGTAAAGTCAATCAAAACCCAATCGCACAAGATAAATTTCAGGTGGTTCAGATTGTGAAGTAATCCTACATCTACGAACAATTAACATTGATGATATATATCAAGAAGCTATAAGAGGAACATCTAAAAAATAACTAACTTGACCAATTTTCTTTTGATATAAAAAATCATCGTCTTATAAAACACAAAGTATGGATCTCAAAGTTTATTTTAATGTTTATCTTCTACTTTACGTCTCTATTTAAAACCAAGCAATCAATAAGCTTTATGTTTGTAGAAATCTTCACTCTATTTTGCACAACCCACCTTCAATGTTGTCTCTCACTATATATACACTCAAGGATGTGATGCACAATGCAGCAGATTCGCATTAGCTTAGAAGGATATTCATTTTTTTTCAGCCAAGTAAGGAAACGGTTGTTGCCGCTTTAACATGGTACACACCATCCTAGTAGTATAATTTCCTTACGCCTCCACCATTGTAGAAAATGTCTTCTTTCATTCACGATCCTGATTAATTTTCTTAATTAACGACAAAAATCCAATACAGAATCTTCGAACCAAGTTATAAGTTTCTTTCAAAAAACATAGAAACATATTTAGAAAAGTCCAATAGAACATCAGTCTGCACCCTTGGTTCTAATAATTACAATAGACTTGTCTTCTGTCAAACTCACACTTAAAACAGTTTTGCACATAAACCTTTAACAAACATATTTACCCATAAAATTGAGCTTCAGCACTCTTGGTAAAGCTTTGGGAGTTGAGAGTTTAGTTTTGGTCATCGGTCTTTAGTCCTAAAATTCATGCTTTTTAGTTTTAGTCATCGTTCTTCTGTCCTAAAGTTAACCACTACAAATAATTTTGGTCTTTTTAAACACACTTAAGTCTAAATTATTACTCAAATGTTTTTCTAATCATACATGCTACAAACCCACCACCTCTTTCTTTATGTATACTAATACAAACCTATAGTGAACAAACAAGCAGCCTTAATATCCTTTATCAAATAATTGTTAAATAATGGGACTATATTATCATTCTGATATAGAAATTAGTCAAATTTGGTTTTAGACTTTATGCTACAACCTTACCTGTTTATTTATCTAAGTACATTATTGATAACAAATGTTTCAAAAATAGTTTCAGTTCATTAAATTTGTCCTCATATGCCATCAAGGGAAGATGGTATAATGTAAATCTCTTCCTCTTCCTTTCCCATGATATGAATTGCTTCTCGAGGTAAGACTTCCTTATATCCATCGTCATATACAACCTAAAAGATTATAGAGAAAATCGATTTTTTTCAATAACAAACGATACTCATAAATAAAATGTGAGAATAAGGAGACTTTCTCACCTTAAGGTCCCTTGTTTCTTTCCAATAAAATTGCACAACACATTCGTAAAACCTAAACCGTTAAACTCTATATAAGAAACGTGCAAGATATTTTCAATCTTGAAGATAAAATAAGAATTAGATTTACTGACTTGGAATCCAATGGCCACCAAACCTTTATCCTCCTACCTACCAGTGCCTCCATGCGATCAGGTGCACCGGAAGTCTGAATTCAGAAACATAAAATAGACAAAGTAAGAACATTAAACTTTATACAACCTTATTCATGTGGAAAATGTTTCAAAACGTGATAAAGGAACATTGTTCTATACCTTACTATTAGATGCTTCAGTTATAACTTTACATGTAGATGCCATCTCCTCAGTATTATTCAAAATCTCTTCTGGAAAAGACATTTCTTCTACCTCAAGTGGTAGCAACAGTTTCTCCTCCTCAGTGTTATTCAATATCTCTTCTGGTAAAGACATTTCTTCTACCTCAATTGGCAGCGGCAGTTTCTCCTCCTCAGTATTATTCAAACTCTTTTCTGGTAAAGAAGTTTCTTCTACCTCAAGTGGTAGTGGCAGTTTCTCCTCCTCAGTATTATTCAAAATCTCTTTGGGTAAAGACATGTCTTCTACTTCAAGTGGCAGCGGCAGTTTCTCGAATACTTCCGCAAATGAAGACAAGCTTCTGTTTTTAATTTCAGAGATCCGCTTTGTTTTGCGTCCCGTAAACCAAATATGATTATAACCCTCATCCGGGTTCATCATTAGAGGATTAGGTTTGCGTTCTCTTTTCCTTTTCGCAATTTCTAAGTCCATCGGGTAAGTTCCATCGCCAATCACAGGTGTGGAAATGTCATCCACGACTTGAGAAACGTTTCTACGATAAACAATGTCTTGTTTAAGCTCCGTGCTTCCCTGAAAATATTCAATCATAATTTGGTTTACATATATCGACATCATAAGAAAGTAATTAGCTTAATGATAGCATAATGACTTATAGTAAAACAAAGTGGATGTATGCACCGGAAATTCCTCTATCTCCCTGGTGGTAGAGCTACCCTTGTATATTGTATTAACTACTGGAAAATATTCATCTAAGCTAATCTTTTTAGACTCCACGGCTTTTGAGAGCTGTGGTTGGATGTTATAAGCACATTCAAGTAGAACTTTTGCCGCCAAACCCCTAGTCTCCGGCAGGACTTCCTAAAATGGAAAATGAATTAAAAGCGAGTACAAAACAAATTATTAAGAAAGTAGTCATTCAACAAGAAAGTTACCTGATTTTCTTTTCTAACACTAGCCAAAAGAGGACTGAGCATATCAAAGGTAACTTCATCACTTTCATTTATTGTTATTATCATTATTTCTTCCATTGCCTCGACTACCCCTTGTGTATGGCCCGAACTGTGAAGATGGGTTGAAATTGTAACCAAGTATGTCACATATACTAAATAAACATAATATATATATAGCACATACCAAACGGTTCTCAATAAAAGTTGAAACATCTCTACAATCAATTCATCTAACTTTAAGTCCAACATCATTAAGGATATCCTGTGATTCGCAAAATGCTTAAGAATCGATTGTGCTTTTCCATAACCTTGACTAGAAACTTGGGACAGCTTTCCGAAAGATTCGACAAGTAGTTGAAATACTTCCTGCATACCATATAGAAGTTTTGTAAAATGTGCAAAGCATAGAGCTAAGAAGTACAGAGTTTATAATTTCTTTGCTTCAAATATGAATTATAAATAATAATAATAATAATAGTGTAAGTACCTTTGCATCTCCAGCATGAAATGGAAAATCCGGCAGTATTACTCTTGCAATCTCTGCCAAACACGATGCCAATGAAAGTCTTACAGTGGGATTTGTGTGTCTCAAGAGATCTTTTGATGTTAATGCATCTCTTAAGCGTTCCACGAGACGATATGTTGCTTTGTGCGGTAGTGGCTTGATCTTTTGAAGAAAACCATCCGCATCCTAAAGAAAATAAATTATATCTGAGTCATAAGTTTGTGTGAGAAGGACAAATTCTCTCTGACCAAGATAGAGGCTCGGTCTGCATAGGCTGAAGTTAGGGGTAGACCCGTATAAGCACAAAAGTGTTGTTGGCAGTTCTGAGCATAGGCTGACAGTTTTAGCCCAGCCGATAAACACAACTAAACCATCCATCGTGGCGAGCACGGTAGCTCAGGTATCAATAAGTAATCAGATAAAGTAAAAGGATATACCACGGATATTATGATATCATCATTAGTACCCGTGATAGCTCTACTATAAATACAACTGATTTTTATCAGAAGTATAAAGTCTCTCAAACACTCTTTACTACCCTCCTCAAAATATTTATTGCCTTCTTATTGTTATTTCAGTCCCATTAGGGCATCCTAGTTTGAAATGAAACCCCCTATAATCTCATTAGTATGTAGCAATAATCTCAATGATATCTAGCATTATAAATCATTTCTTCAAATATTTTAAACAAAAGAAGAAGTTAAACTAGCTTACTACAAAAATGATGAGGTATCATTATCAATTAACAAACACTAGGAAATTCTTATTGAATCCTGCATTAATGCAATGCAAAGAACCCTATATCATAAATCATTTATCATAATCTACTAATTTAAATCACAAAAT
Source organism: Limnanthes douglasii subsp. nivea (assembly GCA_036936605.1). Taxonomy (NCBI): domain Eukaryota; kingdom Viridiplantae; phylum Streptophyta; class Magnoliopsida; order Brassicales; family Limnanthaceae; genus Limnanthes; species Limnanthes douglasii. Next base: position 189,001,935 of record JAUPFV010000003.1, on the reverse strand, counting down.
TATAGTTGATACATCATTTTGTCTGAAAGATAATCAATTAATATACACAAAATATAAAGGTGATAATGAAAGTAGAACAATCAATTCCTTTAGAAATCAAAAGTAAAATCGACCAAGAAAGAGAGAGAAAAATGAGCTTACATCAAGAAGATCGAGAAGTTCTGCAGTGGAGGACTGTGGCTGGCGAAGATCGAACGTGACCCCTCTGAGCTCCTCCTCTAAGTCAACGTTTCTCTCAGATTGAGACATTTTCGCGATGGAGGGCTGTGATTTGGGAAGATCGAACTTAACCCCTTTTGTCAGAACAACAACAACAAAAAAAACCCTAAGAAAGAGCTGCGAAGTCAAGTAGACGGTGTTTTATAAGAATCTAGAGAAGACCGGAAAAATAAGTTTGTATTTGGACTACAAGCATGCAAGCGTAGAAAATGCTTATTGCGTCATCGTTTAACTACTTTGTCTATTTGGTCTTCGAAACAGAAATGTAATTAAAATACCCGACACTAATATTTATTAGCCTGGGTACATCATGCCTATTATCTATTTAATCCACGTTTAATTTATTTAATTTAAATAAGATATCTAATTTATTAATAATACATTTCTTTTTTTTTTTAGAAAACATTGGTATTTTCTAAATCGGAGTTCGGATAAATATCCAAAAGTATTGTCAGATTTTTTTTATACGAAGAAAACTAAATTTATTGATGATGTTTTAAAAAAATAGATTTTTGGAATCAAGTAACATTTTTCTCGTATCGTAAAATTGATAGACCATGCATTATTAAATTATGCGAGACAAGACGTTATTAAATTATGCGAGACGAAGCATAATAAAGTTGAGAGACCATGGATCTTAAATCATACGAGACCATGCCTCATAAAGTTGAGAGACCAAGCATCATTAATTTGTGCAGACCAAGCATGATAAAGTTGAGAGAGCATACATTATTAAATCATGCGACACTGCGAATGATGGGAGTCGATAGATATAAAACTAGGTATAATGAAGTGGAGAGATGGAAGACATGTTCTACTTGATGATAAATATGCGAGACCATTATTGGGTTTCACGAAAATAATTCAAAAAATATCATCCATCGATCCAGTTTTGCTCGTCCTAAAGCTTTTGCATTTTTTCTTCGATCTGCGATTTGAAGAATACACACTTACAAAAAAAATTGGTTCAAAACATGAAAACATGGTTACTTGTGGTTTTTCACTTTGATCCATGCGGTTATTGTTAGTTTAACAGGGTATTGTGTGCTTATGAGAAACTTGGCTGTACATTTATGTGTAGTTCATTGTTTTTAAAAACTAAACACCCAATAGGATTGAGCTTATTTGTTGTTTCTCGATCTGCCATTTTTTAATTCTCCAAACTTATTTTTTAGAATACATATTTGTTATTTATTGGTTTGATTTATTTTAGAAGTAAATCATTATTTAAATGTTGAATTGGTTGTATTTTTTGAAGAAAAAAAATTAATATGATACTCATAGAAATTTTATATTTTAGCGAAGCTATATAATCGTTTACACGGAATAATCAAGCCTTTTACAAATTAGATGAATGATTTTGTTATAATGTTGAGGTGTTAGATCTTTAACAACCCTACTTGTTTCTACCTTTTGAATTCTAAAAACTTGTTTATTTATATATTGCACATTTGTATTTGGGTTCCATAAAAAATATGACCCAATAAAAATATCACCATTAAAAATATTAATCTTATAGTTTCACTTTTGATAATTTTCCAATTAATTCGCTAAATATATATTATAGGGGTATTCCTTATATTAATTCTATGTTTTAATATGTCTCAAATAATATTTTCTAAATTTATAAATGTATAAGCATCCTTAAATAATTCGATGAGTTAAAATAGTTTGAATATTGTGTCATTAGTATAGACAAAATCAAGCTGTAAAAAGTCGTATGCATTGTTGTTACTTTGGTTATATGTAGTTTAAATCCAATTATCCAAAAATGAAAATTCGTAAGAAACAATGAATGAATAGATTTAGTATAATTAAAATAATAAACTTATTGAAAGAACAAAAAAAGTGTCAATAAACGAATGCAATGACATCGCAACAATCGATCATAATTAAAATCTATAGTATCGAAAATATTATCATATCAGATACCCGAACCGACCAGTAAAAAATTATCTTTATCAAAGAGGAACCAAACATACAAAATGTAAAGAAAATATGAGTTCTCGTAATAATTACAAAAAATACCACTCAACATTTGGTTAGATGTCACTTGATGAGTACCTTGATAGGATGTATATATATTTTATGCATGTATAGTTCCTTGATTTTTTAAATCATCATATTAAAATCTATAGATTTATGAAATTCAATAAGTTTTATCTTTCGAATACACATTTCAAAATTCAATAAAATGTTTGAATATCTGTTGCATCCTAGTTAATTTCTTCGCAATAGCTAGAATATTTTTGACAATCTCGTTTGAATAACATTTCGTTCACGTTTTGAAAATCCATAACAATTTCTCTAATCAACACAAATTATCCATAAAACAATATACATGCACTAAAGATAATATGGTTTTGTTGGCACCATTCCATAACCACCCTAATCCCGAACAATGATAGACATTGTCACGAAGACCACCCTGGTTTTCATGATAAAGTTGATGTTTGTTATGGTGATTTAAACGAGTTTTTGCAGTTTATTAGCCAAAACTCCTACTAAAACGTTTTAGGTAATTTTTTTGTAAAGAGAATCTGCAGTATTTAGATAAATTTTATTATCGATGATGTTTTTTTCACTATGGTGATGTGATTGTTTTTTGCATTAATAACTTTAAAAGATATTTAACATTTTCTATTTTCATTTATTTTTATCAATTCCAACGTTTTGAATTTAATACCTAAACATACAATAAAAATTATTCATAACATTTATTTGTTTTGTTTACGAACATATTATATCAATAACTTATCTAAATATATGTATAATTTACATAATCTAAATTTCATTATGCTTCATAGTTTACTATTTAAATAGGTGTACTATTTACAAAATTCAAATTTCAACATGATTTATAGTTTAAATTTTTGATGGAGAACGTGATTTTGTATCTCATAAGAATCATGTTGATACCAATGGGCTTAAATTTTAACTCGGATATATTTTTCATTTTTATAATACAGAATTATATACTAACATAAAGCCATATAATTTTAGTGCTTTCAAATTTGATCTTTTATAGAAACTTTTTTTATAGCCAATTGACTACTTTTAATTGGTTTTTCGATTTACACTTTTCATTCGAAAAATAAACCTATGTGGGGTTTGACGATTTATTTTATTCATTCAAGTTGTTTTCTTCTCTCCGTTGAATTTTTAGAAATGCTCCGCTCAAAGAAATTTCTTCTTGAACTTCATGCTTGATCTTTGTTCTCTTTTCTTCTCCATCGCCTTATATGTTAATTCTTCGATTGTTTGCTATATGGATAACTGCATCATCAATGTAATGTCTTCTAAAGATTTATCAAATCTTCCCCTTGTCTAATAAACTGCTCAACAATAGAGAACAAAGTAATCACGAAACAAATCTCAAAGTTACCAAAACGTATGTGGATACCGTTAAGAAATCTAACTCTGAACGGAAATTCAAACCTACAAATACTATCGAGAAAAGTAATCATATATCGATACAGTATGAACATTATATGAAAGATCAGGTTATTAAAGACTTCAAGCATACTTTGATTGGTAAATGTGCGAATGGGCTCCCAAAAAGAAAGCTCCTTAATGATTTCTTGTCCAACTTCAAATTTAAAGGATATTTCAGTATTTTTATAAAATATTCAAGGAATATCTTTATTGAATTCAACAACAAAGAAGATTTCCGCAAGCTATGGACAAGAACATACTGGATGATAGGTAAAACTCCTTTGAGGCTCTTAAAATAGGCTCCAAATTTCAATACTAAAGTCGAAAATTCTATCACGCCTGCCTGGGTAAGATTTGAGCACATTCCTGAATATTTCTTCAACAAAAATATTATGCAAGATGTGGTTGAATCCATAAGAAACCCTTTAAGGATCATCATACCCGAAAATCACATAGCCCATTTTAATGTTTGCTTTTCGTGGATTGAAATTGATGTATCCAAGAAGATTCAATATTATTTATGGGTTGGTTTTGGAAAAAATAGACTGTTGGCTATCAATCAGTTACAAAATCTTCCAAAATACTGCATGAATTGCTTCCATTTGAGTCACAACAAAGAAATGTGTAAGAAGTATTCTGGTAACTACTTGCTAAAGAATAATCAAGTCTCTTATGAGCCAAATACCAACAAACATAACAACCTTACGTACAATAATAATTGAAACAAACCTACAACTCAGCACATTGATGATTTGTAAAGTCTCAAATCTATTGTTATCATTCCTGACCAAATAATAGAAAAGACTGATTCAAACAAGCATCAAAATGATATCATATCCAATGAAAATCTGTGGGAACCAACACTGCTAAAGAAAACATTTCCAATTATCAGTCAAATCTACAAAATGACTCTAAACCTCCAGAAGCAGAAGACATTATTGAAGCAAGTCAAACTTTGAAATTTGCTTACAATCTGACCTCTTCTCAAGACTATGAAAATAATATCTCTGGTAATGTCACTCCACAACATAATAACATTGGAATCTTGCACATTTCTCGTATTTATAGTCCTGAAGAAACTGACAATGGATTTTATAAATCCTTGAACAAAAAATTGAAAGAACCTAGAAGGAATAAGATACATAGCAACTTGGTAATCAAATCTTTGAAATTTCAAGGAAACAACAATCCTAACTCCTCTTTTCCTAAGGATGATAAAGCTACTGAATTGGAATGTAAGAGATATAAAAAAACAAGCCTATTATTAGACGTGTCAAGTCAATCATCATGAAATATAAGATTCTAATATCTCCAACAAAATTTGTAGGTTTGTTTTTTTATATCTCTTACATTCCTAGGAGAAATATCTCCAACAAATCATCATAACTTGTATTGCTAAAATTGTTTTTATATCAGAAGTCTCAAGTCAATCATCATGAAAGATAAGATTGTAATATCTCCAACAAATTGTACTATCAGACGTCTCAAGTCAATCATCTGAAATTAGCTTCTATTGCTGCTAAAACTGGTTTGTAAACTAAATTTCTAATATCTCCAATAAAATTTGGTTATTGTGGAATGATGATTCACAATCAACATTCTGCACAATCATATTCGATGCTTACATGTTGAAATATCATATCAAGACTAAAACAAATTATTCTTACTAACAATGTTTTATGCCAAATTTCAGAGATACAATAGAATGGACTTATGGAATACTCTCACAAGTCTCTTTACGTCCAGTGAATGGTTGATTTTAGGAGATTATAATGTGATAACCTCTGCTGATGAGCAAGTTGGATATTCTACCTATTGTATCAACAGTTCTGATGATTTTAATGATTGTATAAGAGACGGTCACCTAAAAGATGCTAGATATTAAGGCTCTAAGTTTACTTGGTCCAACAATTCCAAATGGAAGAGACTAGAAAGAGCTCTCATTAATCTTGCTTGGTTCTCCACATGGCCAGTTTACTTGGTCCAACAAAACCAGGGTTCTCCACATGGCCAGTTATTGTTCCGACCACGCTCCTCTTTGTGTTTCTATCTCTAAAGACAACTTCAAATCCAAGAAAATTATTAAATTTCTTAACATGTGTATTATGGACTATGATTTTCTATTTTTTGTTGAAAATAACTGGATACAAAGAATCAATGACCATCTTTTTTATATATTTTTTCATAAACTAAGAAAATTGAAAGATAGTCTTAAAATCTGGAATACTAGCCCTTTTGGTAATGTTTTTAACAAAGTTCAGGTTTCAGAAGCTGATGTTAAGGAGCTGGAAATTAAAATCACTACTTCCAACAATGCTGCTACTAGAGCTGAGCTTGCTAAAATAATGTCATTTACCTCCAATCTCTTAGAATGAAGGAAGACTTCTGGAAGCAAAAATGTTACTGCAAATGGCTTAAACATTTGCAGAAACATTAAAGTTTCCCACTCTTATGTCTCTAAAAGGAGAAGAAAGAACAACATCAAAAGTATGAAAGTGTGTGAAGATTGGTTAGTGGACTTTGTATCTACTGGGCTTTATACATAAACATATTTCAATAATATTCTATCTAAGCTCTCTTTTAATAATTCTGATGAAAAAACTAATAATATACACGATCATATATTTAACAATATCCCTAAGTTGATAACTACAGAGGATAACAACTTACTACTGAAGCCTTTATCTGAAATGGAAATCTTTGAGATCATCAACAACATGAATTTTGCCAGTGCTGCTGGTATAGATGGGTTTATTGTTTGCTTCTTCAAAACTTGCTAGAATATTATCAAAACTTATCAATGTCAAGCCATGTCTTGTTTCATTCATGGCCATAACATTCATAAAGGAATCATGGCCATAGGTTTGTGTCTTATTCCTAAAACTTCCAACCCTACAGCTTGGAAGAACTATAGACCTATAAGTATTTGTGTTTTACTCAATAGATTAATATCTAAGATCATTAATAATATAGTGATTAATATTTTTCCTAAAATTATCTCGAAAGCTCAAAGTGGCTTTGTCACCAAGAGATCTGTTTTTTATGACATCTTAATTGCCAAAACAATGGTTCATGATCTTAATAGAAAATCAAAGGCTCGTAATATCATGATTCAGTTGGGTATAAGTAAAGCTGTTGACAACATGGCTTACCCTTTTATTATTAATGTCTTGCTTTCTTTTGGCTTCCCTCAGCTTTATTAAGCTCATTAGTAGCCTCATTAAATATTTCAACACATCGATTTTAATCAATGGTAATGTGATAGGTTATTTCAAGGCTAAGAGAGGTCTGAGACAGGGAGATCATCTCTCTCATAGTCTCTTTATTATTGGTGAAGAAGTTCTTCTCCGTGGCGTGCACAATCTCTTCTCTTCTAACAAATCTATGTTTTATACCTGTAGAACTAACTTTATTATTCCATCTCTAGCTTTTGTAGACGATATTTTGATCTTTAATAATAGTATTCAATCTACAATTGACAATTTGAGCAGGTTCCTTCAAAACTATAAGGAAGTCTCTGGCTAAACCATCAACAAAGATAAGACTAAAATTATTTTCTCCAACAAATTTCAGCAAACTAGGCTTTCTACTCTCAGTGATCAAACAGGTTGCCACACTGGCCACCTTCATACATACTACATATTAATCACTTTAAACTCTAACAATAAGTCTAACAACTATACTTCCCTTCTCAACAAGATCAACAGCATGATTCAAGAGTGGGAAAACAAAAACTTATCATATGGTGGCAGGTTAATTATGATTAACTCAGTGCTTATGACTATTCCTTTATATTGGATGCAAAGTTTTTCTATCCCAAAGTGCATCATCAATACAATTGAAAATTATCTTAACACTTTTCTGCGGGGATCTAAAATAAATAAACATAATATTCATTTGTCTAAGTGGTTTGTTCTTTGTAAGCCTTTTGGTGAAGGTGGTCTGGATATTAGAAATCTGTCCTATATCCTAACACCCTCTCTTGTAAGTTTTGGTCTTTTTTTATGGAAACAAGAGCTATTGGGCCAACCTAATGCACAACATTTACTCTAGAAATTCCCATCCTCTTCAAGCTAACTACCTTAAAGTCAGCTCTCAAACTTCAAAGAGACTTGCTAACATTAAAGACATTGTTGAACCTAATATCATGTGGAGTCTCGGAAAATGAGATATGCATTTTTGGTTAGAAAACTGGCATAATCAGTCCCCTTTTACCATCTTTGATGATACCCTCAACAATAGCTGGTTTTAGTCTATTAAGGTTAAGTTTTTATAGTTGAATAACTCTTGGAACTTTAACATATTTAATGCGATTCTTTCTTCTGCTAGATTCAACCTTATTAACACCACCATAATTAACAACAATAAAGAAGATACCATGGTTTTAAAACTCTGTAGAGATGCTAAATTTAATACGAAAGAAACTTGGAATTTCATTATACACCACCACAATCAATCTAGCATGTTCAGTAAACTCTGGAACACTATCACTCCCAATAAATGTTCTTTTCTTTTATGGAAAATATTACACAACTATATTCATATTGACTCTATCCTTCAAAAATAAATTTCAACATAGTTTTTAAATTCCAATTGTTTAACTCTCTTGAAGACACAAACCATATTTTTATTTCCTGCAGTTATGCTTGGAGCATTTGGTGCTACTTTACTGACTTATTGACTGTGGATATTTACAAGTTTATGGTTGTTTCTCACATGACCATAAACTTGTTTCGGTGTACTAAGCAGAAAATATGCCTCTTCTTCCTCTTCTATTAACTATATTAAATCTATTATATGTAGCCTTGATGCAACAAATAGTTTTAAGCCGATTCATTGGTCTAATGACACTAATGTTGCTATTGATATAGGATGTTTATCATTCATCAGTCGTAAAAGGAAGCTAATTTACCTCAAATGTTCCACTTGTAATCCTAGTAGACTCAAAGTGAACAGAGACTGCCCATGTCTTAGCAATGATGATTCTAGCGGCGTTATTTTAATCAGAAACAACTCAGGAGATATTGTTCATGGTGCCAGCTTTCTCTACGGCCAACTTGTGCCATCCATGGCCGAGTCCAGAGCTCTTCTTGACGGCCTCATCATATGTGAAAATAAGGGTTGGATCGATGTAGATATAGAATTAGATTCTTTAATTCTTGTCAGTCTTATTGCTCATGGTAACTTCCTGTGGCCCTTATCTCCCATTCTCAATTGTGTTATAAAGCTAATATATTCTAGTATCGTTGTTTCTCACATTTCTAGAGTCCAAAACATGGTTGCTGTTTGGCTTACTAAATGGACTCTAAAATATAAGACAAAGTCTGAGTTTACTAACTCGCAACCATTGTTGGAGAGCATGGGGTTGGGTTATATAAGCAGTAATTCTTAAATTTTGTTGATGTGTACTAAGTGCTCTCCAAATTCAAGCATAACATTTTTATTTTCTAGGATTTGAGCCTATTTAACCTCCATAACTTACAAATCTGAGCTTCCTGTGTAGATCCTTCATTTTTGTCTAACTTCTAGCCTTTGTTGTTCTTCTTTCAGTCTTCTCCAGCGAGGTTTCTAATCAGAATACCTTCTGAGTTCTGGACCGTGCTTTGTTCTTTGTTCATCTTGAACTGATTGCTTGTTATCTCAAAATCATAGCTCGATCCTTTCCTTCGGCATCTGTGCTGATTCTAACTGTTACATCCATGAAGTTGAATAGTTTTTGGAGAAAAAGATTCTATCTCAGATTTTAAGCTTCTGGACCGCTTAAAATTTCAATTTTAGTTTTGGCTCCTTCAGTACTCTGAGACTATTGTTTTGTCATTTTTTTAATTCATCAATATAAAAAAAATTTGATTAAAACAAGGGAAATTACCCTTTAAGTACCCACTCAACTAGTATATGGCCATCTAGTACCCAAGTTTCGTTTTATTACCTCTTAATACCCATCTCAACTATTAAACTCACACTTAATACCTAACATTATTTTAATACCCTAACTACCATCACCCTTCATCAAGTAGCCAAAAAATTTCTTTCTTTCTTTCTCTTTTTATTTTATTTTTTAAAGATCCATATCTTTCAAATCGAACCTCGGAAAAAATATATGAAAGTACCATCGCTTTTGTTTTTTTAAGATGAACAAAACTAGATCCATTGATGATATTTTTTTTGAAAAAAATAAAATTTCACGAGTAACAACTCTAAGAAAATCGAGAGAGTTGCAAACAACTCTCAGGAAATAAGGAGAGTTGAACACAACTCTTAGGTTAGTTTTGTAAACAACTCTCAGGTTATGTTTTTCAAACAACTCTCAGGTTAGTTTTTCCAACAACTCTCACGTTAGTACTGGTGAAGGTACCAGCGGATATATACAGTCGAGGGTTTTGTCCAAATTTTAAATGAAGGTACCAAGTGGCATTATCCCAATTTCGAATACTAGTAGGTAATTAAGTATTGGTGAATGGGTATTTACTAATACTTCGCTCTAAAAAAAATTGTTTCATGATTTGTTAATCCAAATGTATTTATTATTTAGTGTGTCCAAACTTCAAACTGTTTTATAATTTAAATTCTTAATACAAAAAATAAAAAACTTTATTTTATAGGCATGACTGAAATGCCAATCCACTATTTTTTTTAACTTAGGAGATAATATCACAACTTTTGTTTTGTTTTCACAAAACGAGATACTTAAGTTTTTCTAATCGTTTTATTTTAAGATTAAGTCCTTAGTAATATTTGTTCAATATATGCATCAATTACATAGTATGTTTATTTATCCATTTGTCTGTGTTTGTTTTTTCATATTTGATTATTGCAAAACATAATAATAATAACAACTATAAAATACATTATTAATTACGTCATCAATTTGAATCCGGAAAAAACGAACCTATTTATATTATATCAAACGAAGAAAAACAATTAATATAACAAAAGAAAAAGTTTGCTTAACATAACTGTATTAAAATTTGAAACAGTTTTTTGGCAACCATGACTTTCAGAAACTAAGATATATTTAAAAAATAATAAATTATAAGTGAAAAGAATAGTTTGATGGTGGCCTCCCAGACTAGGATGATTTTATTAACTGATTTGACTAATTTTTTAAAAAAATTAAATTTTAAATCTATAAATTTTTATTAATTAATAGTATTTTTTTTGGTTGAAAATTAGATTTTTTTAAACGAGTATTGAACAAGTTTAATCGTTTTATTATATATCTATATATATATATATATATATATTTTGTTATTAAATCACTATGCAATTATCACAAAATGGCTCAAGCACATAACATATACGAAGGAAAGACTTAAATGAACACATGATTTAACGTGGTTCGACAATTGTCTACGTCCACGAGCGCCGCCAAAGAAAAGAGTTTCACTATGATAGAAAAGGTTACAGATTTCAGATTGTGTTTTTGTGTCGTCCTAGTAGTCTATATATAGGGAATTAATAGACTTACTAGACAATGGGCCTAATGGGCTCATACCACAAGATTGACAACGATCCTGTCACAACACTTATTTGTACTGCCAAACACAGTACACTGTCAAGGCACAATATCACTATCACACACACAAAACTGTACTACTCGACACAGTACACTCCCAAGGCACTATTCGACTCATTCACAACAAATCTTCCCCTTGAGGCGAATATCCTTTCTTCACTATCAATAAAGAAACTTCTCTTCTTCTGACTCACCAAATTCCCTTAAGGCATTCACTCTATACTGCGAACACCGATCCAGTTTAGGCACTCCCTAAACTTTCAAACTGATACTGCCTTGGTCATTATATCTGCTGGATTATCGTATGTAGACACTTTCTTCACATCAACAATTCTCTTTGATATTATATCACGAATAAAATGATACCTGACATCTATGTGATTTGTACGCTCATGGTACATCTGGTTCCCTGTAAGGTGTATGGTGCTTTGACTTTCACAAAACACTTTTGTAGTAGTCCTATCCAAGCCCAAATCTGCCACTAAACCTTGCAACCATATTGCCTCTTTAACTGCTTCTGTTACCGCCATATACTCTCCTCTGTTGTAGACAAAGCTACAGTAGCTTGCAACTGTACTTTCCAACTGATTGCACTCCCAGCTAGAGAAAATACATATCATGTCAGAGATCTTCTTTTATCCATATTACCTGCAAAATCAGAATCAACAAAACCAACCAATGATCCTGCAACATCATTCAGCGATTCACCAATATCGGTCTTGTTAAAAGTTAAGCCAACGTTCACAGTATTCTTAAGATACCGAAGTATCCATTTCACTGCCTGCCAGTGTTCTTTCCCAGGACATCCCATGTACCTACTAACTACACTAACCGCATGTGAAATATCAGGACGTGTGCATATCATAGCATACATGATACTGCCAACTGCACTTGCATATAGAACCTTCGACATTTGTTCCAACTCAGCATCGTCCTTGGCCGCTCCTACTGCAGACAACTTGAAATGAGTAGCAAATGGAATGATAACTACTTTAGCATCAAACATGTTGAATCGTTGTAACACTTTCTCAATATAGTTTGGTTGAGACAAGTGTAATGATCCTAAATTTCTGTTCCTGATAATCTCCATACCAAGAATTTTCTTTGCTCTACCCAGATCCTTCATCTCAAACTCGGCACTAATCTGTTTTTTTAACTGAACAATGTGTGACATACTACAAGCAGCAATAAGCATATCATCCACATACAACAACAAGTAAACATAGGAATCATCTGACAACTTTTGATGATACACACAAGTATCATATGGACTCCTCGTGAACCCTTTTGACACTATGAATGTATTTAAACGTTTGTACCATTGCCTAGGTGACTGTTTCAAATCATACAGTGACTTTTTCAGCAGACAAACTTTGTCCTCCATATTAGGTTTGATAAATCCCTTTGGTTGTCTCATGTAGATTTGCTCCTCCAATTCACCATGTAGAAACGCAGTCTTCACATCCAACTGCTCAAGCTCTAAATCTTGCAAAACTACTATGGCTAACAAAACTCGAATCGAACTATGCTTCACCACTGGAGAAAACACTTCATTGCAGTCGATTCTTTTCCTTTGATTAAAACCCTTAGCAACCAGTCTTGCTTTGAATCGATATGCCTCAGCCCCTGGATTACCTTTCTTTTTCTTGAACACCATTTACTGTCTACTATCTTCTGTCGTTTAGGCAAGTCAATAAGCTTCCATGTTTGATTCTTATGAAGAGATTCAATATGTTCCCACATAGCACCAATCCATCGATCTGCCTCTCAACTCGCTATAGCTTCTCTGTAGCTACCAGGTTCCTGCATCTCAACTTCTTCTGCAACTGACAGAGCATATGCAACTAGATTCGCATACCTTTTTTGAAGTCTAATATGAGCATACGCAGGACAACCAAATACCCTCAAATGTTCATAATCAGCCGACGATCCAGACCAAATCTCAAAAGGAGTTTTACAATCAATAGCCGTTGAGGGAGACCGATTCACCAAGTTACACGTTGTACTGATAGCTTTAGCCCAAAAATCATTTCCCACACCAGAATGCGAGAGCATACTTCGTGCCTTGTCACAAAGTGTTATGTTCATTCTTTCTGCGACTCCATTCTGTTGTGGTGTTCTAGAATAAGTGCGATGGCACACTATTCCCTCAGTTTCGCAGAACTCGTTGAACTTATGATTGCAATATTCTAACCCATTATCTGTCCTAAGACGTTTGGTTTTTCTTCATGTTTGATTCTCAATCATTGTCTTCCATTTGACAAAGGTTGAATATGCCTCATCTTTTGTTTTCCGAAAAGTAAACCCACACCATCCTTGAATAATCATCAATCAAACTTATGTAGTATCTGGCTCCACTTTTGGATGGAAATCTGTTTGGACCTCAACGATTTGAGTGAATGTAGTCCACTGTTTCTTTATTCTTTCTTACAGCCGATTTGCTGAATTTGACTCTAGTTTGTTTACCAAACACACAATGCTCACAAAATCCCAATGATTATGCTTTAATCCTTTTAAAAAATTTCTATTTCCCAAAACAACTAATCTTCTGTCACTCATGTGACCAAGACGCCAATGCCACAATTTATTTTGATCTTGCCTACTTTGGCTATTAATCCCTCATGATGCTACCGCAGCATTTCCCATAACAACACTCCCCTGGAGAATGTAAAGATCATTCTGCAAACTGTATTTCATGCATACCATTGAGCCTTTTGTCACTTTTGGTGTGGATTATTTTAGACTGACGGTAATTTTGTCAGATGTTTTTGGTTATTTTAAGGGTATTAAATGTTTGGGTGTTTTGTAGTGAGAGATTTAAAGTTGTCTGGTTGTATTAAATGTTCATTACCCTCATTAATGAAAGTGGTTGGGTATTTATACCCTTAATTATGGACCCATGGGCTTTCAAGTCAAATTATAAAATCGAGTCGAGTTCAAAGACCCATTAGTTTAGTAACCAGATTAGCAATTAGCTTAGTCAAAATGTGTTTAGTGTTTTAATACTTTTGTCCTGTCCGGACGTTTCAGTGGGTAATTATTGTGCGGATTACCCCTGTCCAGTTTTCACAGTGAGTGGTGGTGAATAATTCTGGACTCATCAGTAGCCCCTTTTTTAGGTTTTGTCAAAGGTTTTAGGCAAGACCAAAAAACTCACTTAGGCAATAACAACATTCTCCGAATTGCTCATGTATTTAGTTCAAGGTTTATCCGGACTGAATCCTTCTCAGAATTTCAAGAGTTTTGCTTTGGATCGTGGGACACGTGTCACACTTTGATTCGTTTTACCATCCATTTTCTTTCTAGAACGGCGCTCCCACTAATCCTAAAAAGAAACTCCTGCATTTAATGTTTCTTACGCCAGCGCCGTCTTCAGTTATTACCTTTGCCTTTTCGTTTTCTCCTAGGTATTAGTAACTTTTTGCCTCACTAGTATAAATTACTTCCTTTTACTGTTTCACCATCTTCATTACTTTGTCATTTCATATTTTCAGAGCTTTTTACTTCTTTTTTCAAGATATTTCTTGAGTAGGTTTATGTTCACAGTGAGAAACGCTCTCGTGAAAGGTGGTTGGCTAAATCTTTCAGAATTAGCAAAAGCACAAAAATTTGAGCGTGAGAGACGTATCATTCCTGGTCTTCCAGTCTCTCCAATGAGTAAGCCTGACACACCGTCTTCAGAAGCTGATCGAGGATCATCATCTGCCAAAAGTGCCAAACCTAAGTGTTTGTTCCAACCAAGCCTCTCGCCAATCCCGTCAGGCTTCTCAGTTCAGGAGTCTCAGCCCTCTATTGTGTAGGAGAAAACAGTAGCGAGTGCAAGAAAGCCCTCTCCGTTCATTGCTATGGGGTCATACATCGAGAAATCTCCAAATAAAACTAACCCTTGCCGGACAACTCGTTTAGTAAAGGCTCAAGAAACTGGCTCTCAAACCAAGTCTTCCAAGACAGGGCCCTCCAAGTCTAAGGCCAAAGATAAAGCCTCAGGATCGGACGCATCTATTAGAGCCCGAAAAGACAAACTCTCCGGACCCGAGGCCACTAGAACCAGCTCTCATACTAAGCCCTCCGGAACTGAACCCTAGCAGGACACCAGATCCTAAAGAGAGGTTGATGCTCAACCGTCCGGACAACCTGCTGAGCCACCCGCTAGCACTCTCCCATCAACAATGGTTGATAAACATTCCACAGTGATGGAAGATATGATGGAGGATAGTGTTGAAGATGCTCCATTCGAGACTGAAGCTTCCGGGCAGACTAGAGATGCTGCCTCTGGCAAAAAAGGAAAAGGCAAGGAGAAAGTGTGTATGACCCATCCGGATCTGCCGGAGAGTTTGGAAGGAAATGTGGGACCTTGCTTCCACAAGGTCAATATGAAGTATCTGCTGGCCATGCAGAATATCAATTATATCTATACTCACACTGCTGAGTTAGGTAGGATTCGGACCAAGTGGGGGATCCCTGAATCTGTTAAGGTGATTGTCATCTACACCGAGCTGTTCAACTAGGGGCTCAGATTTCCCTTGGATCCAGAAATTTTCAGGTATTTCCACCTCATAAAACTTTGTCCAAGCTAGTTGATTCCCAACGCTTGGTACACTCTCATCGCCTGTATTATGGCGTCAAGGCTGTCCGGTATACCACTTCCAATGGAGCAGTTCGCTGCAGTGGCCATCCTTTATAAGAACCATCATATCCTATTCTACCACTTCAATATGGGAGATAACTTTAAGGTGGTGGATGACTTGCTTGAGTCAGAGAAAAACTGCAACACCCAGTTTCTATTTATCAGCGGGATGTGGGAGAATGGGAGGAAAATCAAGGCTGGTGTCAATCCCAGTATTCTCAGCAGTAGATTGAAAAGCTTAGGTAAATATTTTACTATGTTTGTCTTTCTTACTTTGTAAAAAATTTGTCTCTGAATTACTTTTCTTTTTCTTTGGTTAGTGTTGCTGAAGGAGTTCTCCGATTATGTGGAGAAGGGGCAGACCATCTGTGCCAAGTTAAACGCTTAGGCTGCTGACCGTTGGGGAAACGCTTTCCACAACTGTTTCACCTCAGGAAACTTGGTGAGGTCCCAACTCTAGAACACAACGGGCCGGAGAGATCTTACTTGGGAGGAGCTGACTACACCATCCCTCCGGCCGTTATTCTCAAGAGAACAGACGAGAAAGATAGAAAACTGGCCTTGCCCTCCAGAGCCAAAGCACCAAGCAAGATGAAAGGGAAGAAGGGAAAGAAAAAGAAGGTTGCAGCAGAGGTTGTTCAGGTGCTGCAGAGGAGATCGCTCCGGAGACCCAAGGAGTGCAAGCCCAATGGGGGATTGATGCTACTCTACTTAAAGTAGTTGAAGCTGAGAGCATCAAGGAGGTAGGTGGACCTCAAGATCCTCCAAAACATCCTAAGAAAGACCAAAATCGGGGAACAAGTAGTGAAGAGAGGACTGCCAATAAGAAGAAAGTCTCATTGGGGGATGAAGATGTCATCCGGCCTTCAGAGTCTCTACCTCTGTCCGACCCAAAACACCCCACCCTGGCAGAGCAAATCCCAAGTGATCTACACTCCAGAGAGGGTACCAGAGGGGATTTGGAAGGAGTGGACATCAGTGGCCTCCAAAACATTAGCCTTTATTTTGAAGAGTTTGAAAAAGATGACTTCGCTGGTCCCTACCTTCCCTCAAGTTCCTCTAAAATTGTGACCTTTAATGGCAAGTCTTTCATTGTTTCAGGGGAAAACGATACGGTGACTCAATCTTTACTGGGCCATAGTCAACCAGTGCTCAACTTGGAGAGGCAAGTAAAGAGTCAGTCTGCCCTCTTCAATACCTTCAATACAGATAAGGAGAGTTTATCCATTAGCCTTCTTAATGCCAACCAAAGTGTTGAGGCATTAAAGAAAGAGCTCGAGGAGTTAAAGAAAGGGAAAGAAGATCTAGCAACCAAGCTGGCCACTTCGGAGAAGGCTAACATAGAGCTCCAAACCAAGTGCTCTAGCTTGGAGAAATATCTCTCCACTTTGAAGGAAGAGGTGAAGACCAAGGATAATGTTATCCAAACCTTGTCCGGTGACAAGACTTCTCTTGAAGACGTTGTGTCCAAGGTTACCAAGAAGAAGGAAGATTTGGTGAAAGAGAAGGAAAAGACGATCCAAGTCAAGGTCGATGCCTATACCAACGATGTGATAGATTCCGTAGAATACAGGTATGCCGAAGTTAATTCTGACATGGTCTTGCTTTTTCATCAAACATTCCTGAAGAGAACGCTCGGTACTCTGTGGCAGTATGTTGAATATGAAGATATCCCATTTCACACGATGGTGGATGGTGATAAGAAAAACTATTCAAGTGGTCTTGACGACACTACCGATGAGGAAGAAGGGACCGGAGAGAGTTCTAGTGACGAACCCAAAGATCCCAAGAAGAAAGACGATGCAGTAACATCTAAGGGAAACTTGCCCTGAAGTTTTAACTATTTTTTGGTTTTTTTTTTCTTATCCTTATGATATACTGAAGTCCTTGGAGGGCCAATGCATTTTGTAACTGTGTCTGGTTTGAGTCCGGTCAAGCTTTTCCTCTTAAACTTAAAGTCCTTGGATGGCCAAGGCATTCTTTATGTTTTAATATCATCCTCCGGTTTTAGCCGGGTAGTTTTACTTTACTAAATTCTTGCTTTGTTTCATATTTGCTCAATCTTAATGGTTGATGTTTAAATAGCACTTATTTATTTTACAAGCATTTTAAGCTGAAAGTGTTTAAATTCTCTGATGACAAATGTTATCATCATTCCACCAGATCAATTTGATTTGTCAAAGATACTTATAAGGCTTAAAAGAAATTGTAAATCAAACCACTCAGAATATTTTATGAAGGCATCAAATTTCATTAAAAAACCCGGACACCTTATTAAAACCTCCTCGCGCCACCAGAGTAGGCAAGAGTATGCCCCCTAATACTTACATGGACTTTAAACAAGTAAATATTTACACAACTTTAATTCTAGATACATCTGGAGGTGTTCAATGTTCCATGGCTGGTTTAAGATTCTTCCATCTTTGTCTTGAAGCCTATATGTCCCAGGCTTAAGCTTTTCAGTGACTACATAGGGCCCTTCCCAATTTGGAGCTAGCTTGCCGAACTGCTTCTCCTTAGTATGTAGGAAGACTTTTCTCAATGTTTTATCCCCCAGTCGAAAATCCCTTCTTCTAATTCTGGAAGCAAACCTGCTTCTCAACAAACCTTGATAATGGGTGGCTCTAAGATGAGCCTTAACCCTTTTTTCTTCTATTAAGTCCAATTGACTTCTGGCTGCCACTTCATTAGCCTGTTCGGAAAAATTATGGAATCTGTATGATGGAAGAGTTGCTTCTATAGGAGCAATTGCATCAATCCCATATACCAAGGAAAACAAAGATTCTTGTGTAGCAGCTCCATGAGTAGTCCGGTAGGCCCAAGTAGTTCTTGTAAATAGCTTTGCCACTTTCCAGCAGTCTCTTCTAAATTCTTTTTGAGACCGGACAGAATGGTCCTATTTGCCACCTCAACTTGACCATTCTCTTGTGGGTGGAAAGGAGAAGAGAAGTAATGCTGAATGCCCATTGAGGCACATAAACTCTCCATATCCTTGTTATCAAATTGTGGCCCATTATCTGTGGTTATCTTTTGTGGAACCCCAAATATGCAACAAATATTAGATAGGATAAATTTTATAACAGTTTTTGAAGTAGTTCCTGTCAGTGGGGCTGCCTCTATCCACTTTGAAAAATAATAAATAGCTACAATAATAGTTCTGCACCCTCCGGATGCCATCGGTAGAGGTCCTACTAGATCCAGTCCCCAACGAGTAAAAGGTATTGGCTCAGAAATCGACTCCAGGGGGACATGTGGGATATGAATTTCATTACCATATCTTCGGGTTAAAGCTCTATAGCCACACTGTGCTGACCCCTCACCATCATGTAGTTCAGATAGCACAATTTGAGACTCTTCAATCCCCAAACAACGCAAGAGAGGTCTACTAAATAAGTTCTTCTATAAAATATTTCTTATGACTAAAAAACCACGAGCCCTGTACTTAATTTTCCTTGCCACAGCTTTCTCCGGAGGTAAAATTCCATTAGAAATGTATTGAAGAAGAGGACGTCTCCAGTCCTTGGGTTGAACCACTTGTATACTTAAACTTTCTTCTCCTTCCTTACCCCAATTGGGCTGTATGGATGGACATTCTTGCACATGGGTAGGACTCGGAGTATGCTATGGTTGCCAAGGAGTCTGCTAATGTATTTTCTGATCTGGGTATATGCTCATAGCTGACATCTTTGAAGTTGGCTCCCACTTCTTTAAGAATGAATAAGTATTTAATCAACTACTCGTTTTTTATCTCAGATTGACCTCGAGTATGATGAATAAGAAGCTGAGAATCACTCATTAACCTAACTCTTTTAGCTCCACATAGAAAGGCTAATTTCAAACCAGCTATATCAGCTTCATATTCGGACTCATTGTTAGAAGCCCTAAAAGCAAAACATATAGCCTCGTATAGCTTGTCGCCATACAGAGAGGTTAAACATATCCCAGCACCACAACTTATGGTACTTGATCCACCATCTGTTTGGACAACCCATACCTTCTTAGTTCTTTCATCTGCAGCTTGCTTAGTACTTTTGTCTAAATGGAATTCAACTAGGAAGTCAGCAACAGATTGAGCTTTGATTGCAGTTCGAGGGGCAAAATTAATGTCATAGTCACCCAATTCTACTGACCACTTGGTCATCCTCCTTGATATGTCCGCCTTCTGAAGAATATTTTTCAAGGGAAAAGACGTTCGGACGACAATAGAATGAGACTCAAAATAGGGCCTCATTTTCCTGGCAGCAATTACTAAAGCCAGTGCTAGTTTTTCAAGTTTTAAGTACCTTCTTTCAGCATCCATCATACGTTTGCTGATACAGTACACCGGACAAGGATAATTATCCACCTCCGTTACTAGTACTGCACTTATAGCATATTCGGAAACTACTAAATATATGTACAATGTTTCTCCATCAATAGGTTTGTAGAGAGTCTTGGGAGAAGATAAATGCGTTTTTATTTCATCGAACGCTTGGTTGCACTGTGGAGACCAGTTAAAGTCTTTAGCACCCTTTAAAGTCTGGAAAAATGGGGCACACCTATCCGAAGACCTTGAGATAAAACGATTTAGAGCAGCCAACCTTCCTGTCAATCTTTGCACTTTTTTAATATTCCAAGGAGGATCCATCTGTAATAAGGCATTAAACTGGTCCAGATCAGGCTATATCCCTTTCTCACTTATCACAAACCCCAAAAACTTCACGAAATGTACTCCAAAAATACATTTTTCTGAATTTAACTTTAAATTAACTTTTACCAAGTTCGCAAAAGTCTCTTGGAGATCTGCCAAGTGGAATTCTTCTTCTTCCACACTCTTTACCATCATGTCATCAATATAGACTTCCATATTTCTCCCAATTTGATCAGCGAATGCTTTATTCACCAACCTTTGATAAGTAGCCCCAACATTCTTTAACCCAAAAGGCATCACCTTGTAACAATGGCGGCCCCTATCTGTAACAGAAGTAGTGTGTTCCTGGTCCTTCGGATCCACTTGTATGTGATTATAAACGGAGAAGGCATCCATGAAGGACAACAACTTGTTCCCAGATGTGGATTCTACCAACTGATCGATCCGGGGTACTGGATACAAATCTTTTGGATAAGCCCAGTTGAGGTCAGTAAAGTCGATGCACATACGCCATTTCCCATTTTTCTTTTTTACAAACACTGGATTGGATGTCCATAAAGGGTACTGAGATTCCTTTATGTACCCCATCTAGGTAAGCCGGTCAACGTCTTGAACTATGACATCAGCTTTTTCTTTAGATAAAGCTCTTCTTCTCTGCACAACGAGTGTTACATCTCTCCGGATGGATAATTGGTGTGATATAAGATTCGCAGGTACTCCAGTTACATCAGCATTCCATCAAGAAAAAACGTATTTGGTGGTTTGTTAGAAAGGATAACACTTTGCTTTTTAATTCTGATGTTATCTTATATCCAATCTTGACAATTCTTCCCTTAGCGAGAGAGTGAGTTTCAACCTCTTCAATTGGTATTAAAACACCAGGGGTCTCTCTGGGGTCATCAATTTCACCCTCTCCCCCAGAGGGCCCCACCAACTGCTAATCTTCATTTATCCAAACTGCCCCCAAAGTTCTAGGGGCAAGCGCAGTTCCATAACATTGCCTTGCTATCTTTTGACTACTCCGAACAACTCCCACTTGTCCTTGAACAACATATTTTAAACATTGGTGAACTGTTGAAGCCACAACATGCATCCTAGAGAGCCAAGATCTTCCCAAGATCGCATTGTAACACGTGGGACAATCTACCACGACAAAACGTATCCTGACCATTTTTATTGAAAGGGCCCTTGGCCAACAAAACCTCCTCCTCAAACTCCCCGACCACGTCCACAGAGCTTCCAGTGAAACCCACAATAGACCTGTTCGAACGTTGAATCACTGCCGGATTCTTCATTTGTTTATAGGAACTTAAAAAGAGGATATTGACTGAGTTACCAGTGTCTACCAAAATTCGCCTAATGTCATTGCCCCCAATTGATGCTCCTATCACAACAACATCTTCATGAGGACAAACTATATCCCTCAAGTCATCTTCATTAAAAACAATGAAGGGAAAAAGAATTTGGGATTGATAGGAGGACATGCCTCCCTCCAACTGAGTAGCCAGAGTGTGAACATGCCTCTTCCTCGAAGAAGGAGTTGGTGCAGTCATTGTGTCTCCCCCAAATATGGTAAGTGACTCAAAAACTCTTATGAGCCTAGACACCGTCTTGGTATGTTCTGTTATAACACCCACCTTATTCCGGGCTGGATCAGGATCCAAATACTCTGATTCTACATCAAATTTTTCAATAATTACCATAGCCCCGTCCGGAGCCGATGTCCCTGTATTGTTTGTTGGGCCGGTCTGATGAGCATTATCAGGCTTATTCCCACTTATTCTCTTGACATAAGCACCTAATATTCCTCTTTCAATCAAATTCTGCACCTCTTGTTTCAAAGCGATGCAATCTTCTGTGTTATGGCCAATATCATGATGATATTGACAAAAACAAGAATTACAACTTTCCCTAGGAGATTGAAGCGTTGTCGGCTTCCTAATATACACCTCATCTTTTGTTTTGTCAAAGATAGTTGCCACATTCACTTTCAATTCGGCAACCACTCCGGTTGGACCCAAGGTCCTCGCTTATTTTTGGACTGCTGGCTCTGAGGTGGAGCTGGGTGAGATTGAGCCTTGGCCCTGTTGGGACCCTGTCCGGCCTCCTTAGCCTTGTATCCGGACTGATTTTGGTTTGGTGCAGCTGGGGCAGATCTCACTTGCATGTGCACCCTAATCTTTTTTGTTTCATCTACATTGATTTGCTTTCCCACCTGGTTCAGTAAACCGCCCCACATCATGTCCTTCGTCCTAGTTACCGAATCGACCAGATTTCCAGGGTTCAAACCATATCTCATGGAAGCTATTGCTACTTGTTCAAAGCAATCGGTTAATCCATTCTTTGTGTTGACGAACCGACTTATATATTCTTTCAACGATTCATTTGGCTCTTGGGCACAATGGATAATAGTATCTCCATTTCCCTTCACCTCCTTACTTCCAACAAACTGCCTCCGAAAGGCCACCCAAAACGTATCAAAGTTTCTGATGCCCCCTTGTGGTAGATTATTGTACCATTTCATAGCACTCCCCATAAAATATTGAGAGAAGACTCTGTATATAAAATTGTCATCATCGTCAAAATTCATCATAAAATTTATTTAAATTGTTCCAGATGATTATCAGGATCCTTGCTCCCATCATACTTTTCCATCTTGGTACTGTCAAACCTCTTAGGAAGGTTTCCGGACAGTATTTTGGAGGACAATGGAGATTGTCTCCAATTTCGGCCACGACTAAAAATAGTATATTCATTAGGAGTTGCAAAAATACCTGGCTCATCATGGAAAGCGAAGGGATCCATTAACAGCTGGTATATATGCCTCTAGCTAGGGCTGTGGCTATGAGATGACCCTTTACTCAGATGCCTTTTCAACCTTTCATACCTGTCCATCTTTCTTGAATATTGTTTAACCAACTTTTGCTTTTTCTTGGACCTACCTTCATTACTGTTGGATGACAAGGAATCCTCAAGTCCATCGTCGTTCGAGGAGCTACTAGAGGATTCTGACTCCGAGCTCTCCACCGGTTTAAAGCGGTGAGACTTCTTCGAGCTGACATGAGTCTTTTTAGCATTCAAATGAGTCATGGCTGATGGGTCATGCTCCCTTGGATTGTCAGTGTGGTGAATGGCTGACACTTTCGATTTTTCTTTCAAGCCTAACTCCCTCTTTTTAGCAGCTCTCAAGGCTTCTATTTCAGCTTTCAGCCTGTCTCGTTCTTCGATCGCGTACTCATCGTTTTCTCCCACCACTTCTATCAAAAGTGGTGGCACTGCTTGCTAGTCCGGATTCATCCGAACTGGTTTTTCTTGCTGGTTTTTAATGCTAGATTCAGGCACCTTCTCCTCCCACTGTGGTCGCCAGTTTGGTGTAGATTATTATAGATTAAGGGTAATTTTTTCAGATGTTGTGGGTTATTTTAATGGTATTTAATGTTTGGGTGTTTTGCAGTGAGAGATTTAAGTTGCCTCGTTGTATTAAATGTTCATTACCCTCATTAATGAAAGTGGTTGGGTATTTATACCCTTAATTATGGACCCATGGGGTTTCAGGTAAAATTATGAAATCGGGTCGAGTTCAAAGACCCATTAGTTTATTAAGCAGATTAACAATTATCTTAGTCAAAAGGTTTACCTCTAAAATCAAAAGGAGGGATTTTCAACTTGGTGATAAGGTACTAAGAAAAGTCTTCCTGCATACCAAAGAGAAGCAGTTCGGCAAACTAGCTCCAACATGGGAAGGACCCTATGTGGTCAGTGAAAAGCTTAAGCCTGGGACGTACAGGCTCAAAGATAAAGATGGAAGGATTTTGAATCACCCCTGTAACATCGAACACATTCGGTTGTATTTAGAATAGACTATGTAAATATTTACTTGTTTAAAGTCCATGTAAATATTTGGGGGCATACTTTTTCCTACCCTGGTGGCGCGGGGAGGTTTTAATGAGGTGTCCTGGTTTTCAAATAAAATTTGATGCCTTCTTGAAAAAATCGAAGTAGTTTGACTAGCAGTTCGATTTAATTCGATGAGGTGATGACTATTTAAACATGTGTCATCGGAGAATTTGAACACTCTCAATTTAAAACACTTATGAAATAACTAAAGGCCATTTGAACACAAGCCATCCAAATTAAATAACTACAGAACGATGTAAGAGTTATGTAAGATAAAATTTCCCGGTCGATACCGGAGAGTGATATTAAATATATAAAATTCCTTGGCCATCCAAGGACTTTGAAGTTTTTAAGAGAGAAGGTTTGTCCGGTAAAGTGCCTTACACCATTACAAAAATGCCTTGGCTATCCAAGGACTTTAGTTTAAACACAAAATTAAAAGATAGTTGGCATTTTGAGGACTTTAGTTATTAGATGTCCCAGCTTCACTCGGTTTTTTCTTGGGA
Source organism: Limnanthes douglasii subsp. nivea (assembly GCA_036936605.1). Taxonomy (NCBI): domain Eukaryota; kingdom Viridiplantae; phylum Streptophyta; class Magnoliopsida; order Brassicales; family Limnanthaceae; genus Limnanthes; species Limnanthes douglasii. The sequence goes on along the minus strand of JAUPFV010000003.1, from coordinate 188,977,105 downwards.
TCGGCGGGTTCCTCATCTGGACTCTCTCCGGTATTTTCATCTTCATTTGTGGTGTCATCCCAACCACTGGAATAACCGTGCTTATCACCATCAGCCATAGTATGGTGAGGAAGGTCTTCGTATTCCACGAATAGCCATAAGTCCCCGAGTGTCCTCTTCGAATTTTTTTGATGAAAGAGTAAGACCATGTCTGACTTGACCTCAGCATATCTTTGTTCTTGGGAGTCTATCACATCGTTGGTATATGCATCAATCCTAGCTTGGATTTTCTTTTCTTAATCCTTTAGCAAGTCATCTTTCTCTTGCTTAGCCCGGGACACAACATCTTCAAGTGATATTCTGTCATTCGTCAGGGTCTGAATGACGTTGTCTTTGGCCTTCACCTCCTCTTTCGAAGTAGAAAGATTTTTCTCCAAGTAAGAATACTTGGATTGAAGTTCTGTGACAACCCTCTCCGAAGTGGCCGGCTTGGTGGCCAAATCTTCCTTCCCCTCTTCAACTCTTAATTTTCTCTCTTTAATACCTCAATGATTTGGTTGGCAGTCAGGAGGTTGTTAGACAAACTCTCTTTATCAGAAGTGAGTGTGTTGATCATAGATGACTGATTTTGCACCTGCATCTCTAAGTTGAGCACCGGTTGGATATTACTCAGCAAGGAATGGGTCACCATGTCCTTCTCCCGTGAAACAGAAAAAGAGTTACCATTGAAAGTGACCATGTTCGAGGAGCTTGGGGGGAGGTAAGGCCAGTGAAATCATCCTTCTCAAGGTCATTAAAGTAAAGACCAATTCCTTGAAGTCCGCTGATGTCTACTCTATCGATGTTGATGTCCCCTCCGGCACCCTCTTCGGTGTGAAAGTCATGGGATTTCCTCTGCTTGAGTTGGGTCTGGTGGGTCAACCGGAGGAAAGGACACCGGAGGCCGGAGAGAAACTTCGTCTCCCTTGGAGGTTTTCTTCTTCTTGGCCTCTCTATCTCCACCTTCTGCTCCCCGTTTTCTGTCTTTCTTGGGAGCCTTGGGGGGCTTTGGAGATTCAATCGCCTCTTTGGTACTCTCGTTTTCCACTACTTGTAGCAAAGCAGCATCAATCCTTCCTTGTTCTTTCCCCTCCGGGTTTACAGAGACAGTTTCCTCAACATCATCTGGGTTGACTTCAGCCACATCTTGTTTAGCCTTGCCTTTCTTGCCCTTCATTTTTCTTGGGGCTTTAGCTCTGCCCGGCAAGGCTAACTTTCCATCATTTCCATCTAACTTCTAAAGAATCACCCTCGGAGGAGGTGGAGTGGTTAATTCCTCCCAAGACAAGTCCCTCCGGCCAGTTGTATTCCAGAGGTGGAATCTTACCAAGTTGCCTCCGGTAAAACAGTTGTGGAAGCGAGTTCCCCATTTCTCAGCAACCCAAGCATTTAGCTTGGCACAAGTGGTCTGCCCCGCCTCTAAGTAGTCGTTGAACTCCTTAGGCAGCACTACCAAAAAACAAAAGAAGAGAAATTAAACAAACAAACTTACTATAAGAAAATATAGAAAAATGTAATTGAATGTTTACTTGTACTCCTCCATCTTCTGGTAAGCATGCTTGGATTATCACCAGCTTTAATCTTCATCCCGTTCTCCCAAGGACCATTGATGAAAAAAATTGAGTCTTCCAGTTCTTCTCAGACTCAAGCAAGTCGTCCACCACTTTGTAATTGTCACCCATGTTGTAGTGGTAGAAGGGGATGACATGGTTTCTGCAAAGGCTGGCCACAACAGCAAATTGCTATATGGGAAGAGGAATTCTAGAGAGCCTGGAGGCCATGATGCAGGCCATGAGTGTGAACCAAGCATTGGGGCTCAGTTGGATTCGGCAAAGATTTATCAGATGGAAATATATGACTATCTTTGGGTCCAATGGAAACCTAAGCCCCCCGTTAAATAACTCCGTGTAGAAAACTATCTCACTAAGTTTGCAATCCATTGGCCTCTCCGGATCGACTAGTATCCTCACTTTAACATTTTCTAGGATCCCCCACTTCGTCCGCATCCGGCCAAGTTCAGCTGTATAAATAAAAGCATAATTGATCTTCTGCATGGCTAGCAGGTACTTTACACTTACTTTCTAGAAACAAAGTCCCACTTTTCCTACGAGCCACTCCGGCAGGTCCGGGTGCTTTGAACATAACTTCTCTTTGCCTTTACTTTTCTTGACAATAGCAGTCTCACTCGTCTGCCCGAAGACATCGGTCTCGAAAGGGGCTTCTTCAACACTGTCCTCAATCACATCTTCAATTATCATGGAAGGGTTATGAGCTTTTTTTTGGGAGGGACGTGCTAGTGGTTGGCTCAGTAAGCTGTCCGGATGGCTGAGCACTGCTGGCTACTTGTGGTCTCGAGTCCGACTCAGGCTCATATCCGGAGGGTTCATTTCGGAGACTTGAATCGGTGGCCTCCGGACCAGACTTTTTGTCTTTAGGAACCTTGATGGGTGCTTATGACCCTGTAATTTTTTCTTTGGCCCCAGACTTAGAGGGCACGGATTTTCGAGATTTGGCCTGTGGAACAGCCTGGCCTTTTACTAAACGACCTCTTCGTCGATTTACTAGATTTGTGGGGAGTGGTCAGCATCCGATCCCATGGCTATAAACGTAGAGGGTCTCCTAGCACTTGTAACTGCTTGTTCTTGCTCGACAATAGGCTCTGACTACTAAACCGATGAGCCTGAGATGATCGGTGAAAGACTAGGTTGAAATAACCTTTTGGGTTTAGAGCTTCTGGCAGAAGACGAACCTCGATCAGGCTCTGAGGTTGGTGTTTCAGGTTTGTCAATGGGAGAGACTGGGAGGCATAATGCGATGCGCTTTTCTCGTTCAACCCTTTGTGCTTTCTTCAACTCCGACAGATTTAGCCACACACTTTTTACTAGAGCGTTTCTTGTTGTAAACATAAACTTAGACTAAAATGCGTTTTTGAGAAGAAAGGTAAAAGATCTGAAGATTATAAGTGAAAAGATGTTGAAGATGGTAAAACAGTGAAAAATGATTTAATTTATACTAAAGAGACAAAAGATACCTTAAAACCTAGGAGAATTCGAAAAGATAGAGTAATGATTAAAGACGGTGCTGACATCACCAACATTAATTGAAGAGGTTACTTTTGAGATTAGTGGGAGCGCCATTCGAGGAGAAAAAACGGCTGGTGAGGCGAATCAAGAAGGGACACGTGTCCCACGAGCTGTGAACAAAACCTTTGAGCGAGAAATTTGCTAGTCCGGATAAATCCGTTATACAAATCGAATCTGTCCGGACGTGGTTTCAGATGCTCATGAGCAATTTTTTATGTCATGCCAAAGGCCTTCGAAGATAAGCTAAAAAAGGGGCTACTGATGAGTCCGGATTTTCTCACCACTCACTGTGGAAACCGGACAGGGGCATTTCGGACAAAAACCACCCACTGTACCATCCGAACAGGACTAAAGTATTAATAACTAATCACTTCGTGACTAAGCCAATTATCAACCTGCTTAGTAAACTAATGTGCCTTTGAATTTGACCCGGTTTCATGAGTTTGACCCGAAAACCCATGAGGCCCACAATTAAGGGTATAAATACCCAACCACTTTCATTAATGAGGGTAATGAACATTTAATACAACAAGGCAGCTTTAATCTCTCACTACAAACTACCCAAACATTAAATACCCTTGAAACATCACAAAACTCCTAACGAAATTACCCTCATACTGAAATTATCCACACCACGTATGAAAATGACCAAATATATCATTAGCATATTGATCCATAATTGTCCCAACAATCTTGTAGTTAGATCTTCATATGTTATTCAATGATAAACTTAGTTCATTGATGTTTTAATTCCAGTTTCAATAGTCAAACTGAGAAATCATGTACATGATCAATGAATGAAAATGATTAAAACATATTTCTTTAAATATGAATAATTCAACACAATAATAATCATGTTAACACCATTAATAAAGTATAGTATCAATTATAACATGTATTATAAGAATAATATGAAGTGTAATCGCACATATTTATTCTTAACTTGTCATGCCTTAGTTGAGATTTATTCAAAAGTGACAAATATCAATAAATATTAATTGAGCCATATATTGCAACAAACCAAAATTAATACATTAAAATCGGTTCATATTACAACATTCACCCGTTAATCAAGTATTCGCTAAATCAACTACATGCATCCTAATACTGTGTTTAATAGACAATTTTAACATTACCTTCATTTATAAGTGGATACGCCTTTTTGAACTATCTTTTTTAAAAGACTGAATTTGACATCTATGTGTTAATACTTTGATGAGCTTCTGCTACTCAATTTTAAAATAATCGTCAGATCATAACCTTAAGGTACTTTCTTTCCTTTCTAAAATTACTTAATTTGATAACCATAGTGACTTGTTGGACGCATTAAAATATTTAGCAAAATCCACTTCCATATAGAGGTTGCAACTATGGTTACTTTATACTTTTCCATACTATCCTATATATAATTAAAAGGAATATGATGCTTATCATGCTACTAAATATTTCAACATAGCCTACTAAAATTTTGGGTCAGAATACTTTTTGATCTCCAGATTATCCTAACTTTCTATATGTCAACTTGTGTCTCTTTGTTCTTTACAAATATTAGAATATTCTTTTAACTGCATTTTAGTGTTCCATGTATAGGTTGCTTATATACCTTCTCAACCTATTAAAAGCACAAGAAACGTCTGACATTGTAAAAATTTGAGTGTACATCAAACTCTCAACTACCGAAGTATAAGGGATTGTTTTCATATCATCAATCTCAAGTGTTGTCTTTGGACATTCATCAAGGCTCAATATGTCATATTTTCTTATTAGGGTACTCAATGGTCTTTAGTTTTCCCGTCCGTAAAATTTCAATATATTTTCAAATTCCCACTAGCATATGGTACACAAAATCCTAAATTGAGTTGAGCTTTGGTAAGGATAATTATCGCCTGTGGGTAGGCTTGTAATTTGTTTGGTGTTTTAAAGAAGTATGTGGGTGTTTAATATTTAGTGTAGGTGTTTAATATCCTGTCTCGACAACGGGTTCCGATCCCCATTTAATGCAGGTGGTTGGGTATTTATACCCTTACATTTTGGGCCCTTATCGGCTTTCGGGTCATGTTTAATGGACCCGGGTCATTTTTAAAGACCCATGAGCTCTAAGTAGGAGAGCAAGTAGCTTAGTCAAGAAGTGTTTAGGTTTTTTATTACTTTTGTCATAGTTCGAACAGTCCCATTAGCTAGGTGTTCGAACTGGTCTGTCCGGTCTGGAGAGCTAAGTCCGATCTGTACATGTCCGGGGAGTAAGCAGAATTCGGACTCATCAGGAGCCCCTTTTTTAGGTGTTTGTTCAAATACCTTTGTAAAAAACCTGAAAAATAGTCCGATGCCAGGGGTAGTTTTAATCCGGACAGGTATGTTAGCCTTATGGTTTCATCCGGACTGATAAAGCTTTATGAATCCAAACGGTTTTTTGCCAGAGTTCGTGGGACACGTGTCGCTTTCTGATTGGTTGCTTCAGCCATTTTTTCACCTTGAATTTCGAACCCACCTTCTTCGAAAAACAACCTCTTAACTAAAGGTGGTGACATCAGCGCCGTCTTTAATCATTACCAATCTTTTCGAATTCTCCTAGGAATCAAACTCTTTTTTCAGATTTACTATAAATTTAAACATTTTCTACTGTTTCACCATCACTCTCATATTTCCTCTGCACAACTTCTTTAAGCTTTCTCTCTCTAAAGCAAAAATTTACGCATATAGTTTATGTTTACATCGAGGAACGCTCTAATCAAAGGTGGGTGGCTCAACCTCTCTGAGTTGGAAAATGCCCAAAAGGTCGAAAGGGAAAGACGTATCGCTGCAGGACTACCCGTTTCACCCATCGACAAGCCATTAACTTTATCCACAGAATCTGATCAAGGTTCTTCTTCCTCGAAATGTACCAAACCGAAGAAGCTATTTCAAACTAACCTCTCCCCCATTATTTTTGGTTCCTTGGTTCAGGAATCGGACCCCGTTGTCGAGCCAGGAGTAACAGTTACCAGTTTCAAAAAACCATCCCCCTTCATAGCTATGGGGTCAGATACGGAGCACTCCCCTCAAAAGCTAGTTGACCGGAGAAGAGGCCGATTAGTTAAAGGCCAAGCTTCCAAGAGCACCCCCTCAAAATCAGGTGCTAAAGACAGTAACACAGGGTCAGAAGTGCCCATCAAAGTTCCCAAGTACAGGCTGCCCGGTCCGGAGGGCACTAGTCCAAGGCTTCGAAGAGAAGCATCTGTATCAGAGCCCCAATCAGAGGCCAGAAATCAAGGGGACACTGAAGCCCATCAGTCCGGAGTTCAGGCTGAACCAGAGCTGAACCCTCCCTCTACTACTGCTCCTGAAAACCCTTCATCAATTATGGAGGATGTAATGGAGGACTCTGTCGAAGAGGCCCCATTTGAGTCTGGGCCCTCTGGTCAGACCAGTAGTGCTGCTGTTGCCAAAAAAGACAAAGGCAAAGAGAAGCTGTGTTTGAAGCATCCGGATCTACCGGAGAGTCTTGAAGGAAAGGTGGGGCCTTGTTTCCACAAGGTCAATGTCAAGTATCTCCTTGCCTTGCAGAAAATTAACTACGCATTCATCCACACAGCTGAGCTGGGCGGATGCGTACAAAGTGGGGAATACCGGAGAATGTGAAGATCAGGATCCCCATACACCCAGAGACTCTCATAGATTGTAAATTAAGCGAAGTTGTCATCTTCACGGAGCTGTTCAATTGGGGACTTAGACTCCCCCTGGACCCTGCAATTGTCAGATACTTCCATCTGATAAAGGTCTGCCCGAGCCAACTGAGCCCTAATGCCTGGTACACCCTCATGGCCAGCATCATGGCTTCGAGGCTCTCCGGGATTCCTCTGCCTATGGAGGAGTTTGCTGTTGTGGCCGGCCTTTTTAGAAACCCCAACATCCCTTTTTACCACTTCAATATGGGGGACAATCTCAAAGCTGTGGATGACCTGCTAGAGGCGGAGAGGAACTGGAGGACTCAATTTCTATTCGTAAGTGGGGCTTGGGAAAATGGAAGGAAAATCAAGTCCGGAGTGAACCCAAGTCTTCTCAGAAGCAGGTGGAGGAGTGATCGTAAGTTTCCCGCTTTATACTTTTGTTTTTTTTTAGAGTTAGTTTAAACTAATTGGTCTTACTTTTGCCTCAGCAGAACTGCCCAAGGAATTCAGTGATTATCTGAAAACCGGGCAGGCTACTTGCACCAAGATCAATGCTTGGGCTGCTGAGAGGTGGGGGAACCGGTTCCATGCTGCTTTTACCGGAGGCAACTTGGCAAGGTCTCACTTGTGGAACACCATAGGTCGGAGAGACTTGACTTGGGAGGAGCTCACCACTCAGCCTCCTCCGGATGTTGTGCTTAAAAGGACCCATGACCCAGATGGGACACGCAACTTGCCAGGCCGGGCCAAAGCCCCAAGCAAGATGAAGGGTAAAAAGAAAGGCAAGAAAGTGGCGGGTGGTGTTAACCCTGCTGATGCAGAGGAGGATGCTCCAATAAACCCGGAGGGGCCAGTCCACAGCAAAATTGATGCTGCTCTCCTGGAAGTGGTGGAGCAGGAGACTGAAAGGCAAGAAGTGCACCCCCCAAAATCTCCAAGGGCTTCCAAAAGAAATCGTAAACAGGGAAGTGAAAGCAAAGACCGGGAGGCCAAGAAGAAGAAGATCTCTAAGGGTGACGAGATTTCTCTCCGGGCTCCGGAGCCTCCTTCCCAAGCTGATCCTACTGACCCAAACACTAGCGGAGGAGATACCGGGCGAATTCCATACCGATGAGGTCGAAGGGGGAGATCTCAACATCGATGGGGTAGACATCACCGGTCTTGGTGGGCTTGGTGAGTACTTCATCAATCTTCCCAGAGACGACTTCGCTGGGCCTTATCTCCCTCCGAGCACCTCGAATACGGTCACTTTCAATGGTAAGACCTTTATTGTTTCAAGTGAAAGGGATGTCATATCCCACTCTTTACTAAGAAATGTTCAGCCTGTGCTTGCGTTGGAAAAACAAGTTCGGAATCAGGCAGACATTATTAAGGATCTTAAATCTGACAAAGAGAGGTTGTCCGATGACCTTCGTACTGCTACTTCAAACGCTTCCATCCTAAAGGAAGAAAATGAGGAGTTGAAGAGAAACCAAGAGGCAAGTACCACAAAAGTCACCACTTTAGAGGACACCATCACAGAGTTTAAACAGCCTTTAGTTATTTCATAGTGAGAGTGTTTAAATTCTCCGGCTAGAGTTTAAATAGCCCTTAGTTATTTCATAGTGAGAGTGTTTAAATTCTCCGATGACGAATATTTAAGTGGTCATCACTCTTTTATTTCAATCCGGACAGTGTGACAAAGGACAAAACTTGAAACACTTCGGAAATTTTTTAAGAAGGCATCAAATTTTATTCAAAAGCCCAGACACCTCATTAAAACCTCCCCGTGCCACCAGGGAGGAAAGAGTATGCCCCAAATATTTACATGGATGTTTAAACAAGTAAATATTTACACAAATACTACTCCAAGTACATCCGGAGATGTTCGATATTCCAAGGGTGAGTCAAAACTCTTCCATCCTTGTCTTCTAACCAATATGTTCCAGGTTTAAGCCTTTCAATAACCACATAAGATCCTTCCCAAGTTGGAGCCAATTTGCCGAACAACTTTTCTTTAGTATGTAAGAAGACTTTCCTTAATACCTTGTCCCCCGGTTGGAAATCTCTTCTTTTAACTCTGGAAGCAAATCTGCTTCTCATCAACCCCTCATAGTGTGCAACTCTAAGGTGAGCTTTAACTCGTCTTTCTTCTACCAAATCGAGCTGGCCTCTGATTGTCACCTCGTTAGCGCGTTCGGAGAAGTTGTGAACACGAAATGATGGGAGAGTTGCTTCTATGGGAGCTACTGCATCCATCCCATATACCAAAGCAAAAGGTGACTCTTGTGTTGCAGCCCCAGGTGTTGTCCGGTAGGCCCACAAGACCTCTTGTAAATAACTAGGCCACTTCACAGCAGCCCCTTCCAAATTCTTCTTTAAACCGGACAGTATAGTTCTATTAGCCACTTCGACTTGTCCATTTTCTTATGGGTGGAAAGGTGAAGAGAAACAATGTTGTATACCCCTTGAGGCACAGAAACTCTCCATTTCCCTATTGTAGAACTGTGGCCCATTGTCTGTTGTTATCTTTTGCGGGACACCAAATCTGCAACAGATGTTGGATAGAATGAATTTTGTAACAGCTTTTGATGTTGTTCCTGCTAGAGGGGCTGCTTCAATCCACTTCGAAAAGTAATCTATAGCAATAGTTATAGTTTTGCGTCCTCCGGAGGCCATAGGTAGAGGCCCTACTAAATCCAACCCCCATCGAGCAAAAGGAATAGGCTCAGAAATTGACTCTAAAGGAATGGCTAGGACATGAATTTCATTGCTGTACCTCTGGCATGGGTCACACCTTCTTACCAATTCCTTAGCATCTTTCATGATAGATGGCCAATAGTAACCGGCCAGTAGAACTCTTCTTGTTAAAGCCCTGAATCCACAATGGGCTGATCCCTCACCATCATGCAATTCGGAGAGGACTACTTGAGACTCTTCATCCTCCAAACAGCGCAGGAGAGGTTTACTGTAAGACTTTTTATACACACGTCTCTCAATATGATGAAACCACGAGCCTTGTGTTTCAATGTTCTGGCTAGTGATTTATCCAGAGGCACGATACCATCGGAGAGGTATTGTAGGAGAGGAAACCTCCAGTCCTGAGGATGTTTCACCTGTACTTCAAAAATTTCTTCTTCTTTACCCATAATTAGTCGAATGGAGGGGCTTTCCAGCACATGGATCCATGGATATGACTCCGTGTATGCTATGGTTGCCAATGAGTCTGCTAACTCATTTTCTGTCCGGGGTATATGTTCATAAGCAACACTTTTAAACTTGAGTGCTTCATTTTTAAGGAAGAGTAAATATTTCACAAGCTGCTCCTTTTTAGCCTCAGACTGACCTTGGGCATGGTGGATAAGAAGTTGGGAGTCACTTAGTAGCCTGACCCTCTTAGCCCCACAGATGTAGGCCAACTTTAAACCAGCTATAGCCGCTTCGTACTCGGACTCATTATTGGATGCCCTGAAAGCAAAACATATAGCTTGGTACATTTTGTCACCATATGGGGAAGTCAAACATACCCTGGCACCACATCCCATAGTGCTAGATCCACCATCTGTTCGGACGACCCATACCTTTTTATCTTTTATGTCAGTAGTCTGCTCCGAATCTCTGTCGGAGTGAAATTCAACCAAAAAATCAGCCACTGCTTGGGCCTTAACTGCTGTTCGAGGAGCAAAATCTATGTCAAAATCCCCCAGCTCTACTGACCATTTAGTCATCCTACTTGAAATGTGTGCCTTTTGGAGGACGTTTTTCAAGGGAAAAGAAGTCCGGATGATGATAGGATGAGCCTGGAAATAAGGCCTCATTTTTCTTGCAGCTATTACTAGGGCCAATGCTAATTTCTCAAGTTTCAAGTAACGTCTTTCTGTATCTATCAAACTTTTGCTAATGTAGTACACCGGATGGGGATAACTATCCACTTCTCTTACCAACACAGCACTAATGGCACAACTTGAAACTGCCAAATATACGAAGAGTGTCTCCCCGTTAATTGGTTTAAATAAAGTTTTGGGGGAGGACAGGTGCTTCTTGATCTCATTAAAAGCCTCATCGCATTGTCAGGTCCAATCGAATCCCTTTGCACCCTTCAGGGTTTGGAAGAACGGGGCGCACTTGTCCGAAGACCTCGAGATAAATCTGTTTAAAGCAGCTAACCTCCCCGTTAGTCGCTGAACTTCTTTAACATTTCGAGGAGGCTCCATCTGGAATAGAGCATTAAGCTGGTCCGGATCGGGCTGTATCCCATGCTCACTTATAATATAGCCTAGAAACTTTCCGGACTGCACTCCGAACACACATTTGTCTGGGTTTAATTTTAAATTCACTTTTACTAAGTTGGCAAAAGTTTCTTGAAGGTCTGCCAAATACAATTGCTCATCCACACTCTTCACCATCATGTCATCGATGTATACTTCCATGTTCCTTCCAATCTGATCAGCAAAAGCTTTGTTGACCAATCTCTGATAGGTAGCCCCAGCATTTTTCAACCCAAATGGCATTACCTTGTAGCAATGAAGACCCCTGTCAGTGATAAATGTAGTATGTTCTTGATCCTTTGGATCTACCTGGATCTGATTGTATCCGGAGAAGGCATCCATAAAGGATAGCAGCTTGTTCCTAGAGGTGGAGTCTACTAACTGATCAATCCGGGGGACTGGATACAAATCTTTTGGGCAAGCTCTATTGAGATCTGTGAAGTCAATGCACATGCGCCACTTGCCATTTTTCTTTTTTACCATAACCGGATTGGCAGTCCACAAAGGATATTGAGACTCCTTGATATGCCCCATCTTTGTGAGCCTGTCAACTTCTTGCACAATGACATCAGCATTTTCCTTAGAAAAAGCTCTTCTCTTTTGAACCACTGATGCTATGTCTTTCCGGATAGACAGGTGATGTGATATTACTTATGCTGGAACCCCAGTAACATCAGCATTGCACCAAGAAAAAACGTGCTGATGATTCTTCAAAAACTTTAACATTTCATTTTTCAAAACGGGTGGCATCTTAGACCCTATCTTGACACTTTTTCCTTCTTTTAAACAATGCATCTCTACCTCCGCGACCGGTATCAACACTCCAAGGGTCTCTCTGGGGTCATCAATTTCACCCTCACCCCTAGAAAGCCCCTCAAACTGCTATTGTTCGTTGATACGAACTGCCCCTAGTGTTCGGGGAGCCAGAGCTGTAGCATAACATTCTCTTGCAACCTTTTGACTGCTCCAGACGACTCCCACCTGTCCCTGAACAGCATATTTCAAGCACTGGTGGACTGTTGAAGCCACTGCATGCATCCTAGAGAGCCAAGACCTCCCTAGAATAGCATTATAGCAAGTGGGACAATCCACCATGATAAAAAGTATCCTGACCATTTTCTTGAAAGGGCCCTTGCCCAATAGAACTTCTTCTTCGAACTCTCCGATCACATCTGCTGAGCTGCCAGTAAATCCCACAATTGATCTGTCCGAACTCTGAATTACAGCTGGATTTTTCATTCTCTTGTACGTAGTTAAGAAAAGGATATTGGCTGAGCTTCCAGTATCCACCAGAATTCGTCTTATGTCATTTCCCCCAATAGATGCTCCTATGACAACAGCATCCTCATGAGGGCCAGCTATATCTCTTAAATCATCTTTATCAAAAACAATGAAGGGGAATGGATTAAGTGACTGATAGTAAGTCATGCCTCCTTCTAGCTAGGTGGATAAAGTATGAACGTGCCTCTTCCTCGAAGAAGCAGTAGGAGTTGTCATAGTATCCCCTCCGAAAATTGTAAGTGACTCAAAAAACTTAATGAGTTCGGAGACCGTCCTAGAACATTCCTCAATTACACCCACTCTGTTCCGAGTTGGATCAGGATCCAAGTACTCAGATTCCACATCAAACCTTTCAATTATAACCATGGCTCCCTCCGGAGCAGCATTACTTGGACCAACCCGGTGAGTGTTGCCAGGCCTGTTACCTCCTCTTCTTTTGACATAATCCCCCAGCTTTCCCCTTTCGATCAAGTTCTGAACCTCTTGCTTCAAAGATATACAATCATCAGTGTTATGGCCAGTGTCATTGTGATACTGGCAGAAAGAGTTATTGCGATGCTCTCTGGGAGATTGCAGTGTGGCTGGTTTTCTATAGTGCACCTCCTCCTTTGTTTTATCATAAATGGTGGCCACACTTTCTTTTAATTCTGCGAACCACTCCGATTGGACCCATGGCCCTTTCTTGTTTCTGGATTGTTGACTCTGAGCAGGAGCAGCTGGCTGAGACTGAGCTTTGGCCCTACTATGCCCCTGTCCGGTTTCCCTTGCCTTGTTCCCGGACTGATTCTGATTGGGATTTGGTGCCACCGGGGCAGACTTCACTTTCCTGTGCACCCTTGTTTTCTTTGTTTCTTCTAAATTAATCTGTTTTCCAACTTGATTCAGCAACCCTCCCCAGGTCATGGCCTGCTTTCTGGTCACTGAATCAGCCAAATTGCCAAGATTCAAGCCCTGTCTTAAGGATGCTATTGCCACTTGCTCGAAGCAATCAGCTAACCCATTCTTTGTGTTCACAAAACGACTTATATATTCTTTTAAGGACTCGTTTGGTTCCTGAGCACAATGGATTATTGTGTCTCCATTTCCCTTTAGCTCTTTACTTCCAACGAACTTCCTTCGGAAGGCCACCCAAAAAGTATCGAAATTCTTGATACAGCCTTATAGTAGACTGTTATACCATTTCAGAGCACTCCCCGTAAAAGACTGGGAGAATGCTCTACAAAGTAGCTTATCATCGTCATCAAAGTTCATCATAAAGTTCTTGAATTGCTCTAAGTGGTTGTCCGGATCAGTACTACCATCGTACTTTTCCATTTTGGTGCTGTCAAACCTCTTAGGGAGGTTTCCGGACAGAATTTTGGAAGATAATGGAGATTGCATCCAATTTCTACCACGACTGAACACAGTATCCTCATTGGGAGTTGCAAAAATACCTGGTTCATCGTGAAAAGCGAAAGGATCCATCAGCATCCGGTCCACATGCCTCCGGCTATGAGATGACCCTTTACCAATATTCCTCTTCATCCTTCCATGTCTATCTCTTTTTCTCGAATATTTTTTAATCTGCTTTTGCTTCTTTTTAGTCCGACCCTCATCGCTGCTAGAGGATAAAGATTCTTCCACACCCTCATCGTCCGAAGAGCTATCAGAAGATTCTGAGCTTGAGTCAGAGCTCTCCACTAGCTTAGACCGGTAAGACTTTTTGGAGCTGGCATAAGTCTTTTTGGTACTCACATGAGTCTTTGAAGGCTCATGCTCTCTGGGGTTATCAGTGTGATGGGCAACTGATGCTTTGGATTTTTCTTTCATGCCCATCCTAGCCTTTTCTGCCTTCAGGGCTTCTATTTCACCCTTCAGCCTATCACGCTCTTCGATGGTGTATTCATCGTTTTCACCCACCACTTCGAGCAGAGCTGGTGGTACTCATGGGGCGTCCGGATCTATTTGGACAGACTTTTCTTGCTGGTTTTGAATGCTTGATTCAGGCACCTTCTTCTCCCACTGTGGTCGCCAATTTGGTAAGGATAATTATCGCATGAGGGTAGGCTTGTAATTTGTTTGGTGTTTTAAAGAAGTATGTGGGTGTTTAATATTTAGAGTAGAGAGTAGAGGGAGAATTAAGCTGGTTGGTTGCAGTTAATTTTTATTACCCCCATTTAATGCAGGTGGTTGGGTATTTATACCCTTACATTTTGGGCCCTTATGGGCTTTCGGGTCATGTTTAATGGACCCGGGTCATGTTTAAAGACCCATGAGCTCTAAGTAGGAGAGCAAGTAGCTTAGTCAAGAAGTATTTAAGTTTTTTAGTACTTTTGTCATAGTTCGAACAGTCCCATTAGCTAGGTGTTCGAAGTGGTCTGTCCGGTCTGGAGAGCTAGGTCCGATCTGTCCCTGTCCGGGGAGTAAGCAGAATTCGGACTCATCAAGCTTAACACAAAAATAACCTATTATCTCAAAGAACTCATAGTACTATTGACGAGAAACATGTTTGAGCCAATAAATGAATTTTGTAAGCTTGCTTACTATAAATATTGAGTTACCAATTTCAAAGTTTTATGGTTTCACCATACAGATCATTTCCTCAATATCACCCTTGAGAAGAGCGGTTTATACATCCATTTAATGAAGTTGAAGATCAAAATATCCAACCAGTACCATGATTGTTCTAAATGAATCATTCACTGATACCTTAAAGAATCTATCTCTAATATAAATATCTTCATATTAAGTCTAACATTTCACTACAATGAGGGTTTTATGTCTTTCCACATTATCAAGAGAATTTTATTTTGTTCTGTAAACCCACTTACATCCAATTGCGTATTTTTCACTTCAGGTAATGGGATGAGTTCCTATACGGCATTATCTTTCATCGATTTATATTTTGTCATTCATAAAGCTAATCCATATCTTATAGTTAGATCTTTCCATAGCTTGTTTGTAAGACGACATATCGTTTACAGTTCTATCACATGACTATTGAAGATATACTATAAAATATGAAGATATATATTTTTTTATCTCGTTATTCTTCTAAAGAGAACTATTACTTATCGTTGCACTTTATGAGGATGTATGGTTTTATCCTCACGGTAAATTTAATTTTGTTATACATGTGAAATATTACCTTGAGTGTAATCTTGTTATATATAACTAGATCATTTATATATATATATATATATATATATATACATATATATATATATATATTGGTTAAAACCCTCAAATGGCACATCAATATTAATTATGTTCTAACGAGGATACAATTATTGTTAATAAAGTCTAATCTTTTAATACTTTAGCATCTTTGTTGGAACCTTCATTAATATTTTCAGATTATCCATAAAAATAAACATATGTTCTTGAATTCTTCCCTCCAAGCTCAACATCCTCGAGAAAATTTATCTTTCCCGTTTCAAAAATATTACAAGTGCATGGATCATAAAACCTATAATCCCTGTAATATTTAGAATAACCAATGAAAAAGTAGTTAACTATTGTTAGATCCAATTTCTTTTCCTAACGCCTATAAACATTTCCCACGGATGGGCAACCCCATATATGAAGTATTGCTCTGACTTCAAAATTGTTTAAGCATAATTTATTGAAGATTTATTTATTAGATGCATCAGTGGCGTGGTCAAGGCATTGGTTGTGTTGGCCAATGAATCTTCTATGTCGGCCAGGATATCACTCGCCAAACTGAGTGACTAGCCATCGGCTAAGGTGTCAGTTCTGTTGGTAATCGACGAAATGCTTAGGCTATTTGGTGTGTGTGTTTGTATAAGGTTTCAGTTACGATGCTTAATTATTTCTTCTATTAGATATAATAATAGTTACTTATTATGGGAACAAAAATGGTTATTTATATAAGGAGATTGTTCCTTATATTTTGGAGAGACCGATTTGTATTAAATAATATATATATATGGGGTCTCACGGGTATGAGGGACTTTGGTGACGCTGCACCAAAGGGGAAACAATTAAGAGATAGAGTACTCATTAGATTTCTTCTCCGAATAACAAATAGCTATCTTGAGAGAGTATTGTGGGACATCTGGAATTCATAGTTTTTGTGAACATTGGTTCTCGAGAAATTAATCTTGTATACTGTTTTATTTGTTTGAAAAAAAAAAAGAATCATATGTTAAGATTGGACTTAAGCGGAATTTATCCAACCATGATACATCTCTTGTATCATCAATAGAGTCACTGACTGTATGTAGATAATTTGGAATATTTTTTTTAATCGATAAATCATTATAATTGGTATAAGATATTAATTACAAAGTGGTTTTCTAATTTAAGATAGGCTTGATAAAGTTTGAGATTGAGAGGTTTAACAGAGAATACGAACAGTGATGGTTCAACAAAAGATGGCGCGAGCCTTTGCAAGGGAGACTAAATTACCTGAAAAGAATTTGAGATTAAGAAGCAAGAAATTTATGAAACTACTATGTTGAGGTATGTCTCAAGATAAAATTCCGTCGTTGAAGTCTGGAACAGACTAAAGATCATGTACATGACAATGTCCCAAACAAATGAATCTATTTGAAGACAAAGTTCTTTCTTTTAAAACCCAAGAAGTTAAGAATATTAATGAGTTCTCTAAATAATAATCGATTTGGTGAACATTGGTGAATAAATCAATGATAAAGATGACGCAATAATTTTAGTAAACTTATTGCCATCTTCATATGGACAATTGAATAATGTCATTTGATACACAAAGAAATATTGTATATGGATATTTTGGAACCTCAAATAAGGTACAACGAGTTAGAATTCATGCAATATAAGAAGGTTGGGAGTTCAAGTAGAAACCATGAACCTTTTAGTATATAAGGAAGGTCAAAGAGAAGAGACCACAAGAAGATCAGAAGAAATTCTAGACCAAAGCCATAAACTAAGTTGCATAAGTTTAATATGATATGTCACTACTGCAACAACTTGGGTCACTTTAGAAAAGAATGTCCCAAAAGGTTGAAGAAGCAGGTTGATTCCAGATCAAATCAAGAGAATGTTTCTATGGCTTCTGAAGAAAGTGACTCTACATAGGTTTTGGTGCGATCATCAACTGAATGCCAACAGAAGTAGATTCTTAAATCATGATCTTCTTTCTATATGAGAGCACATGAATATCAGTTTCACTCATTTGAAGATTACAATGAAGGCACTGTGTTTCTTGGCAATAACAAGACTCACAAGATAGTTGGAATGGGATCTTTGAAGATCTGAATGTATGATGGTTATGGTCTGATTCTGATATATGTGAGGTGCCTAATATAATAAAATTTTAATATCCCTTTCCATATTAGAAAATTTATGATGTTTAATGAAAGTAAAAAATGGTTACATAAAACTTGCTAGAGGTGTTATGACTATAATGAATGGAAAATTGTCCAATTTATTTTATTCTTTAAATAGATCTATTGTGATAGATACATTGGTTAGATTTTCTGAGAAATATATAGATGGTACAACCCTATAGTATAAGAGTTTGGTGCATGTAATTAAGAATGGATTGTTAGAGTTTGAGAAACAAGAATTGTTTGGAAACAATATATGGATTGGGTTAGAATTTGTCAATATTGTGTGTATGGTAAAACTAGTAGGGTCAAGTTTTTAATATCTAAGTACACAACAAAAGAAGTACTTGATTACATCCATGTTGGTCGTTTAGGGCTTGCAAGTGTTCAGTCTCATAAAGCTAACATACACTTTATGTTAATAATTGATGATTACTCAAGGATGCTACAAATTTATCTTTGAAGTTAAAATTAGATGATTTGATAAATTCAAGCAATGGAGCGTCATGGTTATAAAATAAGATGGCAAAGAAGTAAGAAGATCTGTACTGATAATGGTTTTGAATTTTATGCAAATTAGTTAACTGATAATTTCAAAGTTGAAGGAATAGCTCGTCATATAAGAGTAAGGACACTTCAAACCCGAAAGGACCTAGCTGAAAGGATGAACATGACCTAAAATTCCTGATAATGTAAGCTGCATATTATTGACTATTAAGCTTCATATGCAGTTTTAATCAGAACAGTAATAACTACCTGCTACCTCATACAGAATTGGGTGATAAGTGTGTATGGTAAGTTATCAGATTACTCAGATGCAGATAGGACAAGTTGTAACAAAAAACCATAACTTACTTATTTACTAGGTGTCAAGGGTTACAAGTTATCTTTTGTTGGAGCATGTTACAATATGTCTCTTGTCAGCAGAGATGTAACATTCAATAAAAATGAGTATCTTGGTTTGGGGGTGAAAAGAAGACTCGGGCCCAACCTGGTAGAAATGATATACTTAAGATTGAGGTGGAGTCAACTAAAATAGTATATGCTTATGGTTCACGGAGAAATAAGAAACTCATACATCACGACAAGAATAGTGTATTGAAGAAGAAGGTATTCCGACTCAACATGGTTACCAGATAGCACGGGCCATGACCAAATGTGTCATCAAAGCTTCTCAAAGGTTTGGATATGCTAAACTAACAACGTTTTTGTTTGGCTGCAGCATCTGAGGTTATTTACTATGAGCCTCAAAACTACATACACAAAAAGAAAAATGGAGATAAATCTAAATAGCTTGAAGCTATGAAAGATGAAATGAATTATCTTCACACGAACAACATATGAGAGTTGGTAGACAATATAAAGGTCGGAAACTTGTTGATTGAAAGTGAATTTTCTAAAGAAATAAGAAAATTATTAGGGTTGAAAAGGTTATGTACAAGGACAAGCTGATTGGTAGAGGTTTCACTTAAAAATATCGTATTGATTAGAATGAGATCTTCTCTCCTATGTAGAAATATTGGTAAATTAGGATTATATTTGCAATGACAATAAAGTTTGACATGAAGTTGGACAAGATTATTTTCAAAACCGTTGTCATACTGGGAACCATTAAGGAAATCATTTATACGAATCAGACTAAAGGATTTGTAAACAAGGAAATGATTGATTAGGTATGTCTCTTGAAAAGGGTATTGTATACTTTAAAGTAATCTACAAAGAAATGTGATTCAGAGTGGAACGCAAAAGAAGCTAGATAGAGGGATAAACCCTAATTGTATTAATCAAAACAACTCCCCAAACAATGTAAAGAAGATATATTTATATAAGGTTTCAATTGAAACCCTAAAACTAAAATAAGAAAATTACTAAAATATCCTAAAGTATTAAAAACTCGAAATAAGCTGATAGATGAGCCCAAATGCCTAAAAATCCCATATGTCACAAGCAAAGCTAGTGACTTGCACTCGTGGCGTCGGTTCCTTCGAAACAAGGTACTGTGGGTCAAAATAAGACACCGGAGCTCCAAACTGTTCATTCACCGCATTCTTCGGGTGATCGCCAGTCTTCATAAATTCCAGCGCTAAACTGTCTCCACAGTCAAAGCAACGTAACTTACCAGCAGAACGTTTGGTCGCACCAATGGGAACAATGGGAACGGTTGGACGTGGAATTGGTTTGGACGCCGAAGTCCGTGAAGAAGCACCAGTCTGTACGCCAATCTGAGTCCGGTGAGCCAACTGTTTTTCTGCCTGGAGGGCACGCTGATGGGCTTCGGAAACAGAGCACGAGTCGAACATGTTCAACACATCTTGAAGCTGAAGGCGCAACCCACCAATATAGCGGGATACCCGCTGATGCGGTGACTCGTTCACATCCGTACGAGCCAACAGCTGATAGAATTCTTCAGTATACTCGTCCACAGATCGTGGTCCTTGACAAAGATTTTGGAGTCTCTGGAATAGTTCTCGCTCGAAGTTGTGAGGTAGGGTAGCCTTGCGGATTTTTTTTTTGAACTTCTCCCAACTGCGGACTTTCTCCTTGCCTTCACGCTCACGGGTCTTCTTCACTTTCTGCCACCAAGCCTGTGCCCTGCCGCGCAGGTGGATGGTGACCAACGTGACCCTTCTCTCCTCAGGAACTTCCTTGAAGTCCAGCACTTCCTCAACCTGGGATAACCAATCAACAAGCGCCTCTGTCTTAAGGCTACCATCAAAGTCCAGGATGTCTATCTTAGATCCAAGCTCCCAGCGGCGGCCGTGATAAGTATTCTATTCTAACCCCTCCCCAAAAGGGTTATCGATACCTTCAACCTCCGTGCCTTGTTGCCTGGCGTTAAGATCAGCCACCTGACGGGTAAGATCAGCCACCTGACGGCGCAGGTCAGCATCTTCACGATCACCGAAATCACTTGCATCTCTAGCCACTGCAGCGCCACCGCGACCTCTAGTTCTTCCTCGCACCATCTCGCAGGACTGCCTGGCTCTGATACCAATATGATTCAGAGTGGAATGCAAAAGAAGCTACATAGAGGGATTAACCCTAATTTTATTAATCAAAACAACTCCTCAAACAATATAAAGAAGATATGTTTATATAAGGTTTCAATTGAAACCCTAAAACTAAAATAAGAAAATTACTAAAATATCCTAAAGTATTAAAAACTCGAAATAAGGTGATAGATGAGCCCAAATGCCTAAAAAGCCCATATGCCACAAGCAAAGCTGGTGACTTGCACTCGTGGTATCGTTTCCTTCGAAACAAGGTGTTGTGGGTCAAAATCAGACAGCGGAGCTCCAAACTGTCAATTCACCGCATTCTTCGGGTGATCGCCAGTCTTCATAAATTCCAGCGCTAAACTGTCTGCATCAAAATGGTATAAATATTTAAATGCATTCATAGTCAACAATGGTTTTGGAAGAAAACGTTTTGTGTGTGTGAAGAAATTTGGTTTCGTTGAAATACAAAAATGGATCCACAAATCTACAATTGATGTATGAAGAGGTTGGTTTTGGAATAAACGATGCTGAAGGTTTTATTGATTCTGATTATGTTGGTTGTTTGGATAGTAGAAAAACTTAGATTAATTATACATTAATATTTTTTTATACTACAGTAAGTTAGAAAACGCATCTCCAATCCGTCTTAGTATTGTCCTGTACGGAAGCCGAATATATTATTGTTACTAAGGATATCAAACAGGTTACGTTGTTAAAAAGAATGCTAATGGAGCTTGGGGTTCAACACGAAGTTCTAATTATGCATTATAATAAACAAAGTGCAATACATTTGTCAAAGAATCATGTGTTTTGGAATGCAGTAAGCACATTGATGTTAAATTTTATTTTGAAATAAGTATTCTTGAAAATGGGAATATTATGCTAGAGAAGGTTTGTCTAAGTAACAACCCATCAGATATGATTACAAAACCCATGGAAATGAACAAGTTCAAATATTGCTTGAACTTGGTGTATATGTGAACCGCTTGAGGACCTTCAAGGAGGGAAGTTGAAACTTCAATAGTTGTGTTCATTTCGTAAAGTCAAAACCAATATGGAGAATTGTGAAGAATGGTTGTGTTGGCCATGATGCCATTGGCCAAGTCGGGTGACAATATCAACTAGAAAACCATCAACCAAGGTGTCGACTACGTCTAAGGCCATCTCTAATCGTAGGTCTCTCCGGAGACCTGGTCCAGCCCCGGAGATCTCTATTTATTTACAGACTTGCCACACAGCTTCTAATCGTTACTTTACTATTTCAGAGACCTTTAATATGAACAATTCAATTCAAACAATTCTACTATCTTTTAACTATTCATCTCACTCTCTTTATTTCTCACTCGATCTCACTCTCTCAATTTACAATTACTAACTTTATAATAAATAATATAACCTATATTATTAATTATTAATCAACATTAATATTTTTTTATTTTTTTATTATATTTTTATTTTAAATTTATGTTATAAATTTATTTGTTTAATTTTTATTTACGTATATATGTTCTAGAATTGTTGATAAACATTTCGTAAATGTAAGTAAATCAACAACACTACGGAGTGACGTATCACCAATCGCGTTAACGATAATATACAATAATTATATATGAATTAAGTTTTATTATAAATAAACACAATTAATATTATCTATAAATAAATTAAATATATTATAAATTAAATTAATTTTATAAATTAATTTTAAAATTTTATTAAAATTTTATTTTATTTTATAACATCACATTTTTTTCAATTTAATGTCATCTATATTAACTTAAAATAAAATTGTATTTACACATTATTCTACGTTAACGTAGACAATTAATCTACGTTATTAAATAAATTTTAACTTCAAAGACAATTATTTCACTCAACACCAACAATTAATCTTTGTTATTAAATAAAATTTTAACTTAAAATATAATTATTTCACTTTTCTCTCTCCCTCCATTTTCTCCTTCTTGCTCTCTTTCCTCTTTTCTCCTCCTGCGACTGAGCCTCATTTTCTCTTTCTTCTTTTTTCATCCGTATTCTCTTTCTTCTGGTCTCGAAACCGAGCTCGCCCGAGCTCGAGATCGAGCCCGAATAGTGTTTCGCTCTCCCGTTTTGGAGACCGAAACCCACGGTTAGAAACCGTTCTCAACCCTCGGTCTAGACTGAAACCGAGGGTTAGAGATGGCCTAATAAGATGTCATATGTTGCGTCACTTGTGTTGACTAGGAGACAACAACCAAAGGCTTAGGTTGTTTGGTATGGCGTCACTTGCGTCACTTGCGTCACTTGTGTTTCAGTTATGATTGTTAATTCAATCTTCTCTTAGAAATACTAATTATGCTCAATATTTCAATCACATACATAAGATGAATCGATCGCTTTGTGCGATTCAGTTCTACTCAAACAAAACAGAATACTTAGTTATCAGATTTGATATACTATTAATAATTTGCTATAGTAGATGCAAAAGTTAAGATGTGCTAACGCTCTTCCTCTTAAATCCTCTTCGTGGTAAAGTGCCTCAAATCTTGTTAAAATTTCAATGGAGAATCACGAGAGTATTTCTACAAAGAAATAATAGAGATGAAAAATAGGAATTTAGTTTACTGTTCATGTGAGTCAACAGGTTATAGTGAAGGAATCCATAATTTATATACATTATTTATAGATAATGTAATTGGGTTAGAACCTAAGTCAAATTGCATTACAATCGCTATAGTCCGCTTTGTATTAAGGTCCACAAACATCTAAACAGAAGTCTATTAATTAAGTCATTGAACTTTAGTTTAGTCTAAAGTGTTGATATTTGAGCTCAATCTTTCGCAAAATCTAAATTCAACCTAGTTTCTACATGTATACCTCCATAGAGAGTTTTCATGAGTCCAATTCTAATTCAATATATATATATATATAATAAAATATTAATATAATTAGTCTAATTACTTATTAATTAGACTAGCTTATATCCATGATATTTTCAATTATTTCTTCACTCGACAAATTATTAACTACTATTATAATATTATCCATAACTGATACCTTATTCACGACTACCTTAAACAATCGTACATTTAAAACCGTGATTATTACAAAAATAAATAGTTCTTAAAATCATCCTAAAAATATAGTTAACTCTAAAACATTTTCTATCCAACCTATCCCACCTATTTAATATGAAATCACTTATATTTTAAAAAAGATTAAAAAAATAAAAAAATAACCAACATATTCAAAAACATCGTACATCTAAAAAAGTATAATATATAATTTAACTCTTGTATTTAAAAATAATAAAATATTTTTCGGACACAACATATTATTTAATAATCTTTTATCGGTATAAACTCGTATTTGTCTAAAAGTGGAACTTAGATAGTGGAAATGAGTAGGAAGTGTGGAGAAGCGATCCTCCAAAACATGTATTCTACTGTTGGAGAATGCATGCATGTTTGGGAGTGATGGTCATGATTTCAAATATTCTGTAAAGTTTCTTTTGATTTATTAGTTGGGCAATCATAGCCTTGAGAAAGTAAGGAATAATGCTAAAAAGACAAATTAGAAGTGAAAGAATAGGACGGGCTCATGGTAGCCATCCTTAGTGTGAGACCATATGATTCTACAAGCGACTTCCATTAATTATAATTATTTCATCTGACTTTTAAATGTCCTTTTTTCACTTGCCCATCACATCTTTTTCATATTTGGCAAGTTTTAGTGTAGTGCTGTATATAAATGATTGTGATAAGGTTGAAAGTATGGATGGTTAGATTGTAATTCGATGTATGATAAGTATATTAAGTCAAGTTCAGATGATCTAAAAACAATATAACAGTATAATGTGTTACAAAAGACCAGTATGAGAGTGGTTCGGTTTTGTTTAATGAAAAATTAAATTATACTCCAATAATCTATGTTATAATATCATTAAACATAAAATGAAAAATGAATACATGTTTTTAAAGGGAAATGTTATCAAAAGTATTCCAACACTAATTTTTTTAATTAGTATCTTAAATATTGTTATTATCTGTTCAAATTTTAATTTATTTCATTTAAATCGGATTTTATATCTAATTTCTTCGATATTTATATTTCATTTACCTACGATTTTTTTTAATCATTTTTTAAAAAATTTATATCCTTCAAATCAGAAACCAGCAAAAACATTTAAAAATACTATCGACTTTATTTTTTTAAACGGACAAACTTAAATCCGTGGATGATATATTTGGAAAACAAAATCTTCAGACAAGTAACCATGGTCATGCATTACGTTGTCGGTCTTGTCTCTCTTACTTCGTTTTATCCTGGTCTCGCACGATATAATAGAAAAATGCAAAACCATGCATAATGTATTGCAAAGATGCGACCCAGCCATGATGAAGTGGGTGAGATAAAGGTTAGGCATGATTAAGTGGAGAAATCACGCAAAAGATCATAGATTATTAAATAATACCAGACCATGCATGATGGAAATAAAAAAATTGTATATGATAAATTGGAGATATTATGCATTATTAAGTCCCGAGAGATCATACATGATTGATGTGGAGAAACCATGAATAATAAAATGGAGAGATCGTCAATTATTAAATCATACAAGATCATGCATTATGGAAATAGAGAGACTAGACATGATAAAATAGAGATACCTGACATTATTTAATTATCTGAGACCATGAATGATGGAAGGGAGAGACTAGACATGATGGAAGTAGAGATATCCTGCATTCTAAAGTAGAGATACTAAGCATTATTAAATCATGCGAGACTATGCATGATGTAAGTAGAGAGACCAAAGATAATAAAGTGGAGAGACTATGCATTATTAAATCATGTGAGACCAGACATGATGAAAGTAGAGAGACTAAGGATATGATAAAGTGAAGAGACCATATATTATTAAATTATGCGAGAGGATGCATGATGAAGTGGATAGATGTGATACCATGCACGATGAAGTGGAGATATGTGAGACGTGTACTACTTGATGATAAAGATGTGGTACAACAGTTACTTGGTCTAACGAGAAAAATAAAATAAAATTCAAAAAATATGATTCATGGATCTAATTTTGTTTGTTTTAAAATAACAAAATCGATGATATTTTCACACTTTTTTAATAAAATGTAGAAAATAGAAATTTTAGTTGAAAAAAAGAGAAAAGGGTTACTTGTGTTTGTCTCGTGGGTTCAAATACTTATTGGTTGTTTAGCAATTTTGGTATTAAATGTTAATGACAAAATTGGTTGCATATTAATTGGTAGTTCGCCCATTTTTTAAATATAGTTATTTAGATACTATGATATAAATCTCTAAAACTAGGTTATTCATATTCGGTTAGTCATATAAATATTATGTTTGTTATGGTAAAATTTGATCTATCCATGAATATTTGGAAGTGAAAAGGTTATATTCGGTCTAAAATAATTCTTAGATTGATTTATTGAATAGCTAGAGAGAGAATAGTAAAAGATTTATAAAGGGATAAATTGACAAGTGTCAAAGTAAAAGTCTTATTATCCAACATTTTATCAAGATCAAGTACACATATTTATAGGATTGTCTAATAATAAACAGACTCTATCTATATAATTTTTTACCTCATTACATTACTAAATAAAAATATATTTATGATATATTATACTTTTAGTATTTATAGACTATTTGTAGATCTTTTAACCATTCATAATTAATAATTAAGGCGCGAAGTATTTATACCCTTATCAAAATCGACAACTTGTAATACATGAAAAGATTAAATGGCAAAACAAATATTAAAAAAATTATGTAAACCTATACAATTTTGTTATTAATGCTTATTCGTATCATTATGTATATTTTTATATAACAAAAAAATTATGATGAATTTTCCAAACAAAAGCACATATAAAATTCTCTATTTAGTAAATTTTTAAAATTAAATTTCATATGAGTTTCAAAATATATTTAGTGTCTTATTACTTAAAAATGAGACGTTAATATGCATGTATAAATATCACAATAAAACGATTAATATTCGTAAATATAAAAAAAAATCAAAAATATTACAATCACAAGATGTTTTGAATTGGTCATTTTGATTCCTAGTGTGAAGCTAACATGTTCATCTATGAAAACATAAAATGTCGTTTTAAAAATGGGTACTTCATCATCCAAAAGCAACTGAAAAGAATTAGTGTCGGGGAAGATTATATAGGATATTTAAAGTCATCGAAAACGATAACCGATACCCAAATTAAGACAGTGCTAAAACCTAAATATGATATAGAGAATCAGAAACCCGACCGACATCAAGACTTTCGTCGAGGGTAAAACGCGAAGAAGTAAAAGGTATAGGGGGTAACTATTCTAATTTAATATTTGACGACGATTACAGCTAATTGAGGGGGTCGAGTATGCATTGAGGCTAGAGCAAAGGCCTAGCATGTACCATTTGCTAAGTTTATTTTTATATGTGGTTGCTCGTAGAAGTTTTCCAACTAATTTATCCACCTTCTATGTCGCGCAAAGACATATGTATCTTGGTGTTAAGGTAATTTTGAATTATCATTTATTGCTATATGTATAATTAAGGCATGAAATTTTGAATTGATCACTATGTAACATATTTGTGATCTGAACATATGGTGTTGAATTCCTTCTCTCTTCTCAACTAGAGGCGTAATGACCTTATCTTTATTTTTAAAAATTAATAGTTTCTCGTGCGAAAAATAACATATTTGTACAAAAGAAACACATCAGTGAAGGACCAGTTGCACCAAAATAGAAAGGCGAGGAAAAAATTACATAATAAGATAAATGAGAAATTAATGTTGAGACCAAGGTAAAATGATGTGTGAGGCTAAAGATTCATTGAGAAATCAAGTACATGAGTTGTTAAGACAAGATCGGCCAACGCGTTAATTGTTGAAAGAGTAGATTTTTAGTACTGTAAAAAATTAGAGTATCTAGTTAGATGAGCGTGAGGCCAAGTTGAAGATGATTGAGACATTTTAGCCTGAAGAGAACGTTGGTTGAGTGATCGAGCAGCGAAAACAACTTGCCATTGGAAATAATAAGTCTATTTTTTGTGATTAAATTATATTTTGGTATTGTTGTAATTTATGTTTATGTTAATTGTTAATGCTTCTTGATTTACGTTATTGTGATTATTGCATATATTTCCTTAGTGTTATTTGTGATTTTATTCATAACGGACGCTTTTTTCCTTTGCGAGAGGGTTCGGTTAGTCTAATAAAGTGATCAACTTCAAGGAAAAAGACCCTCGTGGGACCACATGGTCCCCTATTGGATTGTATCTACTGTATCAAAATGGTATTTTTTTGTTTTAGACGAGAAGGGGCACATGGTCTCCTTCGATAATGAAGAGTGGGTTCATGAATTCCATTTAACGTCTTAGTGTCACCTCAGGCTAATTGATGTAGGAAGTTATGTATGGCCCAATATTATCCTTTGGTTTGTTATGATACATCACAAAATGTTGTAGAATATGTTTCTTTTGCAACATATTAGTGTTGTGGACTATATTTTCATCATAATCTTACCCTTATTAATAAGTGCTGAAATATTTCAATTTTAACCCCGGCTGCTTTGTACAAAAAGGGTGTTAAGAGGTATCATTCTTAGTCTCGTTCATTGTTATAAAATGAATATTGTGAGCTATCACTCTTATCCCTAGAGAAATATGTATCGTAATCCTCGGCAATAATGGAAATCGTATAGTAATTATTCATGAAACTAGGCACTATTATGAAGTCGCATACATATACTTATATTAATTCGTGTCAAGCAATGGCAATAAACCCCAATATCATTGCAGAAATTTTGGCCATGACATTATATTGAATATCAGTGTCTCGTTCAAACCTTACATGTGGCACTAGGTAGGAAAGAGTCCACTAAAGGAATATATGAGCAATGAACAGCTTAATTATAGAAAAATAATTAAAAATATGGTATAATTTCAAAATGTTCCACATTTCATGAATGTCTCGTTGCTCTCATTGTCCAGTAAAAGATATGTTACAGGATTTACTTTGGATTTGACTATGAATGAGCCTTCTAAGTTTGGGGTGAGTTTTCCTAACTAGTTTCTTCGGTGTGTAAGATTACTTTACGTAAGATTTTATCGTTTGTTCAAAACTCCTAAACTGAACTATGAAGTTGTATCGATTGCGCATGACTGCCTTGTGATTTCCATACCCAAGGTGAGCCTTATATCAAATTTCCTTGATAGTGTCTACCTTGACTCATTAAACAGTGGTCCACTTAGAATTTATCTTTTGTATGCCAAGAATACTATGTTGTCCTGTAAATCCCATAATTGATCTTTTATTTCCATAAAGTATTATGTGTATTGTGTAGACTTTTGTTGGGTATTTATTTGAAGTGGAAGATTAAGTTTGAATCTAACATGATAGACTTTGACCCTAGTCGATTGAAGGTTTGGATACTACCCATAGGCAATTCGTTAAACTAAGTAAGAGTGACTCCTTTTAACGTCTATTTAAATTTTTCATCTAACCCCCGATATGGAAACATTTCACTTTGATAGATTTTTATATGTTGATGAGGGTCACATTTTATTGTAAATTTGTCAATTTTATGTATGTTGAATAAGAGGAGTAACATGGCTTGTTTTATTTTGGGGGTGAATTAAAACTCTTCGAGAATAAATTCATTATATGCATAGTAAAAAATCTATTTTTATCCATTGTCTTCTCTCGATCCTTCCTTTATAAGGGGTCGGATACTAACATGGATGATGATAGCTAGGCGGAGGTGGTAGGTAAAATTTACAAAAATGCTGCTATAACGGTCAGTAAATTTTATTAATTTGTACCCGCAGAGACAAGCGGATAGCCATGAGAAATTCGAGGATAATCTGAGGAAGCTTTGGGGCGATAAGTTTGTAGGGTTGGTGGAGCACAGGTAGACGAATGGTAAAAAGTAATCGCGTTAACTTTTGGGTGGGTGACCCGAGTCTAATGATTGTAGATATCTGTTGGAGAGACTCAAGGTGAGTCAGATGATAAAGACAGGGTGCTTGTTGGTATCATTGATGGTTCAAATTATCGATCATGGGAGGTATAGCCTTTGCTGGTGGGGTTGTTTGGTTAAATAATTGGTGTCTCAACTACTTGCTCCTAGCATGTTATAAATGTATGTCTGCATATTTTGGTAAAAGGTTTGAAAAAAAATTTATTCACCAACCATTCGTAACATAGTGGGTTATATTCTTTTTTTCGATAAAGACCAAAGTTTTCATCCATATTAGGTCAAAACCCCCTCTTATAAGACTCGTGTTGATTAGACAGTTCAATTCTGTCGATATCGGTTATGTAATCTCTTGCAATAAAAGACAACGATTTTTTCGAATAGGTATGAATCTCATATCAAACGACTTTCGAAAGCATATTACTTTGATCATAACATTACTTATATCTTACGTGTCCAAACACATCCAAATTGTTAGTTGATTTTTTAAAAGTTTAGAAGATAAGGTACCTTCTAAGTCTTTTTCGACCCAAATACTTCGACCAATGCTTGTATCTACTTATACAATGTCTTAACTTGTCTCCACCAAGTGACGAGCCACTCACGAGTCATCCATATCATCACGGACAATCAAGATCATGGTTAACTTATAGTTTTACAGTGTTAATGAATTTTTTATGGTTTATTCACAATTAGACCAAAGATAGCATAACAAATGCTCATTAATATCTAGTGAGACTAATGTCTTTCCCAATTAAATTTTATGCTAACACAAGAAAAATACTTCAAGTATAACCTATATTATATCATTTGAAAAATATATAATTCACCTTATAGTTATAATATTCCTTCTGTAACATTTGAATATACAAAAGCTTCTTTTAAAATCAGGCAGATACCTCATATTTTTTATAACTCTTTCGAGTCTTGGAGACCACTTGAGTCAAAAGGTCTATATTCATTTTACGTCATATGGCTCATCATTATGTACTATGACATTACAACCATCAAACTTATCCCGGTCTTTAAACCAATATTTGTTGAAATTCATATTGAATGATGCTCCTGAGTTCATAATTTACGTGTTACCATACATAGTTTTTAGTCGTAAAAAACCATTGAAACGTCTCCAACTTCAAACTTATGTTTATTATTTTTCTTCTTTCTCGCGGGATAGTTTTCTTTTTTATAACTTTCTTTTTTTGTAAAACCAATATTTCACTTTATAACTAGTAATAAATAATTTAGACAAATCAAGAATGATCATGTTGAAACTATCCTTATGATGTCTTCGCTACCATCCATAGTTAAAATATAAACTGTTTCTTGAGATACAATCTATTTCACAAAGATTTCTTTAAGGAAATAAACTTTAAACTTATTCCAAATTTGTGTGATAGTAGATTTTTAAGATATCTCCTTTAGTAATTCATTTACAAACTTAATATCATAGCATTATTGTCCTTGAATATCACTACACATTAGTCTCTCCTAAATGTTTCTCATCAATGGGGGCAAACAATCTATTCTGTATTACGAGAGTCTTGGTATTAATTTTATAAAGATTAAAATCATTATCTCCGGTGAATTTATCAAAATCAAATTTCATTGAACTCATCTTCACCAATATATTCTTTACTTTTTGTACTGATTGCCGAAGATCAATGGATTTCCATATTCATATTTAGATCTCCACCCTCACCACACCATTTGTTAGAAAAAAAATCCACAAAATTAGCATCAATCGTGAATAATCAATTTCATAAAATTGATTATTATTTCTTTATTTTACATTCGAAATTTGTTATACTTTGAAATATTTTACAAAAACCAAAATAATCGGGTGTAATAAAATTAATTTAAAAAAAAAAACTATATTCGTATTCAAAATCATTTTAAAAATTTATTTTATATTCCGTCCCAAATTTATAGATTATGAGATATTGTAAAATTTATAATACTCTTACTGTAAACATATTGTTGTTCATTAGAAAAAAGGCATGACAATTTAAAATAAAATCTCAACACCGTTGACATGCAAAATAAATAGAAAAGGTAGGTAGAGATGTGTGTACTGTATTATTGATCGACCAACCCATGAAATTAAAAAGAAGATCGTATACAGTTCACTTTTTAGGTTATTAAATAATCTTCCTTAAAACACTTTCATAATTTTTTAATACAACTACCTCAGTTTCTTTTGGTATCGTATATAGTTAATAGACCATCATCTTCCTTTCACCCACTGGTCCAATAAACCCTAAAACAGAATCGATTCTCTCATGAACAGTAATGATTACTACTTCACCACCACCGAAGATCGTCGACTTTATGGGCAATGTTCTTTTTGTGTGATAATGCCCTTTTCCTGTTTTTGTGGTTCGACTGATTTGATATTCCGAAAGATTGTTTATTCGCAGATTTATCTTTCAGTTTTTGTATTTATCGATAATGATACGACAATTGCAGAAAAACAGAATATATACGACTTCAATGACTAAGAGTTTATTGACGTATCTTTTTTAATTACTCATTATTTTAGGATATATAATTTTATTAAAAATTTATTATAGCCTATAGGTTAAGTAATTTTAGATGTCTGTGGGGGCGGAACCGGGAATTAAAAAACAATTATACATTATGAACATGTTTTAACATTTGTTTTTTATTCCTCCGTAACTTTATCCGTAACTTTAATTGTTTTTTCTATTTTATTAAAATTATATAATTGAAGAATAATTTTTTTTTTCTACATTTGATTTATTAAGCATATGTCTAAATAATCAAAATTTATATACGAGTTAGTGATCGAACATATGTGTAAAAAATATCAAAGTTGATATATGAGTTATTGATAAATTAATATACGGTTACTTCGGAAAAACATTTATAGTATTTATCATAGAAATGTGTGAAATTAAAAGTCTTCATACTAGTTGAGATATGAGTTAGTGATTTTTTTCATGCATATTCAGTGTGAGAATTTGGTCGCACCAAACAAAATCTACCACTTTTACCTATCTTCAATTGACTTGCATTTGCTCACTCTAATTATGTTGTGTCAGGATTTACTATGCGACCGATGAAGCTTTACAATGGGTCTATATGTTCACTCTTATCAAAACATATTAGATATTCCTTAGTGTCACTTCAATGCCATATTGATACACTCCAATCAAGTCACTTCACTTGATGAACATGATTGATGATTCATCATGTTCGACATCAAAGAATTTCATCCATATCACGTTTTATCCGAGTATGGAGCTTTGATACCAATTGTTGGACCCAAATAACAGTATATCAACCGCCCACAAGATCAACTTCAAGACGACCAACCAAATAAATAAAAACCCCAATTCAACAATAGTGATGTCTCAAACATGTTGTCCAAATTCAACAAAAACGGGCACCGTTTAGCTCTTGATCAAACCTTTTTTTCCGTGGTTTTCTTCAAACAATCTGAAACTAATTTTTTCTTATACTAATCTACCTCGGGGTAAGGGGGGCAACCCCCTTTGCCCCATAGAAGATCCACCCCTGGTCACGATCGAATAAAAAATATTTTACCACCATTTTAAAATAATTTGACTTCAAAAATTAAGAAAGAGTCTTGGACATCGCTATATTAAATAAATGATAGTGATTAGATATGGGTTTAAAAAGTAAGGTCAATGTCCAAGGTTTGGTTTGGCGCGGTAGGTTGTAATTTGGCGCGATAGTTGTAATCTAGTGTGTACGCAGTAATTTAGCAGCGTAGACTATAGTTTATATTCGATGTTGGATGTTTAAACTAGGATGAAGTATAGAAGGATGCAACTAAGGGACAAACCTAGAGATCAATGTTGACCATAAAATTAGGTGTCGATGGCTGAAACTAAATTTTGTGGCTGGAGAAATGTGATTGAAGCACTTCAGCCGAACCTTAAACGTTAAAAGTGAGTAAGTAAAAAACTTAAGGAGCTGGAACTCCCGACTCTCTATGTGACTGGATGCTCACACGGACTTAGGTGTAAAAGGAGTTTACTGAAACTTAAGAGTTGAGTATAGTCAAAGACGTACTTGTTGTTTTTACTAGGTTGAAGACCTTGGATGATAGCGTAGATACTGGAGGGATATTATTGTCGATGACCTTATCTGATCTATTGTTGATCCCGTTGTTCAATGCATGTTGCTGATATCTTGGTTGATGTTGTTAAAGACCTATGCAGAGCCACTGAACTGTTGTGATTTGAATTGATGAAGTTAAACCTAAGTTCTTGATCGAATATGACTTATTCCATCTGTTGGCGTTTCCATACTCTTATTTTGGTCTTCATATTTTTATTAGGTTTTCTATTAATTTTTATTTCCTATTTTTTATATTTTTATTTCATGATTATGGATTTATTACAACCTTTGATTAATTAGATTTAATCTGGAGAGTTTGTTGATGCATTAAATTTTTACCTAAGTCTATAAATAGAAGAAGCATAATATGTGGTGAATGTGTGATTGATAAAGATATGTTCTATACATAATATTCGGATAATAAAAAAGCACATGAAATATATTTATATTCAATTACACGTAATATATGTCGTAAGATAATAAAAATATAATTTCACATTTATTACGTCAAATATCTAACATACTTAAAATACATGTGGAAGAGGAAATGAGTTTTTGTAACTAGTATAAGTAAGGGTGAAAACTCTAGATGTAAGATCAGATTATTTTTACATACATAAATATTATTACTCTAAAATATATATTTTTTCTTTTATCTTTCTTATTGTATTTTTCTTTAAATCTTTTGGTATTTAGTTGAGGTTTGTTTCTCATCAAACTCGCGTCGTATCTAAAATATAGTTTCACATGTTTGGTTATGCATGGTCTCCAAAAAAATTCAAAAAATATCATTAATGGATCTAGTTTTATTCATCCTAAAACAACAAAGCCAATGATACTCTCATATATTTTTTTCGAGCTAGGGTTTAAAATATACATACTTTTTAAAATAAAAATAAAAAAGAAAAAATAAGAAAGAGAAATTTGGTTCTAAGAAAAAAAGATGGTTACTTGTGGTTTATCACCATGGTCGAGGTATGTATTGGTAGTATGCCATTTTTGGGTATTAGGTGGTAATGAGATAGTTCGGCAAGTATTTATGGGTACATTTCTCTTATTGAATAAATATATTTATACGGTAAATCAATTATTTTTATTTGAGGAAAGGGAATAATTTATTTATTTTCCCTCTCAAAAATATAATTCTCTAAACTAAAGAAGATATATATATATATATATATATATATATATATATATTCTTGAGCATTAAAAGAAGATGTAAAGGGTTCGTCAAAGTCTCTGGTTGAATCATCTCCAATTCAACGTTAGTCCCCGATTCAATGCTAGTATCAAATTCAACGTTAGTCTCTAATTCAATGCTAATCTCATATTCAACGTTAGTCTCTAATTCAATGTTAGTCTCTAATTCAACGCTAGTCTCCAATTAATTGCTCGACTTCACTTACAAAGCTCGTCTCTAATAAAACCGCATTGATAGATAAAGAGGGATGATGTATCGACTTTTATGCTACTATCTCTACAAGGTTCTTTGTATAGTAAATGTAAAATGTGACCGTCACTCTTACAAAAACCAGATACTGGCATAAAATGGATCGTACCATCTAGACATATACCAACTAAAACACATATAATTATATAGAAATACAAAATCAAGTCTCCAAATGAGCAACGACTTCAAACGAGAAACTTCCACAATAAAATCGTAAAAAATATTCGCAAGTGACGGATCGAACCGTTTAGACACATACCAACTACAACGCATATACATATTACAAAGATATATAAAATCAAGTCTCCAAACGAGCAACTAATTCAAATGAGAAGCCTATACAACAAAATTGTAACAATTATTTACACGTGAATATCTATTATAAATTCCTTAGTGGATATTCAAAATATAATTTTTAGTACTCGTCAATGGCTTCGCTTTATAACTCGCACTTCAAAAAAATCAACCTACGAAAGAGCTAGTAAGCCATTTGTCATGTGGTCTCCATAACATACACCAAATCCTCTTCATAATTGAAAAGACTATGAGCCAAATGATCTCTATCTCCATAACACAAAGGCTTTAAGAGAAGTTATCTTCATGATTTGCGCCAATTAATCTCCATGACAAAGTGCCAACTCATCTCCATGATATAAAATGGTATAAGCCAAATGATCATCATCTTCATGGTAAAAAAATTTATAAGTCAAGTGATCTTCATCTCCACAATATAAAATGATATAAGTAAAATGATTTCAATCTCTATAATAAAAAAATGCTATGATCCAAGTGATCTCCATCTTCACGACATAAATGATTTAAGCTTAGTCATCTCTATATCAATGCTATGAAAATCATATAAGTCAAATAATCTCCATGTAATGAGGCATATTATTTCATTGATTAGTGATAATTTCATGTTTTTGATTTTTTATGTGACTTGGGTTATATACCGTGCCTATGGGCTACCCAAAGGGCCTCACTATGCACAGAGTACTTAAGTTCATAACACGACTAGGCTAATAAGCCATGCCCTGAAAGGCTATGTGATGGAACCCATTGAGCCCAATACGTGGCACCAGTATTATACATGAAATGATAACACTACCAAGCCTACAAAGGCCATGTAACACGCCACATCGGTCTTGCAAAAAAACCAGTTGGCATACCCCTATGGGCCATACAGTTGGCCACACTTAGCCTTAAATTTTATATAAAGCAAGAAAAATCATATATATATATATATATATCAAACACAAAAATTTGCCAACTCGTCCCACAACACATAAGTCAACCAAATCAATTACAAGAACCACAAGGTTTACTTTAAGACATATGCATATATAGATCGTTACAGAAAAAAACAAATACCATTTTGTTTCCTATATACTTACAATCTACACACATTCACCTAAAACAGTATGGTAAATTATCTAAAACAAGGTTCACGACAACTACATCGTAACATACTCACAAACAATAACTACAACTACATACAGTACTTACTTTGTCATTCAGCAAACACTAGGAGGGCCGCTCATCTATTTAAAATAAGAAATAAAAAACATATCGAAGAAATAGGTAATATCATAGTAGCCTACTATTTATTAGTTGTATTCGTTTCCTTTGGAAAAATAAAGTTATTTATCCTAAAATGAGGTTTTAGTTGACAAAGTTTTTTAACGATGCAGGAAGAATTAAGTACGAACAAACTAGGAAACGTCTCTGATAACAGTGTGTATAGGAAAATCAATATAATCTAGCCTTAAGACTTTTCGAAGTCTAACCAACATGGTTGACATAATTACTTTGGTATGATAAGGCTATATTTTGTACATAATATCCATATAATAATAAATTATAGAAAATATATTAATATACTTACACGTAATATGTTGTAAGTTACTTAAATTATAATTCCGTATTTATTACGTCAAATATGTAATAGACAAAAATATATACGGAAGAGCAAACGAGTTAGTTTGTAACTAGTATAAGTAAGGGCGAGTACTTTGGATGTAAGGTGAGACCATTTTTATATACAAAAATAACATTACTCTAAAATATTTTTTTTATCTTTTATCTTTCTTATTCTCTTTTTCTTGAAATCTTTTTTGGTATTTGATTAAGGTTTTTCCTCATCAGTTATGAGACGACAGTAACGTGAGGAGTGACAAAAATATGAGCGATATTAGAAGAGATATGCGAGTCTGTATTAAAGAGCATAGAGTGTTTAAGATAAACACTTGAATATGAATTATAAGATTCACGGTTTCTTTGTAAGCGCATAAAAAATCTTTGTAACAAAGTTGAGTTATTGAGTGTTTAGTTTTTTAGAGTCTTCTTGTAACCTCCTATATATAATATTTTTTCTGTTACCCGGGGATGTAGGATTTGTTCATAATTTGAACCACGTTAAATATCTTATTGTTTGTTTGATTTATTTTATGTTCTATCTTGTTAACTTTGTTCTTGAAATAAAGTTAGTGTTAAAGATCTGATTTTCTCCTACAGATTCTCAATAAGTGTTAATCAACTGTGGACCATTGTTTCGACTCAGTGGCTAATATTCGGGTTGATGAGTCTTATGAGGTCTGGTTTGCTTCTTGTTGGCATATTGTTGATTTTCGTAGCAACAATGATAGTTTTTTTTATTATGATATATAAATATGGATTATAAATATTTTGAAAACAAATTTTGAGTTTTATATATATATATAAGTAATATTTTTATTCTTTTTTTTGAAATTTTTGTTCGAAACTATTATTAGTGGTTTTAGGCTTAAGTCGGGAACCCATATCTATAAGCAAGTTACTATTTTAGCCTCCTCTATTTATATTTTTTCAAAACTCTTAAAATATTGTTTTTTAATATATAATTGAGATTGATATTTATAAGTAGCTAAGTTTAGCCGAAGTTAAAAATAGACTTAGAATAAAATATGAAAGTTTGAGAATTGAGGTGATTGTTATAAAGAAAATAAAAATAATTGAATAATAAGTTATATTATTTATGTTTGTTGGATCTTTATTTATTGGTCTATTGTTACAATAAACATCTTTTGGATATTAATAATAATTTATTTTTCTCTAACTACTTAGATTATGAAGTTAATTGTGTATTTGACTTAGTTTTGATATTTAAGTACTTGTACCGATGATGTGCCAATGTATTCGGGCTACTGGAAAATTTACACATTTATCAATAGCCTCCTTAATCCTTGCACGAGTAATAACAGAAGACTAGCTTAAGTATTTCCAAAGTGGTTTTGGCATTGGATTTTACATTAATGATTATGCTGAAAGACATATTGCTTTCCCCGAAGCACTACTGTGTTTGCCAGAGTATTTCTTTTTATTTTTGGTTGAATATTTCATGTAGTCTCTCTTGTACGGGTGAAGTTTGATCTTTGGATGTTGGAGTTGCTTTTGAGAGCTTCAATATTTTATTGGCCATGGTTGAATAGCCCCCATAATCCTTGGTGAGGGATGAGGAAAGGATAATCTTTTGCTTCCGGAGTATTACATTTTCTTTGGTTTCCTCGATTGGGTCAAGTTAACTTTGGTTGAGCCAGCTATAAGGTATTCTAATAGCCTCTTAGCCTTTGGAAAATGATATGGTAAAAAATATGACTTCTCCAATGTTTTATTTTATTATATTTATGACTAAGGACTTAATTCATTCCTTTGTGTTTGACTTCTCTATTGAAATTTCTTAAGTATCCCCTAGTCCTTAGTGAAGACTCGGGGTAAGGGCTAAATATATACATATATATATATATATATATATATATATATATATATATATATATATATATATTTGTTTTTGCTTAGTCAGTTGAAGTTGATAATGCTGACTTAGGTGAAAGTGGAGATAAATATTTTTGGTAAGGTATATTTTTTCAGTATAATACTTTCACTATATTTTACTTTTAAGTGGTTGTATTCTTTAAATTAGAAGGATTGTTTCTAGTCTTAAGTAAACCCGCAAGATGGAAGGAAAATATTACATGTGTTGATAGTTAGTTTTGTAACTGTGGGCATGCAGCTCTTTCAACTTATTCAATCTTGACCCTCTCTTATTTTAAGATCCGAACCATTTATCATGTGAATTAATTTCTGCCATTGATATACAAAATATTTATGGTTTGATTTGAATCATACCTTGGAGTTAAATACTATATTCTTTATTATTCAACTTTATTTTCGTAAAAGTTTTTCTTTCTTTTGTTTATTCTCCTTGTTTTTTATTTTTTGAGTTTTTTAATCTTATCGATCAACTGAATTGTTATGACCGTGAAGGAGAAACTCCTGAATCTATATAGTAGATACTTCCACCGCTTGGAAAATAAAAATTGTCAGTTGTTCGTAATATTGGAGAACTTTAAGACTCGATATTGTTTTGCAGTCCATTATCTTTTTTATTCATACTAATAACAAAGGTATGAGTCTATTACATTTATAATGTAGCTTTAGGGAGGATTATGATTGTCTTTCACTTGTGACCAAGTCAAAAATGGCAGCTTGACATAAACTCATAAATTGTACTTCATAGAGAATTTATATAAATTCTCTATTGATAATGAATTGTTCAAAACGTTTTCTCAGAGACCCATCTCGTTAGTTAATATGACGCTTTCTTTTAGCAGAGTTTTACCCACCCATGCTTTCTGCCTTTTCAAAATTGATGGTTGAAACTTTTAATAGTTGTTATCATTTTGCAAATACAAATCATTTTCATAGCGAAGAAATGTGGACAACTCGTTTTATGTGTCTATTTAATAAATGGAGAATTTATTTGGCAGCATCATTGTCAATGACGATGAATAGAAGTCAATTTGTTTATATTAGTTGTTGACTATTTTACAAAAAGGGTAAACACTAAATAATTGGTAAGGACGCGATCTTAAGAAGTATATGAATTTTAACTATCCAACATTTTATGTCGTTATGATATTCCTAGGGTATTAATGACAGATAACGACACTCGATTTCAAAGTGATATGGTAATAATTTTTTATATGAAGTATGTGGTAAAGAAAAAAAATTATGCTTCATCTTATCTGCAAAAACAATGGTCACGTAGAGGTTACAAATACAACTAATTTGCAAGAGATAAAAAAAGAACATAGGAGATAATGGGAAATGGCCAAAATTCCTTAATGAAGTTGTATGAGACTATATAACAACTCCAAAAGCTGCAGCAAGTGAAACGCCATTTGCTACGGTGTATAGGATAGAAGTTATCGTTCCATGAGAAATTGTGATTTATAATCATCAGATTCCATATTAATCATTAGAAGATAATGATAGGGAAAACCATATAAATGTTGATGTAATAGAGGAACAACTGGACCATTCTCAGGTTAGAATTGAGCATTTTAAGATTTTAGTACAAAACTGTTATAATACAAAGTTAAAAGTTTGGAGTTTTCAAGAAGAAGATTTGGTATTTAGACAAGTATTTCAAGGGACAAGAGATAAATATACTGAAAATTTGACTTCAAATTGAGATGGACCTTTTGATATAGTATTTAAATAATACAAAAGATCTTATAAACTAACGGATATGGAATGAAATCCATTAAAATACCCTTAGAATATTCATCATTTGAAGTTATATAAAAATGAAGATTTAATTGGGTTATTGTTTTCTTTTTTCTATCTGCTAGTGTAAGAAGTTTTTAATGACACACTATTAAGGCCATTTTCAATGAAATATTTTGTTGAAAAAATATTTGAAGTTTTACTTTATTTTTAGTTGTAAAATACGTAAACAATATAATAATATAATTAATAACCAATAACTATTAGTAGTTGACAATCAACATTTTTTTTAAGAAAGTTACTAATAAATTAGATAAATTGATTTACAATGATATGTTCGACCAACGGTTACTATGAAATGTTTCTGAACTCATGGTGCAAATGAGAAGTCTTCAAATCAATGGTTTAATAAATAATGACGCAAAAAGAGATATATAAGATACAAAATTATAACGAAATTATAACTAACAAGTGAATATAGTTATAAGTTAAATCCATCTAAAACGTAAGAGGTTATACATCCAAATTAAAATGAATATGATTATAAGCTAAGTTTGGCTGAAAAGCATAAGAGGTCATGTTAAGGTTTTAAAGGTCTTAAATTGTGATTATGGTTGTAAACCAAGTCTAGTTATTAAAGCATAAATGACCACGCACCAAAATCAAAACTATTATGACTTTAAGTCAAGCCCAATTGAGAAGTATAACAGGTCACATACTTTTCAAATGAAATAATAAATTGCAGTGTACTAGAGCTAAAAATGTTAAATGAGTATCTATGATTTGATTATTAAAATAACATCGACAAAAGCAATAGTCAGTTAGATATTTTAAAGGACGGGACACAAAAATAATTCTATTTAAATTTAAGCAAGTTACTTTAAAAGGAGAATAAAGTTGATGTAAAAATATAAGAATAAAATAGATTAAAAGATACAAGTATGTTATGCATAAAAATTCCCTAAATGTTAGCCTCCAAACTATTGGTTTCAAATATTTAAGGGCATTATTTTGCTTTAACATACATATGACATTAAATGTATATGATTTTATACGAGGCTATAAGCGAAAATTCGTCATCAATCAAAACAAAGTCGTGCAATCAGCCCTTTAGAAGTCAATTAATGCATCTCCGTGATAGGAAAAACTATAAGGAAAGTGAAATAAAAATACATAAAAGGGGGTCGAATATATTTATGAGTTAGCGATTATGGTTAATTAAACCAATTATAAGGTTGAAAGACCGACATATTACGAAAGTATGTCACATTGTGCCCTGGCGTACTTGTCAAATTAGTGATTGTGGTTGATGAACCAAGCCTAAGATGAAAACCAAAACGTTACATAGTATTCCATATTGTGTCGTGACGTTATACTCAAATTAGTGATATGGTTGATGAACCAAGCCTAAGTTTGAAAGACCGAAAGGTTTTTGTAAGTAGGACATAATATGACCTGACGTGATAGTCGCGACCCTACAATGAAAAAGAAAGTATAATATGTTGTCGAGAATAAAAGTATATATATCTTGATGGGAAAAGAGTTGAGAGTTATTCGGTGAAATATAATGACTTGAAAGGCCTTCCACTTAATAATTTAGAAGATATTCAGTTCAATAACTTTGAAAACATTTAACTTGATGACTGGTATCAAATTTAAATTAGCATATCAACGAGCTCTGAACTAAGTTATGAAATTGAAATAATATTTAATTATATAAGGTTAAGATATTACAACATTTTTTATACATAAATTTGATAATATGCTGAAGTTAACTGATTTTTACGAAATCCTGAAGATGACTAATTAAGACGAGGTGCTGAAGATGAATGATTTTGACAAGGTGTTGAAGATGACTTATTTTGACAAGATGCAAAAAATGACTGATTTTGACGATGTGCTGAAGATGCTTGATTTTAACGAGGTGTTGATGATAATTGACTAAGATGAGGTGCTGAATATGGTTGATTTTAACAAGGTGTTAAGATGATTAAGTTTGACGAGGTGCTGAAGATGAGTGATTTCGATGCGGTGGTGAAGATGAATGATTTTGATGAGGTCCTAATGATGTTTAATTTTGAGAATGTGTTAAATATGACTGATTTGGACGAGGTCCTAAAGATGATTGATTTTCATGAAGTGTTAAAGATAATTGATTTTGACAAGGTCCTAAAGATGACTGATTTTAACGAGGTGCTGAAGATTACATTATCAAGATATTATATTCAACTTTTTTTAGTTCTTTAAAGGGAAGTTATAATAAGATTATATCAAGTATATAATACCCGGATATGGTTCATTTATGTAAATATGCTTACAAATAAGAGTATATTAGTCTTTTATACTTGTATATTCTATATTTGATATATATATATATATATACATGAGAAGAACCCCAAAATGAGGATCTCTCACATTTTTTCTTAATTTAGTCTATTAAATTACTTTCTCTTTTTAGAAAAGATTCCACTTCTCTCTAAAAAGATTTATTCTCTCTCCTTCACGTTTGTTGGAATATTAGATGAAGGTTTTAAGCCTCATCAATCAAGAATACCCCATTTGAATCGAATTTTATTTTCTTATTTTTCTTTACTTTAGGTAAAGAAAAATTATGTGAAAACCATTGATGGAAGAAACCAATTTTATTCTCTTCACGTTGGTTAGAAGAAGAACCAATATGGGGACTCATATTATTTTCTAAGTCTCGATCATCTTTTTTGTTATCAAACTTTTAGGAAGATATGTTGGGAAAGATAATGTTTATTTCTTTGACAGTTGTTTGATTATTTTAATTGGTCGGGAAAAAAGATGTTGAGTCAATTTCTAGCGGTTCGATATATTCTACACTAAGACGTAACGAATACGATGAATTTTATGAGCTACTAGTTCCCAATGAACTATTACTCGATGAACTACTACATGATGAACTAATATCATCTTCAATTACCATTGTGTTGGTGATTTCGAGAATCTAATTACTTGAAGAATGAATAATAAAAAATAAATGATGGATGATGGTTTATTAAACTGTTGGGTAAA
Organism: Limnanthes douglasii subsp. nivea; assembly: GCA_036936605.1. Taxonomy (NCBI): domain Eukaryota; kingdom Viridiplantae; phylum Streptophyta; class Magnoliopsida; order Brassicales; family Limnanthaceae; genus Limnanthes; species Limnanthes douglasii. The sequence continues at coordinate 188,933,381 of JAUPFV010000003.1, read as the reverse complement.
TTTAATTATCTAAATAATAATGATTATGATAATCAATTTAATTGAATTAAATTGTAAACTTCTTAACTGAGGAAAATGATAGATGCATTACTAGTTGGTGAAGATAGAAGGCATCGGTTCTACAAAACAAGTTTAGAGAGAATACCTATATAGAGTTGTAAAAATGAAACTAAAATAGGTACTCCTTACATATAAAATGAAATAAAAAATATATTAGTCGTTGATCTAAAGTAAAATGAATGACTCATATTAAATGTCACATGTGTTAGAAATAAAGTGTCATGAGTTTACCAAGTTGAAAATTTGTATTAATATTGTCAATAATTCTTTTGTTTTAAATTTAATTAAAATATGTAAAATATTAATTGAAATATATAATTGATGGAAATAGATTTTAAATTTTTAATAATTGAATCTTTCTTCGTTGGGAATATGGGTGTTGTGAATTAGGGGTCTGGTCCGCATATTCCGCCTCCGTATATAAGTAAGAACACAACCGGTCTCGACACTAGTATGATATTGTCCGCTTTGGCACCCGAAGGCCCTCACGGCTTTGCATTTGGTCCACTACCAAAAGGCCTCATACTAGTTTAGGTATGTTCTTACTTATATACCACTGATATTTCCCATGTTTAACCGATGTGGGATGTGGGACTTTGGTCGCCACCCTAACAAATCCTCCTCTCGAACAAAGTACCACTTAGCCTCATCTCAATTGACTTTCATCCGCCCACTCTAATCAGGCTGGAGACTACCTGACCATAGAGGCACTACGGATGTTACTGCTCACCTCCTCTTAGACCACATTGTCTTGTTCCTTAGCGCCACTCCAATCAAGCCACACTGCTTGATGAGCCACGAACACTCCGAACTAGGATCTCTAGAGCAGATCACCTTGATCATATGGCTACTAGTTCATCATGTTCGACCTCCGTGAATTTCACCACCATCGCGTTTCGTCTGGGCCTGACGCTCTGATACCACGTGTTGGGAATATGGGTGTTGTGAATTAGGGGTCTGGTCCGCATATTCCGCCTCCGTATATAGGTAAGAACACAACCGGTCTCGACACTAGTATGATATTGTCCGCTTTGGCACCCGAAGGCCCTCACGGCTTTGCATTTGGTCCACTACCAAAAGGCCTCATACTAGTTGAGGTATGTTCTTACTTATATACCACTGATCTTTCCCATGTTTAACCGATGTGGGATGTGGGACTTTGGTCGCCACCCTAACAAATCCTCCTCTCGAACAAAGTACCACTTAGCCTCCTCTCGATTGACTTTCATCCGCCCACTCTAATCAGGCTGGAGACTACCTGACCATAGAGGCACTACGGATGTTACTGCTCACCTCCTCTTAGACCACATTGTCTTGTTCCTTAGCGCCACTCCAATCAAGCCACACTGCTTGATGAGCCACGAACACTCCGAACTAGGATCTCTAGAGCAGATCACCTTGATCATATGGCTACTGGTTCATCATGTTCGACCTCCGAGAATTTCACCACCATCGCGTTTCGTCTGGGCCTGACGCTCTGATACCACGTGTTGGGAATATGGGTGTTGTGAATTAGGGGTCTGGTCCGCATATTCCGCCTCCGTATATAAGTAAGAATACAACCGGTCTCGACACTAGTATGATATTGTCCGCTTTGGCACCCGAAGGCCCTCACGGTTTTGCATTTGGTCCACTACCAAAAGGCCTCATACTAGTTGAGGTATGTTCTTACTTATATACCACTGATCTTTCCCATGTTTAACCGATGTGGGATGTGGGACTTTGGTCGCCACCCTAACATTTTATAAATAGTTCATAAAAGATACAATTATATTTTAAAGACTAAGGGGAGTTCTAATACGGTTATATATCATTGCGACGTAATTATCCTTATTAATTAAAGGTGATGTTATTATTACTAACATAAAGACGTCAAAATAATTTATCATATGTCGGGCTAGAAAAAGAACTAGTTTAATAGGTAAGAAAATAGTGTGAGAAATAAATGGTTTAAAGCATTAGTAAAAGAAACAAGTAGTTGTATAATAGATAAGTGTCATCGAAATAAGGTGTTGATTAGCAGTTGAAGAGAAAATTTAATATAGGAAGAAAATATAAAGTAATTGAGTTGTACTTGAGACAAGTATAACATATTACTAAATACACATGGTACTTAAGTGGTAAAATAATAATTTATATAATAGATGGCTGACACCATTGGTAAAGTATATGTATCATCCATGCCACGTATTTAGGAATAAATTAGGTATAAATTCAAGGTCTAATCATCGTAAAAATTGTTGATTGTTGGTTAATAAAACTGATTTTATAATTACTCATGATCACTGTGAGTCATATCTTTCTGGAAATATTCTAAAGAGTGAATTCCCATATCAGGATGGTATTGAATTCATTTTCTAATATCTCATTACTTCTCTGGCAGCACGAACTCTCTATATTACTCATCTTGATAATTCTTTCAAATTATCTGAAGACGTACTTCCAATGAGGTCTATTGTTAATATCACTTCTAGGGGTAGGATTAATTTCGTTCTAAGTGATTCGTGTTCTCCAGGTACATTTTCAGTTGAAACTTCTCATATCTTTCCTCTTATTTTTTCTCTTAGTAAAATTACTAAGGTAATAACCTAAATTTATTATTCTGGTTAGCCAAAGGTCACTACCCATCTATCTCGCTCATTTGAATCTTGAAAAACATCATTTGAATTTAAGATAAAAGGTAACATATTTTTCTTATTTATTTATTTATTTTATAAATAACTTTATTTTTAGATATTAATGGTATAATTTTGTGCTTTCAACTCCTCATAAATGGTTTGACTATTTTTCATCAAGACAAGGTTAATCTTGTAGCTCATCTTTCGGACCTTGGGATCCTTCTTAATGATGTTGTCAAACTCGTAGAAGAACAAGATTCTTTTAAGACTTCCTTTAAATCTAAAGTTGATAGTGAATAAGAGATCCATGTAGAGCTCAAAGCTATCCGAGAGAGGGAAATATTACTACATTTTCAGGTGCAATCCCAAGTTTAAGTATTGAAGAATAAATTATTTGCATTGTTACAGCTACGGGTGCATTTATGCATGCTCTTGAAAGATTTTAGGCTAATTGGAAATATGGAAAAAATATATTTGAGAACACTATCATTGTGTAAAGCAAAGTTGTATCACAGTGTAAAGAAGATATAACCTCTTGTACAACCAGAGTTACTATTTCTATCTCTAACTTGGCTAATTTTGAAACAATAATCTTATATACCAAGATCACATTTAAAGTTGCCAAGTTAAAGTTGCATAAGGAAGTGGATGTCAAGGCAGAAATCGAGGCTTCTATATTAAAGATGCATAATAAATTGAATGACATAACGGTTAAGTATAATACCGTGTTAAAACAATCGGTTGTTAAATCTGGAGATCGTGATGAAAATGCCAATACTTACCAAACCTCTATGTTTGACATTGCACAAGAAGCTATGATAATCTAGGTTAGTCCTCCATATTCATACGTAGTTTTGAATGCTTAACCTATGATATATTGTTCCCGAAATCGAGTAGTCGGAGCACTTTGAGTGGAGTAATAGGTCTCTAGAGTTTCTTCCTCTTTTGTCTAGTTGAAATCAAAAGAGTAAATTTATTTTTTACCTTCTTGACGAAGTTAAAAAAAGATGATCACAGACCATGAAAGAGTGAAATATGACGATGATGGTGACTAAAGTGGCATTGATAAAAATATTTTTTTTGCACTTCATATAAACTTTATTTGTGATATTATTCATTTTCATACATGCTAACATCATTATTTTAGTTTCATGTATAAGACTCCCTTTGTTTATGAGCACGCTTGTTGTTTTTATTGTTTAAATAAGTATTTGTGCTTTTGATATAATGCTGTTTATATTCTCTTTTTCTACTAATGGATCAAATTCAATTGGTTAAGAATTTTTTGTGGTGAAAACTTATGTTCAATATTTGGAGTTTTCTAGAATTTTCAAGCATGGTCAGGGTGCATGACTTCCTGTTAGGGTTGACTACTAATTTTTAAATGAGATAAAAGTTTTTGTTTTTATGTAAAGATTGACTCTTGGTCATCAAATTTTTATTATTTTAGTTGTTTTTATGTGTAATTTTCCACGCTTAGAATTTCTTGTTCTTCCTAAGTTACATTTTTAATCACTCTAGTCTTATTTATTGTGCATTTTAAGATATCCAAGTGTTACTAATGAAATAATTTATTTGTCAAGTATTTATTGTTTCTTGTCTGTTAATTTCATGAATTTTTTTATAAATGTTACGTTATCCCGGTGGAATACTTTGTTACTCCAAATGGTTTTTTCTTATCCTAAAATGTTTTTTTTGTTATATCGAAAGGATTTTTGCTTCAGCCTTTTGGTCTTTGTTATTTTTTAGTTATATTTTGATATTTAAATAAGAGATTAATTTATTTTTTATATAAAAAAAATATGTGTTATTAATATTAAATGTCTTCTTAAAACCTTCTTGCACCACGGACAGAGGAAATTGTACATCCTCATGATTTAATAAATGCATTTTACAGGACTAGTGATTACATGCACTTAGTCCTTAGGACTATGGTATAGTTTTAGGTGTTTTATGCTCTAGGGGTGTGTAATTTGGTTTCCTTCCTTGTCCGTCAACATCTAAGTTACTGATTTTATCTTGGCTTCAACCATGAATTATCCTTTCTAATTTTAACCCAACTTCCTGAGTTTTTTTTCCTTTTTATGTTGAAAACGTTTTCTTATCATTTTATTTACTGGTTAAATCTTATTTTAGTGTCTGGAATTGTATATATTCCTTATTAGTGTCTTGTAATGCTCTGATCGAAGATGAAACTTGATCCTTCTTTTTTTAGTTGTCTATTGTTGGTTGTCGGTCTTGTTCATTGGTTGCTTCATCATATGCGATTATCATGTGTGATGTCATGTATATCTCCAGTGGCACTAATGCCTCCATTCCATACACTATGATAAATGGTGTTTATTTAGTGGCAGCTCATGGTGTGGTTATGTATGATCATGAGACTTTTTGTACGTATTCCGGCCAAGTACCAGTTTCTCCTTCAAACATCTTCTTGATTCCCTCTGTAATAGTCATTTCGGTCACTTCAAGTTGACCATTAACTTGGGAATCAAAATTATATGAGAATATTAGTTTTTACTCTTTTTACACAAAACTTTATGGAGTTATCAGTATGGAATTGAGTCTCATTATCAGCAATGATAAATCTCGAGATTCCGTACATGTTGATGAACTCATAAAATCCTTAATGTATTTCAAAAGCGGAAATGTTTGTGGGGGAGGATCAGACAAGAGAATATTCGTATGAAGTGACAGTAAACAATTAAATCAGTGGTTGGTAGAAAGAAAAAAGAGACAAAAGGAATTAATGTAGCAATGATTGACTAATCATTGACCCCTTTCCCCAAAAAGGAACGTCCTTTATATAGTAAATGAGGTAGGTAGTAAAATTACATAATTACCATAACTAAAGTGGATTTCTCACCCCGTTATTTGACTATTTATAAACAAGTTCTTAGGGCATATCATTTTACCCCTCTACATCTATTGTTTGCTTTACTTTTGGTCTTTAGCCACTAAATATACAAGTCTAGGCCTTATCCTTGGAATAAATTGCATAGCGATCACCTATATTTTCCTTCCCTTATCAGTAGCCCCCCAGTCCATGCGCAGATCTCTGAGTGTGGACTACAGTTAGGTCAGGTGTCTTTCCCCCTTGGTACTTGTCTACTCAGGTCGGAAACCTTAGCCTCTAGGTAATCGTCTGCTCGGGTCGGAAACCTTTGTTTGCTGGTGATTGCTTACTCTGATGGAAATTTTTTTTATTGTTGACCTCATCTTCAGTCGTGATGACCTCACCTAAGCAATCATTTCCCTTAAGCTCGTGTGCCCCTGCTTTGCTATTATCGAGTCAAAGATTTTCTAGACGGCGGAGTCACATCAGGACACATGTCATGCTTTCACCTAACTTGGCAAAACGTCTTTCGAAGCGGTTCGTGACAGGGTAGCATGTCAAAAACACGTTATTTTTTAACTTTTCACCTTCTGATTCTTATACTATAAATACTTACTTCTTTCTCTGAGTGAAGGTTTCCCATTTTCGATTTCTACCTATCTTTGATTCAAAAGCGTTTGTTCTAGAGAGAGAAATTTTCAAGGCCAACTTCTCGCTCTGCATTTACATGTCTGACGAGTTTGTCAACCTCGAATGGTATAAACTCTCGAGGTGGTTTAACATTTCCAACCGAATCGGTGCTCGCAGACCCCCTAGTGCAAGAGAGTATCCCTCACCTGCAGATTTTTGGGAGTCAATCTTCCGTGATAACTGGTCTCCTATCCACGAACGTTCCCTCAACCTTGCTACTTCATCCATCGGTCAAGCTCGCTCTCGTGATAGCGGGGTTAACCCTTCTGCATCTGCAACGCCTTTGGATTTTCCTTGTAGACCTTCTTCCTTAATAGTCATGGGTGACAAAAGAGGATGACCAACTGCCAAGGATATCAGGGATAGTGCAAAAAAGAAAAGGTCCCCACACCCGGCGACAAAGTATGTTAGAACAAGAATTTCTTCTTCAACTGCGGCTCCCCAAGTAACTCCACAGGGGTCTCCGCAAACGACTTCAAAAGTGAGTCCTAGGAGACCTTCGACGGGGGTAGTCCGATCTGAACCAGCTTTAACGTCCATCCCTGAACTCTAGGAAAGGAATCTGGCTGATGAACCCGACGACGATCAAGAGCGTCCTGATATAGTGGTGGTCGAAGCGCAACCTCTTCAAGCCGTTCCTGCGACCATTTCTCCCCCTGGACGATCTGAGCTGAGTCAATGTGCTTATCTTCCTCCCCTGGATCGTGCCACTGATCCATCCCCTCAAAGCGGTGAAACTTCCTTGGTAAAAAGTAAGAAGAAGAAGAAGAAGAAACATACAACGGATTTTCCCTCGTTGATAGAGGATATTCTAGGCAACAACCTTCGTGGCATCGAGTCTACGCATCTTTTGGCACTATAGAGAGTGAAGTATTAGTATTTTCATCCGACGGAGGAAGTCACACTGAGAGATCGTTGGGAGATTCCGGACAACATCACAATTCGGTTCCCCACCGTCGGAGAGACTCTATTTTATTCTCGAAATAATGAACTAGTCCTTTATACCAAGCTCATGAACTGGGATCTTCGTCTGCTCCTTGACCCTGCCTTGGTCGAGTACTTTCACTTGATTAGATTATGTCCCTCTCAGGCTGGAGCCAACATGTTGTTACACGCTTATGGCTTGTATCATGGCCTCCAGACTCTCTGAGATTGACTTTACCGTGGAAAAGTTTGTCTCCATCTCAGGTGTGGCTAAAAATTCCCACTATCTGTTCTACTCTCTTGGTTTTACCAGGCAGCTAAAAAGTAATCAAATATTTCTTAGAGGCGAAAAAGACGTGGAAGAAACAGTTCATGTTTATATCCGGGTTGTGGGAGACTGGCTTCGAGGAATCTGAGGACCTTCCGCATCGGTTAACACTAAAATGGTCCGGGCAGGGTAAGTATTTTCATCTGTTTGTTTTTTACTGGTCATAGTCGGATGGTCTTAATTTTTATTTTTTTACAGCCATGAAAGGAATTGCTAAACCCTTTAAACGTCATGCCAAAGTTGCTAAAGACATTTTTAAGAAGTTAAGTGCTTGGGCAGGAGAGCATTGGGACAACAAGTTTCATCAAAGCTTCCTTCCAATGAACTTTGTCAAAAGTAACCTCTGGCGGTGCAATCTAAGTGAGAAAAAATCCATATCCGAGCTTATAGTGCCTCCTCTAAACGATGACATCCTCAAACTCTTAGAGTGTTTAGATAACACGATATACCAACCTACTCGTGCTCGGGGTCCGAGCCATCAAGACGCAGAAAAACCCGAGGCGGGCGAAGAGGATACCGAGGAGGATGCTGAATCAGAGGGTGATTCTCCCGAAGAGAAAGGGGTTAGCACTCAAGGGGGTTCTCAAAATAAGGCTCAGGACGGTCTCCAAGGTGAGATGCAAAGGTGGTCCTCTAGAGGATGTTCAGAGTGACCCCCAAGATGTAACTCACGTGGGCTCTCCCTTCTTTATCTTTTAGCCTGTACGTCCCTGATTTTACCAGTTTTGTTACCGAGTATGGACCTTCCCAATTTGGAGCTAGCTTTCCATGTCTCTTTTCTTTCATATGCAGGAAAACGTATTTTAGTACCTTGTCCCCAACCACGAATTATCTTCTTCTGAATTTTGATGCATATTGGCTTCTCATTAGATTCTGATAGTGTAAAGATTTAAATTGTGCCCTTCTTTTTTTCTATTAGATCTAGTTTGGGGGGTTTTTTTTGTCATTTCCCTCCTCAGAATACTCGCTAAGCCTGTAAGATGGGAACATGGTATCCGATAATACTATTGCATCCATTTCATAAACAAGTGTGAAGGGCGACTCATGCGTTGCGGTCCGGGGAGTAGTCTTGTAAGCCCATAATACTTCATGTAGGTAGTCTGGCTACTTCCCGGCTTTACCCTATAGATTCTTCCTCAGCCCATCTAAAATTGTCTGATTGGTTACTTCGATCTGGCTCTTCGCTTGAGGGTGGAAAGGCGCTGAGAAACACTATTTTATTCCTTTGGAAGCGCAAAAATCTTTCATTTCGTTGTTATCGAACTGTGGGCCGTTGTCCATCGTAATCTTCCTCGGTACACCAAAATGACAGAAAAAGTTGGAGATAATAAATTTGATCACATCTTTCGCTCTCGTTCCTGCTAATAGTTCAGCCTTTACCCATTTAGAGAAGTAATCCACAGCGACGATGATCGTTTGGCGCCCTCCTAAAGCCATAGGAAGCGGTCCGACTAGGTCGATTTCCCATCGATCGAAAGGCAAAGATTCTGATATTGACTCGAGGGAACCCCAGGAATATGGATTGAGTTAGCAAATTGCTGGAAAGTGTCGCATTTTTGTACCAACTCCTTGACGTCCGCTGAGATGGTCGGCCAATAATAACAAGCCAGAAGAACCCTTCGTATCAGTGTTTTGTACCCACAATGCGCGGATCCTTCCCCATCGTGCAGCTCTGAAAGTATTAATTGTGACTCACTCTTCTTTAAACAGCGAAGTAAAGGTCGACTAAAAGATTTCTTATACAGTACATCACCAAGTACCACGTATCTGTATGCTTTGAACCGTATTCGTTTGGCCATTACTTTGCCAATTGGCAATATGTCATGGACTAAAAACTCTTGTATCTCACTTCTCTAATCTTTCACTAGAGCTGTGGAAATTTGGAAAGCTTTGAGGCCTCCTTCAGCCAATTCGGACCCCTTAATGATTTATGGATTTTTTTGGGTAACTATCCATGGGTGTTCCTCTGAATTAGATGCCTTAGCCAAATAATCAACCACTGAATTCCCTGCTCTGTGAACATGTTCGAACCTAACGTTTTCAAACTCTAAGATTAAAGCTTTTAAGACCTCCAAGTACTTAACTAAATGATATTTTCTTGCTTCTGACCGCCCCAAAGCATGGTTCACCAAGAGTTAGTACTCACTTATCAACTTAATTAGTTTGGTTCTGTAAATTTTTGCAAGTTTTAATCGAGCCAAAGCCGTTTCATACTCTGCTTCATTGTTTGATGCTTGGAATCTAAGTCGAATGGCTTGGTTCATCGCAATACCTTCCAGGGAAGTCAATTGTACTCCTGCACCGCAGCTGGATGAGCTGGATCCCCCATCGGTTTGGACTAACCATTTTGAGTCGGACTTTTCTTCCTCAGTATCCATGTTATCCTGATTAGAATAGATTTCAACCAAGATTTTAGCTAGTGCTTGCGCTTTGATTGTGGTTCGTGGTTAATTTTCAATGTCAAAGTCTCCAAGCTCTACCGACCACTTTATCATTCTTCTCGACACATCGGGCCTTTGCATCATATTCTTCAAAGAAAAAAATGTTTGTACCACAACCGAATGAGCTTGGAAGTAAGGCCTTATTTTTCGTAAGAATGTTACTAGTGCAAGTGCTAACTTTTCTAATTTGAGGTACCACTTTTCCGAATCCAAAATACTCTTACTCACATAGTAGATTGGCCTCGAGACATTTGATTCTTCTTGGATTAAGACCGCGCAAACCGCAAAATCGGACACTGCCAGATAAATGAACAACTTCTCCCCCGGATGTGGATTTGTCAGGATTTGTGGGGGTGAAAGATGATGTTTGATGTGGTTAAATGCGTCTGAGCACTCTTGTGTCCAATCGAAACAGTTTTCTTTCCTCAGTACGTGGAAGAAAGGGGCGCATTTATCTGATGACCTTGATATGAACCTGTTTAATGTAGCCAGCATTCTAGTCAGAATTTGCACATCTTTGATCGTTGTTGGTGGATCCATGGTACACAAATCATTTAACTGCACAGGATCAGATTCGATACCTTGTTCACTGACTATATAGCCTAAGAATTTTCCGGATCTTACCCCGAATGTACACTTTTCCAGGTTCAACTTTAAATTTATTGTGGCCAAATTGGCGAAGATTTCTTCCAAGTCAGCTAAGTGATCCTCATCCCTGAGGATTTTAAATAACATGTCATCGATATAAACTTCCACATTTGTACCAATCTGACTCTCAAAATCTTTGTTTACTAAGTGCTAATATGTTTCCCCCGTGTTTTTTAGCCCGAACGGCATCACCTTGTGGCAGTGTAGACCCCTTCCGATAATGACAGTTGTGCTCTCTTGATCCCTTTGGTCCATCTGGATTTGATTGTACCCAGTGCGCGCATCCATAAAGGACAGTAAACGATTTCGGATGTCGAGTCAACCAATTGATCTATTATGGGGATCGGGAAAGGATCTTTAGGGCAAACCCTGTTCAGATAAGTAAAGTCTATACACATTCGCCCCTTGCCATTTTCTTCTTCATTAAGACTTAATTGAGGGTCCACAACGGGTATTGTGATTCACTGATGTGGCCTACTTTTGTCAAAAGGTCCACCTCTGCCATTATCGCTTCAATTTTATCCCGAGAGAAAGATCTTATCTTTTGAATGATCGGACAAATACTGTCAAATGTAATTTGGTTGAAAGAAATTTGAGTAAACTTTCTTTTACCTCTTAGGGTAGCCTTGTTCAGATCTTGAGACTTTTACCGGGGAAAAAACATGATCCTCGAAGCCTTCATCAGGGACCATGAACCCAGGGGACTCCCTCGGATCGTCAAAAGGATCGGAATCCGCGGGAGACCTCTGTGACTGTTATTATTTTTTCGGTCCAACCTTCTTCACCTGCTTGGGGGCCAGTGCCGCTTTATAGCATTCCCAAGCCATTTTTTGACTACTTCTTACCATTCCAACATTGCTGCCCACCACAGATTTCAAACACTGGTGAATAGTAGACAGCACAGCATGCATCTTAGACAATCATAACCTTCTGAAGATGCATTGTATAACGTGAGGGCGTCTACCACTACGAATAGTATTGTGACTATCTTCTTGAATGACCACCATCCCAACTCTACCATATCCTCGAATTCTCTGACTACAGCGACTATTACACCGGTGAATCCTACTATTATTCGGTCATATGTTAGGGTTGTCGGTGGGTTTGTTATCTGGTTGTAGGTTGTCATAAACATTATGTTAGCGGAGCTCCCCGTGTCAATCAAAAAAATTATTATCTCATTTCCAGTTATCTATGCTCCGATCACCACCACGTCCTTATGTGGACCACCTACGTCTCTCATATCATCATCCTCAAAGCAAATAATTGGTGATAAGTTTCTGTATAGGTGTGATGAGGCTCCTACTTCTAACTTTGTGGCCAGACTCACAATGTGCCTTTTTGGAGCATAATTTGATATACCTGTTACTGTATCCCCACCGAAGATGGTTAGTGATTCAAAAAACGCACATAATTCACTAACCTTTCCTCTGGTGATTGGTTCTTCCACCATGTTCACACTATTTATGCCCGACTTCGGATCAAGGTACTCTGCGACTATATCGAATGCATCAATAAATTCTTCAGATATCATCATGGTGTCTTCTTGCTTTGAGCAGTTTCTTGTTTTGGTTCAATCGCGGTATTCTTTTTGAAGAAATCAACTAACTTTCCATTCTCTATCAGATACTGGACTTCTTTCTTTAATGCTACAGAATCTTTCGTGTGATGGTCGATATCGTAATGTTACTGACAGTACATATTCTTCCTATGCTCCATCGGAGTCTGCAATGGGAAAGGCTTGCAAAATTGCACATTTACACGTGCTTTCTTTAAAAAGGTTGACACGCACTCGGTCAACTCAGAATAATGAGCTGGTCGGACCCACCTATTGGGCACGGGTGTAACATATTGATAAGTTGCTTGTCCTGTCGGTAAGTACTGCCCACTGAGGAGTTTGGTTTGTTGCTTGTACTTGGGCTCGTGGTCGAATAGTTGTGACCGGCTGTAAAGCTTGTGGTCGGACATTCACCGTCGTTGTATTGGCCCTTACTAAGGTCGGATCCTGATAAAATTGAGACATGGACTCTATCTCTGAGGCCTTAGTTTCTTCAACTAAGATCCTTTTCTCTATCTGATCCAACAGATCTCCGGATTTTATGACCTGTGTCTCTATGCCATTGTCTTTCATTACCCCAAAAATAAGACCCATTCGGAAAGCAGCCAATGCCACCTTGTCTTTACAAAATTCCATGTCTGTCTTGACCTGAATGAAGCGTTTCGTGTACTCTTTCAAGTTTTTTTCAACTTTCTGTCTACAATAAATTATGGTATCTCCGTTTGCTTGAAATTTCTTGCTTCTGACGAAGTACTGTCGGAACATACTCTAAAACATGTCGAAGTTCTTTATGCACCATTGTGGTAGAAGATTGTACCATTTGGATGCAACGTTCTTAAAGTTTTGGGAGAATGCTCTACACAACCACTTGTCATCATCATCGTAATTGATCATAAAGTTCTTGAACTTCTCAATGTGGTTATCTGGATCCTAAGTTTCGTCAAACTTTTCCAGCTTTGAAATATCGAACCACTTTTGAAGATGCCCGGAAAAGATATCTAGGGAGAGAGAGGATGACCTCCAGTTGTGTCCGATTTTGTAAACGCTCCCTCCTGGACCATCATTGGTTGGCGTATACAATCTTTCTTGAGTTGGAAAAGTAAATTGATTGCTAAATCAGTAATCTTGTTGATAACTATCGGATTGAGGTTGTCTCCGAGTAGTGACATGTTCGACTCGAAAAATTCCTGTCTTATCCTTCTCCTCGGAGTATATTTTTCTTTTACCAGGATCAGCTTTCTTCCTACACTCCTTCGTTCTCCGACTAGTTTGATAGGTGTGCTTGCGCATCTTTGAATCTCTTTGCCTTCGATCTGGTTTGTATCTGCCATCCGTGTCCGAAAACGAAGATTTATCAGAACTTATGGAGGTATGTTCGCTAGAATCTGACGGTTCGTATCTTTGTTCAAATCTGGCACGCTTTTTGGAATATCGACGGCTCCTCCTTCGTTGTTTTTCTCCAGGTTTAATGGCATCTTTGATCCGATCAGCCTCGATTCTCTCTTGTCAAACTTCAAATCTGACCTTCCTAGAACTCACCATGGCATCCATTTCCGCATTCAACCTTTCGATATCTGCTAATAATTCTTTATGTCTGGCGACCAGGACTGAGTTCTCAAGTAGCTCATCAACATATCGATTCAGGTCGTTGCCTTCGTTTGTGACTTGTTTTTCCATTCAGACTCAACGCCAATCATACCTATGGTCGGATTGGTCTCTATCTCTCCACGAGCTTCAGTATCCATATTTTTTTTAAATATAGTTTTCAAGGTTTTAGAAAATTAATTCTGGGTATTAATCGGTTCCCACAAATGGCGCCACTGATGAACTCAAAACATCCTTAGTGTAGTTCAGAAGCGGAAATGTTCGTGGGAGAGGATCGGACTAGAGAATATTCGTATGAAGTGTCAGCAAACAATTAAATCAATGGTTGGTAGAAAGGAAAAGAGACAAAAGGAATAAATGTAGCAATATTTGACTAATCAGTGGCCCATTTCCCCAAAAGGGAATGTCTTTTATATAGTAATTGAGGTAGGTAGTAAAATTACATAATTACCATCGCTTAAGTGGATTTCTCACCCCATTATTTGACTATTTACAGACAAGTTCTTGGGGCATATCATTTTACCCCTCTACATCTAATGTTTGTGTTACTTTGGTCCTTAACCACTAAATATACAAGTCTAGGCCTTATCCTTGGAATAAATTGCATAGTGATCACCTATATTTTCCTTCCCTTATCACATGTAACATATATTTACTTCAAAAATATTATTATCTATGTTTTCGTCATGTTCTACATTTGTTATTCTTCTACCCATTTTGAGAAATAATCCACGACAACTATTATAAAATTTCTTCCTCCCTGAGCCATCAACAATGATCCCGCACTATGCAAGCCCCAACTGTCGAATGTAATTGCCTCGATCATCATTTCTCGTAGTATTTCTAGTACTTATTTCAAATTAGAGAATTGATGACACATGTCACACGTCTTGACTTTTTTCTATATGTCCCCCATTATAGTTTGCTAATAGTATCATTGGAGAAATATTATTTTGTATTGTGCCTTATATTCACACCATGTGATGCCTTCTCTCTCTTGTAGATGATTTTTGGAAACAAAAATGCTATAACCCTTGGCTTAAAGAGGGTGACAACAACACTAAATTATACCATGTTTTTTTTTTAAAAAGGACAAAAAACACTATAAAGGGCATCAAAGAGGACAACACTTGGATATATAATCCAGATGAGCTTGGTAGATCAGCTGAGAAGTATTTCAAATCTCATTTTACACGTCTGTCTTACAAAAGCTATGATGATGAGAATATTTGTATGCAAGATGTCATCCTATCTTCCATTTCAAACTTGATAACTACTAATGAAAATGATCTTCTGATGAAATAAGCTAATGAGAAATAGTGATAGTGTGGCGAAAGATTAGAAGAGAAAGCAACGATAAAACTCTAACCCTAGGTTAGAGAAATAAAGAGACTCAGAGAAATAATTCCTAAAATTTAATTAATCAAAGTCTAACGACAAAATAGGGTATATGATGATTTATATAGCACTACCCAAAACCCTAATTCTAAATAAAGGAAATTACATAAATGTTTTAAAATAAAATAAATAAATAAAATTAATGCTAAAATATTAAAACTGGTTTTCGAAGTCTTTACGGGTCGGATTTGGTTATCAAACTTTGTGACATAATCACAGTTTTGAAATCTGACGGGCTCGTCAAAATCTTCGATTTGAGTATCTGTTTGATCTAATTCCGATACCTGAGAGAGAAACCAGTCTGTCTGCAGTCTTCGCTATGTTAAAGAGCTTTGGAGCATTATCATCACAATAAACCCAGCAAGTGTTGTTAGCATTGATGGGTACAATGTTCTTTTTTATAAATCTTGTTGGAACATTATAAAATCTGACCTGATTAAGGTTATAAACTTTTATCTCTCTTGGCAAAAGATACCAAATGGAATCTTTACTACTGGCCTCTGTCTTATAGCTAAGACTGCTAACCCTTTATACTGGAACAATTATCGTCCTATTAGTCTGTGCTCTATGTTAAATAGAATCCTCTCCAAGTTGATAAACAGTAGATTATCTAGAATCCTTTCTAAAATAATCTCTAATACTCAAGGTGCTTTTGTTAGAAACCGAACTATTCATGAGAATATTCTCATTGCTAAAGAGCTAGCTTATGATTTGAATAGAAAGTCTAATAAAGGAAACATCATGATCAAATTAGACATGTCCAAGGCTTGTGACATGATGTCCTTTCCTTTTATTATCAGTGTCGTGACTCTGTTTGGTTTTTCTAGTCAGTTTATTAACTTAATTAGTAACATGATTAAGGATATAAACATGTCCCTCTTGATTAATGGTAAGGTTTTTGGTTATTTTCAAACGAAAAGAGGCTTGAGGAAAGGTGACCCCCTGTCCCCAAGCCTCTTCGTTATTGGTGAAGAGGTGCTCATGAGAGGTCTCTTAAATCTATTCAAAATGAACAAAAACATGTATTATGCCTCTAGATTTGATTATAGTGCCTTGCATTGCTTTTGTGGACGATATACTAGTGTTTACTAATAGTATGCACTCTTCAATCAGTTTATTAAGCTATTTTCTAGATAGATTCCAGCAGGATTCCGGGAAATCAATCAACAAAGAAAAACTCAAATTATTACCTCTACAAGGCTTCATCAAAGCAGGATCAATATATTGGAGACTAACATTGGCTTTAAAGCAGAGCACCTTCCTATAAGTTATTTGGGGATAAATCTCAGCTGTAATAATAAAGCAAAAAAAATCAGCAAAATGATTGATAAGATTAATGCAAAAATCACTAAATGGGACAACAAATTTCTATCTTTCGGGGGAGGACTTTCTTTAATCTCTTCTATTCTCATGTCTATACCAAACTATTGGATGCATAATACTTTGATTCATGTTATTATTATTCAAAGACTTGAAAAAACTTTGAATAAGTTTCCCTGGAGATCTAAATTTAATGTTAAAAGCGTTCATTGGACCTCTTGGAAGAATTTGTGCAAACCTTTTGATGAATGAGGTCTGAATATCAGAAAAATAACTGATATTCAGAACACTCTTTCTCAAAAACTTTGGTTTAATTATAGAAAGAAAAAGAGTCTTTGGGCTTATATGATGCATGATATATATAACAAAAATGTTCATCCTCTTAAAGCAAACTTTAAAAAAACAGGTTCTCTTACTTGGAAGCGTTTGACCAATATCAAAGATGTTGCTGAGGTTAATATTATATGGATATTGGACAGTGGAAAAATGGGCTTCTGGATGGAAAATTAGCACAATCAAGCTCCCATTCTGGATCACAACACCTCTTATGCTAACCTTTGATTCCTGGATGCAAAAGTAAAAACCTTTTGGAAAAATAACAAGTGGGATAATACCTGAAAGTAGAATCAACCAAATGAACCTTTACAAAGTGGACTCTAGAAAACAAGACAAGATGATTTGGACGAAATCTCCTAACATGGACTTCAACATTAGTTATATAAGAAAATCTGGAATCCGACACACCTAGAAAATTTTCTTTTCTTTTATAAAAGCTTCTATTCTGCAATATAGACATATAAGCCTTGCTTGTAAATGTGAGTTTTGTTCTAATTATGAAAACATAAATTATTGATTTGTGAATTGTTATTACGTTTGGAGTAAAAAATAATAATTATGAACTGTATACGGTATATACTGAATGGTGTTTTTATTAATAATCAGACTATTATATTATTATTATTTTATAATTACAATCCAGCAATATAGTCACATACGATAAGTAAGTTTATAACTTTAAATGGCTATCGCTTGTTCAAATAAAATTGTGAGGCTACATGCAAATTAATTGATACATTGAAAATGCAAACAATCTTAAACATTCATATAATTAGTCTCTGAAGATTCCTAGTCACCAGTGCTTCTTCTTTTTATAATTAAAATAAACACTAATACTTTATCTAATTGAATAAGTCAGCATAATTGAGCATCTTAGTTGTTTAAATATTAAATCATGCTTGTACTTTAATTTACAGTAAATAGTAATTGCCGTCCGATTATTTATTATTTAACAGGTTAACATATATGGTTTTAAGTAACCGATTTATGGGAAACGTCAAGAAAAAAAAAAACCAGGTTTGCCATAGTAATTTGTGTTTTCCTTTAATCCATTTTTGTCACCAATAGTTTATTGAAAATATTCAGATTTAATCACAATTATTTATTTTAGATAAAATCAGTTTTGTTGTTAGTTATCTATATTGATAGATAAATAATCTTTTAACTATTTGTTTATAAAAATAGTTTTCTAAATAAACATATATTGACTAATTTTATCTAAAATAATAAAAAAAAAATAGACTAAAACCGAACGCTTCTAATCAAATGACTATCACGAACATAGATAACAAAAAACTAAAACCAAACAATTATAGTCGAATAGTCACGGAAATAGATAAACAAAAAAAACTAAAGTGGAAAAACTTGGAAAACTTTTTTATCATAACAAAAATAGACTATTAATGTTCGAAACCAGAAAAGCCATGGATAATAATAAATGTTAAAACCCCATTTGCTTCCATTCGGAAGTATATTAAATAAAAGATATTATCTTTTTACTATAACTTACTTTTAAAAAAATAAAAAAATTTAAATTTTTTTATTTGAATAAAAAATAATTTATTTAGTGTCAATTATTCCTTTAACGCATTCATTAGCATTTCCCTACTTATTTTTGTAGTCCTGTGTTACTTACAAAGTCAACTCTTGAGCCACTCCTATAAGTAGGCACTAAAGGTTCATAAAAACAAGCAAATAAACAAGTGGATAGCTACTTCAAAATCAAATCATTCTCACTCTCTCTCTCTCTCTCTCTCTCTCTCTCTACATTTCTGAATCTCAGTAGTAATAATCAAAAGAAATTTATCAATTGCAAAATGGAGCATCATGATGACACACCATCAGCTCCATCAACACCAGTAACACCAGGAACACCTGGTGGACCTCTCTTTGGTGGTTTCAATGGAGGGAGAGGCAATGGTAATAGTAATGGCAGTTTTAAAAGATCCCTGCTCAAAAGCTGTAAATGCTTTAGTGTTCAAGAATGGGCTATTGAAGATGGTGGACCTCCTCCTGTTACCTGCTCTTTCCCACCTCCCGTCTCTCTTGTTAGAAAGGTACTGCTTTTACCTTTTCATATGAGAATACACTTTTCATTTAGATACTATCTTTCAACACAATTTGGAGACTCAAAAGTGATTTGGAAGATGATTTTTATACCTGGGCAAAATGAAACAGGTGGGAGCAGAATTTATCGGTACACTAATACTGATATTTGCTGGTACCGCAACAGCCATTGTGAACCAAAAGACTGAAGGATCTGAAACCCTCTTGGGGCTGGCTGCGTCAAACGGATTGGCTGTTATGATCGTGATATTGTCAACCGGACACATATCTGGTGCCCATCTTAACCCATCCATCACTATATCTTTTGCTGCCCTCAAACATTTTCCATGGAAACATGTAAGAAACAAAACTGTCAATAAAGATTCTGCTTATAGGATTAGTGTTTGCTTAACTGAAATATTTTGGGTGGATTAGGTACCTGTATACATAGGGGCACAAATAACAGCATCAGTATGTGCTGCTTATGCTTTGAAGGCAGTATTTGATCCAGTTATGAGCGGAGGAGTGACAGTACCCTCAGTTGGAGTTGTACAAGCTTTTGCTTTGGAATTTATTATTTCATTCAATCTTATGTTTGTTGTCACTGCTGTTGCCACCGACACCAGAGCTGTAAGTATTATTAAAACTCAGTCTTTATATAATAATAATAATAATAGTAACATACAAATCAGCTTAACCTTCCCCACAAGTGTCCAAGAGACATCTGTTATTTTAATTATAATTTCCAAATCCCAAAAGATAAGGGTCATGGTCTAAATGAACAATCCCTTAAATTATTGCATATTCAATATCGAAATTTTAGACTGACAGTAAGATATATGCAGGTGGGAGAGTTGGCGGGAATCGCGGTTGGAGCAACTGTGATGCTCAATATACTCATAGCTGGGTATATCTAGCATCACTCCAACCTATCTTATTTTATTGCATTATTGCAAAATTGTTAGATTCTATTAGTAAAGTGCCATTATCGTGCATATATGAAGTTATGACATATTTTATAAGCATGAAATTCAACTTACGTAGACTAGTGTTTACTGCAGACCATCATCAGGTGCATCAATGAACCCGGTAAGAACCTTAGGACCGGCTATAGCTGCGAATAACTATCGAGCAATATGGGTTTATCTTACTGCACCCATCCTCGGGGCGCTTTGCGGAGCAGGGACCTATACAGCCGTCAAGTTGCCAGAAGAGGACGGTGAGCTTCATCAAAAACGTTCAACAGTGGCGAGCTTTAGAAAGTGATAATGATAACAAACCTCGTCCTCGTCTACTACTACAAGTAATACATATCGGTCAAATAAATAAAATGTAATTAAAGTCAACTTTTGTGTAGAAAACAAAGAACAATCTTGTATAAAAAGGCCGGCGATGAGTTTATATAAAGCCAGGAAGAAACTTTGTTTTTAAGATTAGTGTAATATTTAGGTTTGTTTTGTTCTTGCACAAGAGGCTGGCATTCGTCAAGTCCCACTTCAGGAACAGACAAGAACAACAAAGAGAACTGTATGGTTTCTTCTTGTTCTTGTCATGTTTGTATTTGGTGTCAGTCAAGGGGATTATGAATAAAAGATGGTTTCGCCGAAAAAACAAAACCTTCTACTCCTATAAAATTTGGGCTAATATCTCCACATCAAACATAACCCAAATCTCTAATACAAAGTTAAAATCTTATATTTGAACTATCACTATCAAATAGTCTGGTGACCACATATAGTCTAGATCCAGTTTGTTCTTAGTGGGATATTATTAACATAGCAACACAACACAATACCATTGTTATGAGTATGTATAACTATCAAGAACATGAGACTATATTCTTAACTAAGTTACCATACCTTGAGTAATCAGTTTAGTAGCATTCAACACAATAGAACAAATTACATGACAATGTAGCGTTCTGCATAACTATATCTTTCTAATCAACAACAACAAAAAGTTACAGATTTGAGTTTGGTATCAATTTTCTCACCTAGACTGGCAACGCTGAATCTATAGAAATGATAAATTAAGCCGAATTCATTTCAATTATATTCACAGCTTCTTTCACACTACCTTAAAAGAGATGACTACACCTGGTAAAAACTCAAACGGGCAAATGCCTCCGGGTCTGACCCGAATCGGACCGAGCATATTTCCACAGCCAAAGAGCCAAAGCCGCGATCAAAACACCTACTAAATCGGCGACGGCGTCCTTGGCAGACGCTCCTGCTGAAGGGAAGATGCCCAGATGGTCAGCGGCCTCCTTGGCGGCACCGGCGGCGAGGGAGAAAACGGATCCGACCAGGATGCAGTTACGGTGGAGAAACGGGTATCGGGTGAGGGAGGCGAGTGTTGAGAAGAGGAGAGAGAGAAAAAAACAGAAGAGGATGTGGTAGAGCTTGTCCGGTGCTAACCATGGATCCTTGTCCTCATCGTTCTCCATTTGTGTAAAAATCTTCCGAGAGTGAGAGGCGTTGGTTTTGTTAAACCATCTCGTTTTCATAACGTAAAAGACTAAGACACTTTTTATTTCTAAAACAAAATCTGTAATAAAACATTTAAAAAATTGAATATTAAAAAGTGATTAACTATCAGTAACAGTAACCATGATTAACCTTAGTATTAACCTTTAATTTTTTTTAGAAAGTAAAATATTTTCGGATCATATTTTAAAAGTATATTTTTTAGATTAAGCTTTAATTTAGTGGCTTCCTATTAGAGAAAGTATTTTGAAGATCGTGTAAATGCTACTCCTTTGGATTTTTTAGGATCATACCATCGATATAAATTTTTACATTTCTCTCAATTTGGCTGGCAAATGCTTTATTCACTAGACGCTTATAAATAGCCTCATCATTCTTTAACTCGAATGCCATTACTTTGTAACATTGAAGCCTCATGTCAGTGATGAACGTAATATGGTCTTGGTCATTCGGATCCATCTGTATCTGATTGTACCCTGCAAAAGCATCCATAAAAGATAGTAACTTATTTCTCAAAATAGAACCCACCAACTGATCTATTCGAAGAACTAGGACAATCCGTGGGACATGCTCTGTTGAGATCTGTAAAATCGATACACATTCGCCATTTACCATTATACTTTCTTACGAGCACCAGATATTTTGTCCATAGAGGATATTGAGATTCCCGAATATGTCCTACCTTGGTCATTTTTAACAATAGCTTCGGATTTCTCTTTTGAAAAAGCTCTCATTCTTTGGATTATTGGGCCCACATTGGATCGCACAGATAACTTGTGATAAATGAAATTAGTTGGTACACTAGTCACATCTTCATTATACCAAGCGAATACATGTGAATTTTTTAGATAAAAAAATAGCAATTTCTTTTTTAATTTTGATTACAATCTAGCTCCAATTCTAACATTTTTCTGATCTACTAAACTGTATACTTTCATTTCTTCAATTAGGATAACAACACTATGAGTCTCTCTTAGATAATCTATTTTGCTTGGATCTAAAGAAGACTCAAGTAATTGATATCCCTTCTTAGTCGCCACACTCTCCAGGGACTTTGGAGGAAGAACAATGACATAACATTCCCTAGCCACCTCTTGACTGCTCTGAACCACCCCTACTTGACCTCCAACAACATATTTTCAAACATTGATGAATTGTTGATGCAATCACATGTATCCTTGATAACCAAGATCTCTCAAAGATAACGTTATAAGGGGTCGGACAGTCCACCACCACAAACAATACTCTAGCCATTTTCTTAAATGGTTATTTTCCAAGGTTTGCCTCTCGTTCGAACTCTCCAATAACATTAGCAAAGATACCCGTAAACCCCACTATGGTTCTGTTCGATCGGAGTATGACAGATGGGTTTTTCATTTGTCGATAGGTAGATATAAAACAAGATATTAGCTGAGCTACCTATGTCGATTAAAATTTGTCGGCTCTATACACACTCAATAGATACCTTTATTACCACAACATCCTCATGTGGGCATACAACATTTCTTAAGCCATCTTCATCAAATACTATGAAGGGAGCATGGTTTTGGTGAAGATATAAATATATTTTTTCTTCCAATTATGTGGTCAAACTAATCACATGCCTTTTTTTAGAGAAACTCAAAGGGGTTGTCATTGAATCTCCTCCAAAAATTGTTATTGATTCGAACGAATGACACAGCTTGGAAACTTTTCCAGAATATTTAGCCACCGCGTTCACTCGAGCCCGATCCGTATCAGGATCAAAGTACTCTGAATCCGCATCGAATAGCTCAAATGTCACCATTATACTCTCCTGTTTGGAAGCTTCCGTATTTTTCCTTTGGACAACAGTGATGCAACCTGAGCCCAATTTGTACATGGTTGCGATTTGTTACTCACCTGTCTATTACCCACTTGTGACTTAACAAAAGTAGTTAATTTTCCATTCTCAATTAACGATTGTACCTCTTGCTTTAAAGTAATACAATCCTTAGTGTAATATTCCGCAACATTGTGATAGGCTAAAACGTTACTTAGGGTGTAACCCCCATACCTCATAGCCCTTAATCATCACTTTGATCGGTTTGTCTTCTCCTAGGTAAAGTCCCACATTTTCATTGTTATATAAATCGATTTTACTGTTCTATTATCTCTAAGAACACAAATAATTCTAGAGAGAGAAAGCTTGGTACTCTTCTTAAACTGTGTCTGAGTATATTTATGTTCACAGCAGTGAGTCATTGGTAAAAGAAGATTAGCTGAATTTATCTGACTTGGATAAAGAGAGAAAAGTTGCAAGAGACGAGAGAATTGCAGTTGGTCTTCGTGCCTCTCCTAGTGAAGAAATCGATCGACCAAAAGCAAACAGAGACCAAGGTTCATCGTCATCAAAGACATCAAAGGTCAGAAAATTAGCTTTTGTCCCAACCCTATCTCCTCTTCAATCAGGGTCTTCTGTTCGAGAGTCCCAAAATCTCTTACCTAGAGAAAAGGCAGTTTCTAGTGTTAGGAAATTTTTTCCTTTCCTAGCAATGGGTTCGGATGCAGATAAGTTTACTGAAAAAAACACTCCTCACTGAATTACTCGTCAATCCTGAGCTAAAACTACTCCTAGCTCTTTGAAAGCTAAAACTACTCCTAGATCTTTGAAACCTACTAGTTTGGAGACGATAAAGCCCTGGAAGAAACTAATTCATCTGAACAGCAGTCAAGCATAATGGAAAAAAATCATGGAGGACAGTATAGAAGATACTCCTTTCGAGGTGTCCGGGCAGATAGAGGATACCGCAACAGATCGGAAGGGAAAAGTTAAAGTGGGTCTATCCAATCCTAATGCACTTCCGGAGTGTTTGGAAGGGAAGGTGGGGCCAAAGTTTCATAAGGTCAGCGTGAAGTACCTGATAGCCCTTCAAAATATTGCTTATGTGTACACCCATACTGCTGAGTTGGGTCGTATCAGAACAAAGTGGGGCTTCCCAGATCCTGTTAAGGTGAGAATACCAATTACTCCAGAGACTCCTATGGACTGCAAGTCTCACGAGCTAGTAGTATACACCGAGGTGCTAAATTGGGGACTCTGGTTTCCTTTAGATCCAGAGATAGTCAGGTATATATACCTGATAAAGTTGTGTCCGAGCCAGCTAAGTCCAAGCGCATGGTACATTTTGATGGTTGGTATAATGGCTTCAAGGTTATCAAGAATCCTACTACCGGTGGATCAATTCGCTACTGTGGTGAGTCTATGCAAGAACCACCATATCCCCTTTTACCACTACAATATGGGGAATCATTACAAGGTGGTAAATGATTTGCTGGAGTCCGAAAAACCATGGAGGACCCAATTATTGTCTATTAGTGGAGCACGGGAGAACGGGAAGAAGATAAAAGATGACACTAATCCAAACAAACTGACCAGTGGCTAGAAGAATATAGGTAACCTTTATTTATATTTTCCTTAGTCTTTAAATGTTGTGTTGTCATTCCGAGCTGACTTGTGTTTCCTCTCAGATTTTCTGAAGAAGTTTTCAGATCATCTAGAGTCAGGTCAAAGCACATGTTCTAAGCTAAATGCGTGGGCATTGGAGAAATGGGAGAATGGTTTCCATAATTGCTTCGCTTCAAGGAACTTTGTGAGGTCTCACCTATGGAACACTTCAAGGAATAAAGACCTCACTTGGGAACAATTGGCCACTCCCCCTCCCGCAGATGTCATCCTGAAGAGAAATGAGGCGAAGGATGCCAAACTTTATCTGCCTTCAAGGGTTAAAGCCCCTAGCCACTTGGACAAGATGAAGAACAAGAGAAAGAAGAAATATACAACAGACCCATCCTAGCAAGTCACGGAAGGGGTCATGTCCAGAAAATCAAGGAGGAATCAATGCTGCTTTGTTTGAGGCACTTGAAGTTACAGGCCAAGAGGCTGGTGGATCGGATAATCCACCACATATCACAAATAAGGATAAGAATCGCAAGGAAAGTAGTGACGAAAAGGATGCAAAGAAGAAGAAAGTTACTCTGGGATCAGAGATAATCCTGCATCCTGCATCCTTCAGAACTTCCTCCTGCTGATCCTGCTGATCCTACTCTGCAAGAAGAAATTCCACCTAACCTTTCAAATAGGACACTACTGATGGAGAGGTTAATCTTGATGGATTTCAGAATATTAATATGTATTTTAATGATCTGGACAACGATGACTTCGCGAGGCCTTATCGTCCTACCAATTTGGCCAATGTTGTAACCCGCAATGGTGAGATATATGTGATCAATCGAACAAGAAACTCTAAGTCATACCCTCTTAGGTTACATTCGTCTGGTATTTGACCTAGAAAGGAAAGTAAGGGATCAAACAACTACCATAACTTCCATGACTACATAGAACCAAATTTTAACAAATAGTCTCCCTACTGCTCAACAAAGCATAAAATCCTTGAAGAAGGAAAAATAGGATTTAGCTACCAAAATGCGCAAGGCAGAAGATGCTCAGAAAGATCTCCAGACTAAGTACTCCGAACTGGAGACTTCTTCCTTTGACGAGATCAAAACTCTGAAGGAGTAACTAGAAGCTAGAGACAAAACTGTGAAGACTTTATCCGAAGTCAAAGTCAATTTGGAGGTTCTTCTTAAGAAGAAGACAGGGGAGAATACATCTTTGGTAAAAAAAATAAGGCAAAGAGATAGTTGCAGGAATAAAGAAGTATGCTTCTGGAATGGTAGACTCTTTGGAGAAAAGGGACGACGAAATCAAGTCTGATAGGGTTTTATTATTTCACGAGACTTTTCCTCGGATGACTCTTGGTCCTTTGTGGAAATTTTTAGAATATGATGACCTTCCTTTTCATACAATGACTGATGGTGATAAGCACAACTACTCAAGTGGAGAAAACTTCGAAGATAACGAAGGAATTGGTGAGAGTTCAAGTCTTGAACTTAAAAGTTCGAAGAAAAATGATGGTGATGAAAAAACTGAAAGGAGCAAGCCCTAAGGTTGTATTGTTATGCTGTGTGTTTTTTGTTAAAAAACTAAAATTCTTGGATGACCAAGGTATTTTGTTGTGTTGTTTGTTTGATTTATGTTCTTAAACTCTAAGTCCTTGAATGGTCAAGATATTTGTGAACCATGGATCGGGTCTATTCCGATCAAAGTTTAATATCATATTTCCCTTTGTGTGAATTTTGTTTAACTCTTCATTGCCAATGTTTAAATAGCCTTCAATATTTTAGATCTATTAAATAATTATATTAAGAAATTCTGATCAGAAATGTTTTATAAATGTGATCAAGTGTTTAAAATATCTGATCAACTCAAAACTTGTTTGAGAGCCGGGGTGTTTAATAGGTATATAATATCTGATCTCCCCACACTATGGTTAAGTCAAGAAGAATTTCGCACCAGACTTTTAAAGAAAGCATAGGATGTTATTGAAAAACTCGGACACCTCATTAAAACCTCCCTGCGCCACCATGGTAGGAAAGAGTATGCCCCCCTAATATTTACATTGACATTCAAAAAATAAATATTTACAATAGATTTTTATTCTAAGTATAACCTGAGATATCCAATGTTCCATGGGTTCTTTAGTGTTCCCCCCTCTTTGTCTTGAAGTCAATATCTTCATGTTTTGACTTTCTCACATACCATATAAGGACCTTCCCAATTCGGAGCCAGCTTGCCAAACTGTTTTTCCTTGGTGTGCAAAAAGACTTTTCTTAAGACTTTGTCCCCCAATTGAAAATTTATTCTCTTAACATTGGAGGGATTTTTTCTCCTCATCAAAACCCCGTAGTCTAATGTCCTTATATATGCTTTAACTCTTCTTTCTTCAGTCAGATCCAACTGATTCCTAACTACCATATTATTTTCCTGTTCGGAATAGTTTTGGATTATGTAAGATGGTAAAGTAGCTTATATGGGTGTGATTACATCCATCCCATAAACGAGAGCAAAATGATATTCTTGTGTAGCAATCCGATGAGTAGTTCGGTATGCCCACAATACTTCTTGTAGATAGCTTGGCCACTTTCTTGCAGCTCCCTCCAGATTTTTCTTCAACCCAGACAAGATTGTCCGATTAGCAACTTCAATTTGCCCATTTTCTTGTGGGTGGAAATGAGAAGATAAACAGTGTTGAATTAATGTGGAGGTGCAAAAAAATTCCATGTCTTTATTATCGAATTGTGGCCCATTATTTGTAGTGATCTTCCGGGGAACCCCAAATTTGCAACATATATTAGATAAAATGAATTTAATAATTTCTTTAGAAGTGGTTCCAGCCAATGGAGCTTCCTCTATCCATTTAGAGAAATAGTCAATAACTACTATGATCGTTCGACATCCACCAGATGCCATGGGAAGAGGTCCAACCAGATTTAACCCTCATTTATCAAAGGGTATTGGTTCAGATATGGATTCCATAGGAACTGCTGGCACATGAATTTCATTTCCATGTCTTTGGAAAGGATCACACTTCTTTACCATATCTCTGACATCTACCATTATGGTTGGCCAGTAGTACACAGCTAACAAGACTCTCGTGGTTAGGGCTTTGTATCCACAATGTGCAGAACCTTCGCCGTCATGCAGTTCAGATAACATAACTTGGGATTCGTCAAATCCTTAGCAACGCAAGAGTGGTCTGCTAAAAGATTTATTATAAATAATTTCTCTTAATACCAGGAAACCACGAGCCTTATACTTAATTTTCTTAGCCATGGCTTTATCCGGAGGTAAAATCTCATCGAAAATAAACTGAAGAATATCATATCTCGAGTGCTCAGGTTGAATGACAACTATGCTCATACTTTCTTCATTATTTTTACCTTTTTCTTGGCCCACCTATATTGATGGACATTCTAACATCATAATCCAAGGGTAAGATTAAAAAAAAGCTATGGTTTCCAAAGAGTGTGCCACAATATTCTCCAATCTAGGGATGTGTTCATAGTGGATACTCTTGAAGTTATCAACAATTTCTCTCAACATAAGCAAGTATTTTATAAATTATTCTTTCTTTGCTTCAAATAGCCCTTGAGCATAGTGAATAAGTAGTTAAGAGTCACTCATTAATCGGACTCTTCTCGCTCCACATATAAGGGTTAGCTTAAGACCAGCTATAGGTGCTTCATATTCAGATTCATTGTTAGAAGCTGTGAAACCAAAACATATAGCCTGGTACATAGTATCACCATAGTACTAGATTCGTCATTAGTTTGGACTACCCATTATTTCTTAGACCGGTTTTTTGGTATCTGTATGGGGGATCTATGAACAGGAAATTCTACCAAGAAATCGGCCATTAACTAGGCTTTAATCGTTGTTCGGGGCACAAAAGAAATATCATAATCACCCAGCTCAACTAACTATTTGGTCATTCTGCTTGATACATCAGTTTTTGGAAGAACACTTTTCAAGGGAAAATATGTTCGAATGACAATAGAATGAGCTTGGAAGTATGGTCTCAATTTTCTTGCCGTAATTACCAAGCCCAATTCTAGTTTTTCAAACTTCAAATATCTTTTTTCAGCATCCAATAGACATTTGTTAATGTAATACACCGGACGATGGTAATTATCCACCTCTCTTACTAGCACAACACTTATTGCATACTATGATACAGCTAAATATATGTAGAGCTTTTCCCCCTGAAAAAGTTTAAAGAGAGTCTTAGTTTACTGTGGAGACCAGTTAAAGTCTTTGGCATTCCTTAACACCTGGAAAGATAGAGCACATTTGTCTGATGATCTTGAAATAAACCTGTTCAACGAAGCCAATCCTCCAGTCAACTTTGAACTTTTTTGGTGCTCCGAGGAGGATCCATAGCTAATAGAGCATTGAGCTGATCCGGATCAGGTTGAATTCCTTTTTCAATTATTATAGAACCCAAGAATTTTCCAGACCAGACCCTAAAAACACACTTTTCAAGGTTTAACTTCAAGTTCACGGCCTCTAAGTTAGAAACTGAAGGTCAGATATATGCGCATCTTCCTCAAATTGTTTTACCAACATGTCATCTATATAAACGGCTCTGCCAATATGATTAGCAAATGATTTATTTACTAAGCTTTCATAGGTGGCCCCAACATTTTTCAATCCGAACGACATCATTTTTTAATAATAAAGACCTTTGTCCGTAATAAAAGTGGTATGGTCTTGATCCTTCAGATCTACTTGTATCTGGTTGTACCCTGAAAATGCATCCATTAAAGACAACAATTTATTCCCAGAAGTAGAATCCACCAACTGATCTATCTGAGGAACAAGATAAGGATCCTTGAGGCATGCCCCATTAAGATCAGTAAAGTCGATACACATGTGCCATTTTCCATTCTTTTTCTTGACCAGAATAGGGTTGTCAATCCACAAAGAGTACTGAGACTCTTTTATGTGGCCCATCTTGGTCAGACGATCAACTTCTTGAACAATCACATATGCTTTTTTCTTTAAAGAAAGACCTTCTTCTTTGTACAACTGACGCAAAATCGGTTCGTATATACAACTTATGAAAAATTATATCAGCTGGCACTCTAGTAATATCATCATTGCACCATGCAAATACATGTTGGTTACTCATTAATAAAGAAAACAACTTGTCTTTCAAACTTGGTGCCAACTTGGTACCAATTTTAATTTTTTTACCCTCAACTAGGGAATGAATTTCAACCTCCTCTATGGGTATTATGACACTGCGAGCCTCCCTGAGATCATCAATTTCATTCTCATTGGTGGAATGCTCCAATAGCTGCTAATATTTTTCAATCTTGACGGGCTCTACAGACTTAGAGGCAAGGGTCGTTGCATAATATTCCTGGCTACCTTCTGACTGCTCCGGACAACACTTACTTATCCTAACAAAATATTTTAAATATTGATGGACTGCAGAGGCTACAACATGCATTTTGGAGAGCCAAGACCTCCCAAATATTGCATTATAAGATGTTGGGCATTCCAGTACAACAAATAATAGTTTCACAATTTTCTTAAAAGGTCTTTTACCCAGCAATACTTCTTCTTCAAATTCCCTAATCACATATGCAGAACTCCCTGTGAAGCCCAAGATGGTTTTGTTCGGACGTTGTATAACCGAAGGGTTTCTTATCTGATTGTAGGAGCTCACAAACTAGATGTTTGTCGAACTCCCTGTGTCAATCAGGATTCAACGTATATCATTTCCCTTATTGATGCCCCTATTACCACAAATTCTTCATGAGGGCCTACAATGTCTCTTAGGTCATCCTCATCGAAAACTATGAAAGGAGCTGGAGTTTGATACAGGTGTGTGGACATTTTTCTATCCAAATGGGTAGTAAAACTGTGGACATGCCTCTTCCTTAAAGAACTAGAAGGTGCAGTCACAGTGTCCCCTCCAAAGATAGTTAAATATTCAAAGTATTTAATCAAACCAGAGACAGTAATAGTCTTTCCTGTTATTAGCCCCACCCGATTCCGACTTGGATTCGGATCAAGGTACTCAGAGTTTATATCAAACCTTTCAATATTCACCATAGCATCTTCCTGTGAAGACGTTCCAAGATTGCTTGAAGGAGCAGTTCGGGGAGTGTTGGGATTGGATTGTGCATTATCTGGTCTGCTTCCCCCTCATTTTTTTTACATATGCCCCCAACTTACCCCTCTCAATAAGGTTTTGGACCTCTTGCTTCAACGCTATACAATCATGGGTATCATTCCCTATGTCATCATGGTACTTGCAGAAACGGGTACTCCGGTTTCCCTAGGGGACTGCAACGCTGCTGGTTTTCTAAAGTGTATCTTGTTTTTAGTTTTATCAAATATTGTAGCCACACTTTCCCCCAATTCAGCACACCACTCAGGTTGAACCCATGGTACCCTCTTGTTTCTAACCTGTTGGTTCTGATTCTGGTTGGACTGATTTTGCCTTGATTGGTTAGATCCCTGTCCAGTCTCCTTTGATCTGTAACCGGACTGATTAGCGGCTTGAGGTGTTGATGCTGTAGTACTGGACCTAATCTGGTGAGGCACTCTGGATTTCTTTGTTTCCTCAATATTAATCTGTTTTCCAACCTGATTTAACAACCCCCGCCCCAGGTCATAGCCCTATCTAAATAAAGCAATCGCAACTTGTTCAAAGTAGTATGCTAGACTATTTTTAGTATTAAAAAACTGGCTGATGTACTATTCGAGAGACTCATTTGGCTCTTGAGCGCAATGATTGATGGTATCCCCATTTCCCTTAAGCTCATTCCTTCTAATGAATTTCTTCCGAAAGGAAACCCAGAATATGTCAAATACTTTTATAAATACCTAAGGGAGACTATTATACCACTTGAGGGCACTTCGTGTGAAGGTTTGGGGGAAGGCCGTACACAACAACATATTTTCGTCATCGAAATTCATCATAAAGTTCTTAAACTGCTCCAGATGGTTGTCCGGATCTTTGCTCCCGTCATATTTCTCCATCTTAGAGCTGTCAAACCTTTTGGGAAGATGTTCACAGTGTATTTTCGCTGATAAAGGCGATTGCCTCCAGTTCTTGTTACGACTAAAAATAGTATCGTCATTTAGGGTAGCAAAAATACCTGGTTTGGACTGGAAAGCAAAGAGATCAACCAGCAAACAATCAATATGTTGATCAACTAAACCCTTTATCTTCCCATGATGTTTTTTAAGCCTGCCATGCATATTCCTTTTTCTTGAATGTTTTTTAGTCAGCCTCATTTTCTTTTTCGACCGCCTTTCATCCCTCCTGGAGGAAACTGACTCTTTAAGTTCCGCCTCATTAGATGAGCTGCTGTAGGATTTCGATGTAGAGCTCTCCACATGTTTAGATTGATGCGTTTTATTGGAGCTGAGATGAGTCTTTAGAGATTGCTCGTTCTCTCCAGGATTGTGAGTATGGTGAAGCACCGACACACCCAATTTTTTGTTAACCCCTTTTTCTGCTTGTTTTAGCGCTCTCAATACCTCAATCTCAGCCCTCAACTGAACACGCTCCTCAATAGTGTATTCATTATTTTCTTTTACAACTTCCACCTCAGAAGGTGGAACTTTTGAGCATTCGGATCCATCCGAACTACCTTGTATACTGGTTTTGAATATGAAATTTAGGCACCGTCGTGCTCCTACTGTGGTCGCCAATTTAGTGTCAATTATTTTTGATTGAGGGTAATGTTTTAAAGTGTTTTGAGAATTTAAGGTTTATGATGAAATGTAAAGAGATATTTAAGTTGTGTGATTGTATTAATTATGATCACCCGCATTAATGAAAGTAGTTGGGGTATTTATATTTAATTAATGACCCATGGGCCTTTCGGGTGAGATTGTGAGCTTGGGTTAAGTTTAAGAACCCATTGACCCAAGATATGAAATGACCAACACCTAGCTTAGTCACGTTCCACTAAATTTACCTTGTTCGGTTTCTCATGGTAATGGTTCAGTCCGAACTACCCTTCGGATGGGGGTAAGCAGTAATGTCAAAATTATCTTACCTCATCAGGTATAATATTTTAAATATTAATTTGGATATTGCCAACAATGGATTGTCATATATCCATTCCCTTTAAGTTATTTACTTCCCACAAACTCTAATTGTAATGTCATCGAAAACATGTTGAAATTCTTGATTGATCCCTACAGTAATATATTATACCACTTCAAGGTGTTACCCTTGAAAGTTTGAGAAACAACTCTGCACAATAGTCTGTCATCATCATCAAAGATCATCATAAAATTCTTAAATTGCTCGACATGATTATCAAGGTCTTGGCTCCCATCATATTTCTCATTTCCGAACTGTTAAAACACTTAAGTAGATGTCCAGAGAATATTTTGGAATACAACAGCAACGGCCTCCAATTATGTCTTTGGCTAAACACGTGATCCTAATTGGGAGTGAGAAAAATCTCATGCTCGAGTTACATAGCAAACCGATCACAAAGAAAACCATCTATGTTATGGTCAGTTGACCCTTTTATTTTTCCCTAACATTATTTTTTTTCTTTTACCGTTACAGGTCCTTTTCTTTTCCAAAGAGTCATTTTACTTGTTTTGTGGTGTTTTTCGAATGTTTTTCAGACTGAATCTTCCCTTTCTTTTTCTTTTGATAATGATCATTGCTCGAGGAAGATGATGAAGCTTTTAATTCTTTTATTGATCCTTTAACAGATTCTGAAGTGTTAAAATATCATTCACCTCGATGCTCATTTTAGAGATTCTTGGTGGACTTTGGGGGATTGATCATCTTGACCTTGCTTTATATTATCCAGTTCATCAAAGTTTAGACAATCTGATAGAATTTTCCCAAAAATTATTTTCATCATTTCTCTGGGCTCTCAAAGATTTAATTTCTGCTCGTAATTTATCATGCTCCTCTTGCATTAAAATAATTTCTTTGACATCGTTATTCACATGGGATGTATGTACATGCTCTTCTTCGACCCTAACCTCCTCATTTTCAAGAGGGAGGTCTATTTGCATATCACGATCCATGCGCCAACGAACTCTGAAAGTTAACTGCACACGTTAGGTTTTGGATATTGCTATCATGATACCTTGCTCTACTACTTCCATCGTGGTCGCCAATCTCGTGAGGCTAAAACTAGTCGAATGGTATTTTGGTAACTGTATATTTGATATATTAAATTTAAGGTGGAAGTTAGAGAGATAATTGAGTTGTTATTTAATGCTTAGAGAGATCAAGTCTCAACCCCCTAAAATGTTGTTTTTTAATCTTTATAGTCTAACTTTGGGTCCATGAGCCAACCGGCTCGGGTCATGAATACGGGTCAAGAACCATAAGCTCAAAATCCCATTAATTATTAATTATGATACTTCATAAGTAAAGATACAGCTAAAACACAACAGAGTCAAAAGGTAAAAATGTTGAGTTAGTATAATTTTCATTTTGGGTCTAAATTGCACACTCAAAGAAATCTGACCTAACTGCTAACTATTGCATTCAAAGAAATCTGATCCCATCAGTAACTAAAGGTATTTGAGGTATTGAAAAAGGTTGGATATTGAGTTGTAATTGACAAACTTAAATGGTTGGTAGGTGGTATGAATCTCAAATTGAAGCAATAGTATGAGAAAATTTTGGTTTTGGATATTATATGGTACTTAACCCTATAAAAAATGAATTTGGTAGACGATATCTATCAAAAATACAAACACAACTATAGTGATTAAAATAATGAAGTTTCATTTACTCAAAAACATGGTTAGTTTTCTTGGTTGGTCAATGTCGCAATATTGTTTTTCATGTTTATTTTTGTATTTAAAAAATAATATTTCAAAAAATATTATTTTTAGTCTTTATTAACTAAATCTGGAATACTGTTTGATGGTTCAAATAGTAAATTTTTTGTTGCAAATTTAATCGCTTCTTTGTAATCCAATTATACTCTAGTCCTTCCACAAGTCATCTACGTGTACGATATCCTAAATTTTAACTTTTACTATTAGACACCATTATTTACATTTAACAAGGCGTCATGATCGAGTTATATTTTTTTTATCGAAGCTTAAAACTAGTATTTTAACCAAACTCCAAACTTGTTTGTTTAAACTCTTATTTTGACATGATTTATATTGATCAGAACCCAAATTTAACTCATATTAATCGATACACAAATGAGGTCATTTGCTCAACGGAGTAGCCGAGTTGGTTGAGTAAGACATATTTGTGACTAAAGGTCATGAGTTTGAGTCCTTCTACATATGCTTTTTCGGCTGAGCTTGTCACCTTGTGTGACTTATCTTCTCGTGTTACATACGTTTTGCAGACTATTGAGTCGGACCGAGGGTTTACTCTGCACGCACTCATTGCACTCTGAGCAGTGGCTGCGGATTCCTAAAAAAAACTAAATTAAACAATACAATCTAAATCGATTTCCCCTTAATCATAAAACCTAAAATCAATTTACACCAAGTCGCTCGTATTTCTGCTGAATCCGTTTAATTTTACGAAGAAATAGTTAATATTAGATTGATGCTTGGTTTTTTGGAGATGATTTCCAATTTAATCAATTTGGTAATTTGGTGATTGTGACTTGTGGCTTGTGACTTGTGGTCTTTAATAGTTTTTTTGTGTTCATGTGTTCTAATATAAGCTCTAATATGAAATATCTCAAGTTAATTTGGTATAAAATTAAAATCCGTAAAAATTTATTGGCAAAACATTATATCGTTAGGTTTTTACAAAATATGGTCTAAGAAATACAACTTTCTTTTGTTACAGTAGCACATTTTATTTTACTTTTGATATAACAATCCTTAATTAATTATCTGCTAACTTATTTATAGTAGCAAATATATGAAATGAATATCTATACATGACAAAGACTTCAAAGCTGTCTTTATATAGTTTATTAGTTGATATTTAATTGATTTTCGATTCATATTTATATTTGTTCTTGTGTTTTATTTCAGGCGTAAACAAATACTTATTTATCGCCGATTAGTATAACAATTTGTGTTTTATTTCAGGCGTAAACAAATATTTATTTATCGTCGATTAGTATAACAACGTAAGGATTAAATACAAGGGAGAGAAATCAACGATTATTGATTTTATAAACTCTAATAAATTCAAATAAATTTTATGTGCAACTTTTGTGTTCGGATATAAGCTTTCAGTAGTGGATGAATCTTTTACGGTAATAAAGAGTTATAGTGATGTGTTTGAGCTAACTACGAAAATAAACTAGTAGAGGCTAATTAACATCTGCTCAGATCCTACTCCACATTTAGAAATCGTATCACCCACAAAATGGGAAAACACTAGATCTTCCTTTAGAATCCCAACTGTCGATGTTGATGGAAATAACAATATTATCGTAACAAATTTTGGTGATGTTTAAAGCAATATAGAATAGTGTGATATGAAGTGTTTTGATGTGGAGAATGATGTTTGATGTGATGAGGATGTTCAAGATATTATAAATACGGGTGGTTGTAATATGGATGATGGCTTTCAAGATGATGGATATTTAGGTTACTTCAAATGTAGAGGGTGGTGCTATTCATAATACTTTGAATATGGAGGATGATGATGTTCATAAGACTCTACATGTGGAGGGTTCATTTAAAGATGATGGGGAATGTGCTGATGCGAAGGGTTGGATAAATAAAGTTTTCAAATATGAATGGTGGGGATGTTCATGGTATTGCTTACGTGGAGGGTAATGAGGCTTATGGTACTTCAAATATGAATGGTGGAGATGTTCAAGGTATTTCTCATGTGAAGGGGGATGATGTTCAGAGTACTGCAAATATGGAGGGTGGTAATGTTCGGGATGCTCAAAATAATTTGTTGAGTCATACTTTGTTAATGTTGACATATTACAATTTAATGTCTTTACTGAACAGTCAATCACAATTATTGACGATCGTAACAATACTAAGAGTGAATATAATGTATTCAGTACAAACAAATATAGTGAGAATGAGAGTGATAATGAGTACGAATCAATGATATGGACAGGGATACCAATAGTAAAGAGAAGTACATGAGTAGTAACAATCAAACATGTCTTGAAGACTTTGATAAAAATTCTAAGACAAGGAAAGAAAACACCTAAGTTAAAATGGTCAAGTCTCCAATTAAATTAAGGTTTCTCGTGGTCAAAGTTATGCTTGAGTTAAGTTTTTAAAACTCTTTAAGGATAATGTTAGGAAATATGATATCAAACAAAGACGTAATATCAAATCCGTAAAGAATATCAAGTTAAGATGTAGCATAAGTGTGCTCGTAAAAACTGCGGGCAATATATATACCACTCATGAAATCGTTGTGCACCTGTATGGAGGATCAAAACATTCAATTATAACCACGAGTGTGTACCAACTAACCACAACATAAATATTAGTACTCGATGAGTTACAAGAAACTACCTTAGTCGGTGGCCAACTAACACTAATTGTCAATTAAAAGCCTTGTTATTGTTAGCAAAAAATATTTCTGAATATTAGTAAATGTAAAACTTATATAAAAAATCAAGGGTGATAAGTATTCTTTTAGAAAATAACAACATTCAATAATGTAGGATACAAAAATATTGTCATGAAATTCTAAGGACCAATCCAGAATCGATAATGATTATTAAATATTAAGAATCTATTTTTTGAAAGAATTTATGCGTGTTTAGATGGTCTCAATAATGGGTTTAGTGCTAATTTTAGACATGTACTAGTCTTGGATGAATGTTTTTTAAAATGTGCATTTGAGGGACAATTGCTAGTGAAAGTTAGGGTCAATGGTAATGACCAAATATATTTCATTGGTTTCCCTAGCTGTGGAGTTTAAGAATAGAGATTGACAAGTCATGATTCGGTCTTTGGTTTGGCTCACCATAATAGATGAAGTAGTAAATTAGTGAGAGAAATGAACTATAGAGAGATATATTAAATTCTTTTGAATATAATAATGATTGTTCACCCACCCCAAGTCGTGTGACATGTTATATTTATAGTGACTAGAATGAGGCTTTGAGTATTAGTGGCCCATAAATACAACGAGTCTATGTTGGACTTGATTTTCCATAATCAATAAATACAACCGAGCCCCATATAAACCTACCAATAATTCTGTTATCAAAGATAGTTGCAGATAGTTTTTGTAAATTTTTGGAGATTATATTAATATCCAAAATAAACGAAACTTTATTTGGTGTCTGATAAGCAAAAGATATTGTTCCAGAATTGTAAGAATTGTTCCCTGATTCTTAGCACAGGTTATGTGCAAAACGTCTTTATGCTAACTTGAAGAATATTTTTCATTAGTAAGATGTTCACAATTGTTTCTTGGCATGTGCCAGGTTAACATTCATTTAATGATTCAAATATAATATCGTAGGGATAAGAAAATAAAATCAAGCTACGGACGTTTGGCTACAAGAATGATCTCTCTCATAATGAAAAATGGCTCACTATGATATTGAAACCAAGTGTTTCATGCAAACCAGTTACCTAGTTGAAATAAATAATTCAATTATCCTAGAGTATACAGCCGAGAGGATTAGAAGTTTATTAGGAGTTATTATATAACAAACTAGTCGAAGAATATTTATATTTTTTTTAAGTATGACCAACGAATATGTTATACGATTCAAACGAAGTTAGATAAGTGCTATCAACATGCTAGAAAGTGTAAAATATAAGGCTCACAATATCAAACTGTAAACCGAAGGAACCAATCTATGATAAATTTGGATATATGGGTATTCGAGTGTAGGAAATGCCAACTATAATGATGTCATATGCCCATGATGTTTCAGCTATATGGTATGCACAACGTGATCCAACTGATTATTTGTCCACATGTTTTCTGGTTGCAAAAAAAATATATGCTCATAACATCAACCCATTAAAGGGTATATAATGGTCTTCGAACCCGTATCATCCCGTGACAACTCCAACAGTTAAAATAGTGTGAGAAAGACAAGTAACAAAACATTACCAAAACGATATAACACATTTATGTGTAGTAGTAAGCAAAAAGTATTTTGTCATTTTCTAAGTAAATGTACAAATACAATTGAATCGGGAAAATAGAAAACTAATACTCCAAGAAAACCGTAAAACAATACTTAAACATAAACACTCAATAATCAAACCGTATGAGGGAAAATTAATAATACATCACAACATTTGAGTTTTAAAGGTTTGTTATTTAGTATTATATTTCAACTTTATATTTAAATTTATCTAACTAATGTAAGTGCATTCTGTTTTATAATAGGTTATTAGAGGTGTACTAAGGAATCAAACTGTTTTGATTGACGTAAATGTGGCCCTTTTATTGTACTATCCATATTAAAAATAGTTAATATTTTACAATTTTTTTATTGAATGTATATAAAATTGTGTTCTCTACTATAATAGATGAATCAATTCACATGTTAGAGATGTGAAAAATAAAAATGATATCCCACTTGTAAGATTCTTATTTTTACCAATAATTTTATTTTTTACATATTCTCTTAGTTGTGCATAGAAAAGTTAACTTTATTTTACGTTGGAACATCTATATTATTCATCTCAAACAAGCATCACTTCCATTGACAACTCTTGGATGAGAACTGGATATATGCAGCAATTCAAGAATGCAAACCAAGCTTGGGGAATGTGAAGGAAGCAAGCTTATTGAAACATAAGTTGCAACACAATGACTGATTTAACATATTCTATCAAACCACAACTTGTAAAATTGTAGGAAATACACATCTGTAATAAGCATTACAATACAGTTCCTGATTCGTTTGATTGATTCAGTTGATGACCACTACAACACCTAAAAAAAATAAGTATGGTTTATTACAATATTGATTCAATAATAATTTTGAATTAATCATCAACACAACAAGCTCGTTGATAAAAATAATATAATATTAACAAAGAGAAATAAAAACAAAAACAAAAACAAAAACTCTAATAATCATAATCTTCCTTTGATATTATGCTTCTAATCTTGCAAACCTCTTCACTAATTCGTTATTACGTAATTTGATTTTTCATTAATTTGAGGATCAATCCACCTAAAATAATGACAATTTTGACGTCTCCAGAAAATCAAATTTTATTAGAAACACTTAACAATAAATATTATCAGAATTTCAAAAGTATACCGAAATCAAACATAACTTTGATTTTCTAGAATCGATAAATCTTCTACCCATATCCGGGTGAGTTTAAGTAGTGCGAGTCACATTGAGTAACCCGCAATCACAAAAACCACCACTGTGCGAGTTAATGAAGCTTCTTAAATTTGTAAAGTACGTGATTTTTACGTGGAGAAAATAGAGATTGGTCCACTTTGATGAGATAATGTGGTTTGGTGTTAGAGTTGATGCAATTAATCGAACTTGTATTCCTTTCTGAAAGATAAGGTAGATAAATTAATAGAACGTATGTTCGATTTTTGGATTGCAATAAATTTGAAGAGGATTAGATACCAGAGTTGAAGAACAAACTAAATATGTTTGAAGAATTAATGAATTAGGGTTATGCTTGGTTAATACGGGTATGAAAAGCGATTTATGTACCGATTAATACAGGTTAAATTTGGTTTGGGTCAGAATTGGGTCAAAATATGAGTTTGGATTTGGTTATAATATCATTTTTGGATATTGTACAAAAATATAACTAAAAGACAACTTCATTTAACTTACATTCTGATGACTAAAAGTACAAAATTAGGATACAAACTTTTAATCCTACATGACCCTCACTTAGATAAAAAGGTAAAAGAACTAAAGATATAATTGAACTACAAATTAGGAGATTAAATTTATCAAACGAAAACTTATTATTTGAGATAACATGCGTTATTTTTTGGGTATGAGGAACTAGAAATAGTACCTTATAAAATATCCAAATATTTTTTTAATACAAATGTGAAAATTGGTGACTGTATTGCGATATTTTCTAAAAATTGAGGACCAACAATGCTTAGCCAAATTTTAACATTTTATTATCAAATAAGTTATTGACTTGTACTTTTTTTTGGTGTCATATACTTTTATTTGATAATGATATCTAAGTATGAATGAGTTATAAATAAGTATCCACCTAATTTTTTGTTATCATTTCATATACGGGTATGGCTATATATACCAAATTCAGGTTTAAGTATACACAAAATCTTCCTTTGACTTTCGTTTGACTTTTTTTGACCTTTTTACCCTCGACAAGAAAATTAATATCGAAACTGCCATTAAGTAAAAAAACTACTAAGTGTATCCTGAGTATACCCAATTCACCAAATAACCTATTTTGCTATCTATACCCAAACAAACGTTCTTATTTACTAAATTTATGATCCAAATAGTATAGTTTTCTTAAATTTTTTGAAACCAAGTTCAAACTTCATAACAAAATCAAGAACATTCAACCTAAAACACAAAATCGATCATGACTGAAGCAGAACTAGGGATCAGTGTGGAGGAGTTGATGTCACCGGAAAAAAGAGATGATGAAATGTTGCTGGAAAAAGAGTTGGAGTCGCCGGAGAAGCCGCCACCGTCGCCGGAGAAGCACCCATCGTCGGAGGAGAAGGTAAAAAATTTCGCCGGTGGCCCTTGCACCATCGGTTCCATGGCCAAGAACCGATGGTGCAAGGGCCACCTGCCAGTCGGTACGGAGGCCTCAGTACCACCAGTTCTGAGGCCTTGAACCGGTGGTGCAGGGGCCTCAGTCCGCTCGATTCTGAGGCCCCTGCACCACCGGTTCATGGCCTCAGAACCGGTGGTGCACCTGGTCGTGTCGGCCGGTTCGGAGGCCTAGAACCACCAGTTCTAGGCCTCTTAACCTTGAGTTCGCGCAAAGTTTTCAAAAAATATCAAGGTTTTTTTTTCCCGTTTTAACTATACCTGAAAGCTTATTGTGGTTTGTTGTTGTGTAATAGGGGACGGATTTCGCCAATAGGACTAAGGCACATTTCGCTACTGACTACAGTAATTTGTTCTTCACTACCGAGTTCTACACACACGACGCGTTGATAAAATGGGTTACGAAGAGAGGAAAACTCTATGGTATAGTTATCAACATAAGTCGGCGCGACAAAGTAAACAGTAGCAAAAGTCCGAGGATGTATTTCCAATGTGAGAAGGGGGGGGGAATATACTCCAAGAGTAGCAGAAAAAGACCGTAAACGGAAGTCTACAGGAACAAAAAAGATTGACTGCCCATTTCAGCTTCTCGGGTTAATGGTTGAACCAGATCAATGAAAGTTAGAAGTGAAATGTGGTATTCATAACCATGAGACTTCAAAACATCTAGATGGTCATTCTTTTGCTGGCCGTTTGAATGATGAAGAGATGGAATATGTTGAACGAGCGACCTACATTGGTACTAACCCCAGAGATATACTTAATGGTGTTAAGAAGTTGAACGAAGATAATGTTTCTACCATGCGGACCATCTACAATGCACGACAGAAAAGTAGGGTTTTAAAAATGGCGGGTAGGTCACAACTCCAGTTCTTGTTGGGGGAGCTTCAGTCACATAATTATTATGAATGGAATAAATCTGGTGAAGACGATGGACAAATCATTACAAATTTGTTTTTTGCCCATCCAGTCAGTGTTGACCTTTTGCGGACATTTCCAACAGTTTTGATAATGGATAGTACATATAAAGACATACGATATGGTGTGCCATTGTTCGAGATAGTGGGTGTGACATGTACCAGATTGACTTTCTGTGCGGCATTTGCCTTCATGTCCGGTGAGAAGTTAAACAACTTCAAATGAGTGTTAAAGTGTTTGAAGTCGTTGATTTTCGTTCACGGAATTAAAGAACCTCGGGTCATCCTGACCGACAGAGATTTAGCGTTGATGAACGCCATAGAAGTTGTATTCCCAGAGACAACGCATATGTTATGTCGATGGCACATAGCACAGAATGTTCAGGGGCAAACAAGAAAATACTTCCTCGAGAAAAATGATCATGTGAAATTTGTTTCTGCTTGGAAGAAGATTGCGTATGCAGCATCAGAGATTGAATTCGAGGCTTGGATAATATTTCTGGTGATGATAACAAACCCTTAATGCTTGTAAAAGCTGCTTCATAATCCGAGGTCCACTCAAATTGTTTTGGTCTTCGCAATACTTGCAAAAAAAGGAAAAATTTGTTAGAAAATCTATAAATAAATCTGTTAAGTACTGCTAACCTTCCTATCAAAGTTTTCACTTCTTTGATAGTTCGAGGAGATTTCATAGACACTACAACTTTTAACTGGTCATGATCAGCTTCAATCCTTTTTTAACTGATAAAATGACCAAGAAATTTGCATGATCGAACTCCAAAAGTACA
This sequence comes from Limnanthes douglasii subsp. nivea, assembly GCA_036936605.1. Classification (NCBI taxonomy): domain Eukaryota; kingdom Viridiplantae; phylum Streptophyta; class Magnoliopsida; order Brassicales; family Limnanthaceae; genus Limnanthes; species Limnanthes douglasii. Next base: position 188,890,318 of record JAUPFV010000003.1, on the reverse strand, counting down.
TTTTTCTGGATTTAACTTCAGCCTTATTGCCCTTAGATTCAAAAATGTTTCTTCTAAATCCTCTAAGTGCGCGTTGTTTGCTAAGATTTTTACCACCATATCATCAATATATACCTCCATGTTTTTTTTTCCGATCGGAGTAGCGAATGCCTTGTTAATTAATCTCTGGTATGTGGCCCAACCTTTTTTAATCCAAAAGGAATCACTCTATGACAATGCAAGCCTTTATCTGTGATGAAGGTGGTACATTCTTGATCATTCTGAATCTAATTATATCCGTCAAAATCATCCATAAATGTCAATATTTTATTTCCCGAAATAGAGTCAATAATCTGGTCTATCTGAGGAACAAGAAATTGATCTTTGGATAGGCTCGATCACATTCCCCACTTCCTATTTTTCTTCTTAACCACAATTGGATTCGTTGTCCATAAAAAATATCGTGAATCCCTTATATACCTGACCCTCGATAACGAATCCACTTCGAAAACAATAGTTTTTGCATTTTCTACTGAAAATGCCCGCTTTTGTTGAATAACAGGTTTCACCCTTGGGTTTTTAGCTAAGCTATGTCAGATTACTTCAATTGGTACTCCTATCAAGTCCTCTATTTTCCAAGCGAAAATATCTAGATTTTGGGATAAAAATTCTAAGAGTTGTTGACGTAAAATTGGGGTCACTATGGTTCCTATTCGAAGTACTCTTCCCTTAGAAAACGTATATTCCTTTATTTCCTAACTTACTATCAATGACCCCGGGGTTTCTCTCTCATCGTCAACCCTTTCCTCAGAATTCGAGGTCAACCTCCCTTATTATTATTCATTCATCATATCGCCATTGTTGGATCCTCGAATTCAAAGCACAATGGCATAACATTTCCTGGAAACCTTTTGGTCGCTCCTAACGACCCCTACACGACTCCGACGACATACTTGAAACATTGATGAACTGTCGATACAACGCTACACATCCTTGACAACCAGGATCTTCCAAAAATGGCATTATAGCTCGTCATTGGAATGTCCACTACCGCGAAAAACACTTGGAATTTCTTCTTAAAAGGTCTCCTTCCTAATTTACCTTTCCTTCGAATTACTCTATAACACGAGTAATTACTCCAGTAAAATCGATGATGGTGTGTTCTGATTGTGAAATCCGAGGAGGATTGCACATCTTGTCATAAGTAGCTTTAAAATGGACATTTTTATAACTCTCAGTATCTATCAATACGCGTCGAATATCAATGCCAACAATTTCTGCCCCAATGACCATTACATCCTCATGTAGCCCCGCGATACCCCGCAAGTCATCTTTATAAAAAAAATGGAACATCTTTCTTACCATACAAGTGAATAGATATTTTTCCTTCCATCTCAGTAGCCAAGTTCACTGTATGTCTTTTTCTCTAACTATCAGTGTTACCAGCCATAGAACTACCCCTAAAAACGGCGAAAGATTCAAAATACTCACACAAACTTCGAACGTGGCCCTTCTTTACTAGCTCCTCAACAACCATCAGAATGAACCGATCTGGATCCATATCCAAATATTCCAATGCAATCATAAACCCTCGAATCTAGGATCATCATCAGCTTGTGCATTTGGATTGGTTGGTTGTTAAGTCAATGCTATGGGATTTTTTGATCCATTACTCTGAGAATTCACATAGGTCAATAACTTCCCATTTTCAATTAAAATTTGAACTTCCTTTTTTCAGAGAGATGCAATCATTTCTATCATGACCAATATCATTGTGATACCTACATAACTTGTTATTTCGCTCCTCTCTCAGCCTATTGATTGGAGCGGGCTTCCTGAAATTTACATATCCTTTGGTTATATCAAAAATTGCAGCCACACTTTTGGTCGAATCTGCATAATATTCAGGCCTAATCCATTGATTTGGCATTGGCCTATGAAATTGGTATGATAGAGCTTGATTTGAATATCCTCCGGTTCGAGGTGGTAGATTTGTATTCCTCAGATGTGATTGATGAGCATAATTTGAAGACTGCCTCTGATTATGCGGCACCTGCCCAAAATTCTTTTGAACAATAGCAGCTACATCTCGAACCCTAGTCGATTCCTCAACCTTGATTTGGTCTTCTACCGGAGCCATCAAAGTTCCAAAAGTTAAAGTTCTTCTTCTTGTTGTCTCATTAGCCAAATCCCCTAGCAATAATCCCTCGCGAAAAGCTGCCATTGCCACAAACTCTTCACAATTATCCAGACCTACTTTTGTCAACACAAAGCGCTTCGTATAATCCTTCAACTTCTCTCCAACTTCTTGCTTGCATTGGCTGATCGTATCCCGATTTTCTATCATCTCCTTAATCCCAACGAACTATCTTCGAAAGTCATTATAAAAGTCTATGAAATTTGAAATGGATCCCCTATGAATTCGGTTATACCATTCTAAAGCTATTCTTTTAAAATTCTGAGAAAAAGCCCGACACACTAGCCTATAGTCGTCTTTGAAGTTCATCGTGTAATTCTTGAATTGTTCGATTACTACTGTATAAACTGTTTTTTACAATGACCAGAAAACGACGAAATCGTCACGACACCATTGCAAAAAAGGGTTTGACAACAAATTTGAGACCGAAAGTACTGGTTGTGTTAAGTGGGGTTATTAACCAAACTCAGTTGCCACAAGATGGCTTTTGCAACCGGCTAATAACCGGAATCGTTGCAAATTTTGATCCGAATAGAATCGGATCACGGTGTTGCAACCCCTTTTGTAAATTTGTTGCACCATTTCAGCCAAACGGTTAAATCTATTAGCATATCTAGCGTTGCAAACGTCGTTACCATATAGTTGCATATTAACTGATCTTACTGTTGTCACTAACAATGTTGTAAGCCCGTCCTTAAACTTAATGAATTTTTTTTTAAAAAATGCATAGCTATCCAATTCTATTGATTCAAAAATTCATATTATAATATTAATCCATATTACAATATAAATTCATATTATAATATAGGTAAACCATAATCCATATTATAATATGAATTCATATTATAATATAGGTAAACATAATAATAAAATATGATTCAAAAATAGTCGTCCTCACCCTATCACCGACTACCAAATTTGAGTCTGAGTCTTCCTCGTCGTTTCGAAAAATCTTCACCCTATCAGCAACCCTTTTAACCTAAAGAATATATTTCATTGCTGTTAAAATATCTTTAAAAATAATACCAAAGACATATTAAAACAATATCTCACTGTTCCAATTTGTTATGGCCATAAATGCCATCAGAGAGAGACTGTTTATATACTTCTAAGACTACGAAGGTACACTGTATCCACCTAAGTCTTGTAACCTACAACATGACAATAGAGAAACAAATTTGTAAACAAAAAATAAATAATGGTACAAAACACTTTCCAAAAGCCATAAGATCCAAAATCACTTGTTCATAAGTCTATAAAACACTTTTCAACAGCCATACGATCCAAAATCACTTATGCAAAAGTCTTCTCTGATCGGACGATCTGAGGAATCATATGAGCAGGACTGTCAAAGAAAGATCGTTGTCAAGTTTTTAGTTATATAATTTTTATACTTAAATTAAGAAGGACTTGCTATCTAGTAAATTTTATAGATTATTCTATGGTAAAACTGCATAGAGTGCACATAATGCATGAAAATCAAAAGATCTATCCTGTGGAAGCAAAAGAGATATCTTCAAATCAAAAGATCTATCCTGTGAAAGCAAAAGAGAAATCTTCAGAAAAGTTTAGATGATCAAACAACACATGAATTTAGGTAAAATACTACAAGGCAATATCCGAGGAAGATAATGTGAGGGATGCAGATCAGGATGAACCCTAAAAGAGGTAGTCTCGAGGATGTAAATTCAGCAGACACACAGCTAGTATGTCCAATTTTCAGTTTTAGATTAAAATAAGCAACAGAAAAGCAGCCTCGAGGACAGTCTAAGTACAGTAACGCGAGTAAAATACAAAATCGATAAAAGAGTATCCTAGTCCACATTGGATAACCACATGAATTCCTTGTGGTACTTAACTAGGAGAGGTTCTTTGGGAGGCTTCTTTACAATTTCTTAGGTCTTTATTAAAGAGGCAGACATAAAGCTTACCATATGAAAAAGGTCACAACTGTAAAGTATGTAGGATCTGAAAACTATAGTATGGCTAAAAGTTCACAATCCAAAGATAAAAATGAAAGGAATGTAGAAAATAGTGTTTCGTTTTCCGGATAATCTCTGAAGTCTTGTAAACAATTTCTTATTGAAATATTTTTGGGTTCTCCAAAAATTTCAATTGGATAAAATCAGAGATATGTACTTTGAACAGAGAGGATGAAAATGATATGATTTCCTTTTCAACAGAACCCATATTTATAATTTCGACCAACCAAAATACAGTTTGGAAGTTAGGGCAGTTAGGGTCTCTCAACCGGTTTTGTGTTAAAACGGTCAAATTTCAAATTTGAATAAAACGGTCAAATTTTCAATTTCGAAATTTTGTTGACTTGCAACAGTAGCCGATTTAACAAGCGTGCACTCCGCACTCTACGACTTGTTTGATAATATATCATGATTAAATTGGTCGACTAGTCGATCCAATTACACTAAAATAAATAACAATCTTCCCCCATTTTAGTGTAATTCATGATCTACTAAACACAATCATATCAAATATCAAATTTATGCATAAATGAAATATCGTAACGATTTAATTTCACATTAGTATATTACACATTCCAAATATTCGAATATCAAGGTATCACTAAGGATTGAACCTTTACTATTCACAATGAATACATGAAGATAATATACACATAAATTTACATTCTCACTTGTTCTTACTTGACACTATATTTTACTAGCCTTGTGTCCTTATCCTTCTTAAGCATATCAAAGCCAAGTCCTAGCTTCTTGAAGCGGCTAAACTTCATGCTCAAATAGGTAGTTCTTTTCATCTTGCACCTGCATATGCAATTTTTCAAAAGAGCTATTAAGAAGATAATCTTCAACCTTCACAACTTGCAGTTCTGAACACATACCTTGGGATGATATACAAATGTGTTCCAATATCTTGATGTTAAGCTTTCCACATTGAATTCAACACCTAATGTCATATTAGATGGGAATTGGGTATCTCAACATGAGAGATTTCAAATGGACTTTAATCCCATCCCAATAGCCGATTTGTGCACAAGATCTCTATTTAACCCCTTGGTTAAATGATCGGCTAAGTTATATTGAGTTCTCACAAACTCTACTGATATAACATCATGCGTGATACGCTCACGAATCATACTGTGTCTAACACCTAAGTGTCTAGACCTGCCTTTGTAAACTTGTCTATAAACATTGGCCAAGGCAGCCTCACTATCACATCTGATAGATATAGGTGATATCGGTTTGGGCCACAACGGAATTTCATACATTAAATTTCTTAGCCACTCAGCTTCTTTACTCGCTGCTGCTAATGCCACAAACTCTGATTCCATTGTTGAATCAGTAATACAAGTTTGTTTCTTAGACGCCCAAGAGATAGCACCTCCCCCAAGTATAAATACCCATCCACTTGTGGAAGAATGATCTTCCATATTGGAAATATAACTCGCGTCTGAATATCCTTCAAGTACAGAAGGAAATCCGGTATAAGTTAAACCATAATTCATGGTTCCTTTCAAATACTTGAATACTCGATTTAAAGCTTGCCAATGATGCGAACTAGGATTGCTAGTATACCTACTAAGTTTTCCAACAGCAAAGGCAATATCCGGCCTAGTGCTAGTCATGGCATACATAAGACACCCGATGGCTCTCGAGTATTCAAGTTGAGATACAGCAATACCTTTATTAGGTAGAAGCTTAAGACTAGGATCTATAGGTGTGCTTACCGGAGAACAATCTTTAAAATTAAATTTATTTAATATCTTCTCAATATAGTGAGATTGAGAAATCGATATACTATTGTTCTTTCGCTTGATTCTTATACCAAGAATCATTTCAGCTTCCCCCAAATACTTCATCTCAAAGTTAGATGATAAAAAATTCTTCGTTTCATTAACCTGATTTTGGTCAGTACCAAAAATCAACATATCATCCACATATAGACAAATCATAACTCCTATACCAGAATTATCAAATTTGCTATATACACACTTGTCTGCTTGGTTAAGAATAAATCCATTAGACAATATCACATTATCAAATTTTTGATGCCAATCTTTTGGTGCTTGTTTCAAACCATACAAAGACTTTTTCAACTTGCATACCTTGTTTTCACAACCAGGCATCACAAACCCTTCCGGTTGTTTCATATAAATCTCCTCATCCAAATCACCATTCAAGAATGCTGTTTTAACATCCATTTGATGAATTACAAGATTGTATACAGATGCAAGTGCAATCAACAATCTAATAGTGGAAATCCTAGCAACCAGAGCATAAGTATCAAAGAACTCAATGCCTTCTCTTTGTCTAAATCCCTGGATAACCAATCTAGCTTTATACCTTTCAATAGTACCATCTACTTTCATTTTTCGTTTAAATATCCATCTATTTCCCAATGATTTGCACCCAGGAGGTAAATTAGCCAACTCCCATGTATTATTATGCATGATAGACTCTATTTCATCCTGGATAGCTTCTTTCCAGAATGCAGCATCCCTTGATGCCATAGCATCACTAAAAGTCCTTGGATCATCTTCAATAACAAAACAGTATTGATATTGATAGTCAATCTTATCTCTTGACCCTTCAACTAAATATAGTTGAAAATCAGATCCGTACGACTTAGCTTTTCTGGCTCTAGTACTTCTCCTTGGTTCAGAAGGTCTAGGTACACAATTGGTACCACTTGATATATTTTCAATTTCACTTGAGTTCCTATTCAAAGAGTTTTGAATCAAATCTCTAGGTCTAGGTATAGAAGTAAATCTCTCTTCATCAAATATTGCATCTCTTGACTCGATAACTGTGTTCACCGACACATAGTCATTAGATTCTAACACATAGAACCTATATGCAATGGAATGCTCAGCATACCCAATGAAGATACAATCTATACCTCTTTCACCCAAATTTTTCCTTTTAGGTTCAGTAAGTCTTACAACAGCTCTACATCCCCAAACTCTCAGATAATTTAGTGTTGGAGGCTTCTTAAACCAAAGCTCATACGGGGTCATCTTATTCCTTTTAGTAGGAACACGATTCAATAAATAACAAGCTGTTAACATAGCCTCGCCCCAGAATCCTTCACTCAAACCCGAATAGGACAACATGGAATTAACCATTTCTTTCAAAGTCCTATTCTTCCTTTCAGCTATACCATTTTGTTGTGGTGTATAAGGAGCCGTGGTTTGATGAATTATACCCGTAGACTGAAAATATATTGGATCATAATATTCACCTCCTCTATCCGTACGTAGATTTTTAATCAAATCATTCTTATGTAGCTTAACTTCTTCCTTATAGATTTTAAACTTATCAAGAGCTTCATTTTTAGCATGCAACAAATAAATGTAGCAATATCTAGATGCATCATCAATAAAAGTAATAACATACTTTTTATTTCCTAATGAAGGTGTAGCATGGAAATCACATAAATCACTATGTACTAGTTCCAATATTTTGGAAACTCGGTTAACATTATTGAAAGGTTTTCTAGTTATCTTAGTTAACATGCAAGTTTTACATTTTTCATTATTTGCATCAACAGGAGGAATAAGGCTCATTTTAGACATGTCTTTTATTCTTTCATAATGAACATGTCCTAATCTAGCATGCCATAATTCTGTTTTATTTATATTTCTACACACACTAGTAGAAGTCATGCAAACAGAATCATTTTCAAATGAAACATTAATATTTAACATAAACATACCATTACATAAATATCCGAATCCCATAAATACACCATGTTTTGACAAAACATATTTGCCACTTTCGTACACTTGTTTGAAACCACAATTGTTTAAAACAACACCAGACAAAAGATTCTTTCGAATCCCAGGAACATACAATACATTGTTCAATAATATGTACTTTCCAGAAGTAAATAGTAATTTAACATTTCCTAGTCCTTTGATTGGTTCGGTAGCAACATTTCCCATCTTAAGTGAAGGTCCATCTTCAATCGGTTGAAAATTACTAAACCATCGAAGATCTTTACATACATGACTTGTTGCTCCCGAATCAACCCACCAAGCAACATCATCATCCTGCACATAAAATGCTTCAGATATTAGAGATATATAATTTTGACCAGAATTAGAATTCTGAAATAAAATCTGACCTTGTTGCTTTTCAGGATCCTTAGATCCACTTGAACCAGCATTGTGTCCACTTGAACCAGCATTGTTCCCACTTGGACCAACATTATTTTTGCCTTTTCCAACTCGACAATCCCTTCTAAAGTGACCAGGTTTGCCACATTTCCAGCATGCTATTTTAGGCTTTTTGCTGTTAAAATTACTGTTTTTGTTGTTTCCTTTAAACTTTCGTTTGTTCCCCTTATCTGTATTTCCATTCTTAAAGAATCCGCTCTTTCAGCCATATTTACAGATGAGTTTCCCACTTGGTTTTTACCCTTGGGATTACTTAAATCATCTTGAGCCCTTAGAGACTCTTCAATCTTAAAATGACTACCAAGTTCGACTAGAGTCATTTCTTCCTTGTTGTGTTTCAGTGTGTGTTTAAAATCCTTCCACGAAGGAGGCAATTTGTCAATAACAGAAGAAACCGAAATACATTCGTCCATTTTCATATTGTGTTGAACAAATTGACCCAGAATTCTTAGTAGTTCATTATACTGTTCCATTACAGGTCTAGAGTCAACCATTTTGTAATTTATAAAATTACTAACCAGGAACTTCCTACTAGAAGCATCTTCTGCCATGTATTTTGATTCTATAGAATCCCATAATTCTTTTGCAGATTCGACATTTTGGTATACATCAAACAAAGTATCAGACATACCGTTTAATATATGGCCTCGGCAAATGTAGTCATCATTCTCCCACTTGTTGCGCCTCCTCGTTTGTTCCAATGTTTCATTCTCAGTGATCTCTGGCCAGGGGGTACTCAAGACATACACAACCTTGAGTGTAGTCAACAGAAAATGCATCTTTTTCTGCCATCGTCTGAAATCATGTCCTTCGAACTTGTCCAACTTAGCGAATTTACTTGTCATCTCCTTCGCAGATTCTCCTCCGTTCGTCATCTCTATCTTCATCAACAAGACCAGAATATTTCAATAAAATGTAGAAAATAGTGTTTCGTTTTCCGGATAATCTCTGAAGTCTTGTAAACAATTTCTTATTGAAATATTTTTGGGGTTCTCCAAAAATTTCAATTTGATAAAATCAGAGATATGTACTTTGAACAGAGACGATGAAAATGATATGATTTCCTTTTCAACAGAACCCATATTTATAATTTCGACCAACCAAAATACAGTTTGGAAGTTAGGGCAGTTAGGGCAATACTCCGGTTTTGTCCAACTTAGCTCGACCCCAGCCAGGGGCTCCGCCCCTTGGACCCCGCAAGGGGCTCCGCCCATTGGACCCCGCTAATCGTGATATAATCTAACAAGCGTGCACTCCGCACTCTACGACTTGTTTGATAATATATCATGATTAAATTGGTCGACTAGTCGATCCAATTACACTAAAATAAATAACAAGGAAGCTTACATTAGATACAGAACGATGGGGTAATAAAATTTTATAGTAGCAAATTATGCGATCAAAACAATATTATATGAAGAGGCAGGACAAGATGTGCAACTGTTTTACGTTTATATAAAAGTCTTAGTCTAAAAAATTAATTCACATACGAGTCAGATGCATATAAAGGAGTTCCACAAGCTAAACCAAATTCATAATAGAAAAGAATTCTTTGGCTTTCGCAACTCATATCTTATCGCATGTAGCAATACGAATTTTTTTCTAATATATAGAGAAAACTACATGGATGTTTAGAAAAAAGACAAGTGAAGGCAGCTATAGCGTTCCAATTAATCTTGCATTATGAATAATCTGTGGATCCTTAAGAAATTTGGAGTTCGTTGATGTACAAGTGTAAATAACTGATTTCAAGCAGACACAAAATTATATTTCATGCGGTGAAATCAGATGATCCAACAATCAATGCAGAAATGGAAACACCCTTCAGTATATCAAATAGACTTATTTGTCAAAACAATATAAAAAAAAATGAATAACCTGTTACAAGCAACTCACCTCACAGTTTTGTGCATGTTGCATCCAAACTGCAGATTGTTTCCAGTTAAGGTAGTGCAAATACAAACATAAGAAACAGTTTATAGATGCACTTTAATATTTTCAGCATTACACCTAGGCTACCCTGGAACAAATACTAAAGCACTTGAATCCCCCAGTTTATGAGCATTTATCTAAAGTTCTGAATCACAAAAAAAGATCACAACATTTCTCACATTCTAAGTTTTTTAATAGGCTAAAATTCACATTCTTCTCACATTCAGTTATATCGATGAATTTATAAGCACATAATGGTAGGTTTCAACATAAACACGAAATACACCAATGACATTATCAACTTTCCAACAGAAACTAAACAAAATAAAAACCAATCATCCATTATCACATTTATATCACATTTACATGTTAGATGGGAAATCAACTAGTCTGGACATATAATTTCGAGTATTTCGATTATCAGAAAAAAAGAATGTAAAACACAAGATGCTATTAAAAAGAATGGAAAAAAATTACAATAAATCGTGAATCGTAACCGAATACCCATCAATCAGAAACGAGATCTTCTGTATCTGGTGATTCAAATTCGCGTTGGTGGGTCCAAATCTAGGCGAATAAGAGAATTTAGGACAGGGAAACGAGATTGAGGCCATGATCGATCTTCGTCAAGAACAAAGCGAATAAAAAAATGTGTATAAGGCTAGCCAAGAAGTAGCTCATGTTACATTGAAAGGCCCAAGCGTTGTTAAGGAGCTTTGTATTGGTGCAATGATACGGTTGGCTGTCGGTGGTTTGTGGAAGATGCATAACTGATGTAGCGAAGACTGTGGACAGACTCGTTTCTCGTTCAGGTATCGGAATTGGATCAAACAGATACTCAAATCGAAAATTTCGACGAGTCGCTCAGGTATCAGAATTGGGTCAAACAGACACTCAAATCGAAGATTTCGACGAGCACATCAGATTTCAAAACTGTGACTTCGTTATAAATTTTGATACCCAAATTCGACCTATAAAACTTTCAAAAACCAATTTTAATATTTTACTATAAATTATATTTATTTATTTATTTTATTTTTAAATATTTATATAATTTCTCTTATCGAATTAGGGTTTTGAGTAGTGCAGCGAGAGTTCACGACCTCCTCACCAGTGGTTTATAGGCATGATCACCTTTCATGCAAGACTACGTACCCACGATAATTAAGCCTTGTCACCATTGATGCATAACATATATATACCCGCGATGTTTAGGCCTAAGCACCCTTTGTGCATAGCTTTGGAATTTTTGTGTAAAAGTAGGTTTTTATTTATATTATTTATTTAATCTTATAACTTACTTATCTAACTTTGATTATTTGATCAGACTCAAGCCATCATACGCACACGAAAGAGTTTACGAATAGGGAGTTCACGACCTGGAAAATGTTTTGTCATCCTTAAGTCTTCTCTTGATAAGCGTGAAGAAAGGCAGCCAATTCCTCGACCAAGGCTTTTCTGTCCTAGTATTAATAGAGTGGGAGCTTAATTTGAGTTAGTTCAAACATAGGTGTAGAATGAACACATAAAACAATCTTTTTCATCGAATAACCAAAGACTAAGGTAACATTTTTGGAAACTGTCACAAAAAAGATCGATATAACAGATGGATCCTCTAGTCGTCTTGCACTACAGCTTGAGGTGCCTAGAGGGGGTGGCGCTATTGATCATAATTTACTTGAAAAGTTGGACCTCTCTTTAGTAGAAAACAAAAAAGAATAATTGAAATTTTTTGATTTTTTTGGATTCCAATAAAATACGTCTATTTCTAGACTAAAAAGACCACAAGGCCTACAACAGTGTTGTTGGAAATGTAAGGTTTATATGTAGGGCCTGCTCACTTCTCTCTCTCATATTTATTAGTGTGGGCCCTACCTTTTGGTTTCCTACCTTTTGGTTTCTTACAAGAAACAACTAAGCATTAAATGAAGGGTAGCTTACAAGCAACCTCCTTTCATTTAATGCAAGTGGGTTTCTTGCAAGGAACCATTAACTTCTTTTGGAAGCATAAGTGGCTTCTTTTGTAAGCCTTGTTTTGCTATAAATAGGACCATGAGTTGGTCTTGGAGAGGCATCACTTGACTCACTTGAATCACTTCACTAGAGTGTAACATTGTTTGTAATATTGTGTGTGACACAATTTAGAGAGAAACACTTTGAGTGAGAGAGAAATACGGGTAGTGTTTAGGAGAATTTGTTTGAGTAATCTGTGAGATTACTATTCTCTTTGGGTATAATATTTGGGGTGAGAAAAGTGAGTGTATAACTCTTGAGTGTATGGAGTGAGACTCCAATCCTTGTAATATTTTTGAGTTATAGTCATTCTTATTTTTCTCCCGTGGACGTAGGCAAATTAGCCGAACCACGTTAAATTCTTTTTCTCTTATTTGTTCTAATTTCCGCATTCGTGGGATTATTTTTCCCAACAACTGGTATCAGAGCACTGGTTGCAGTTCCATATCCTTCTTCTTCGTACAAAAATGGAGGAACGTACGAATATTGGTGGCAATTCCATGATCATACTTACGGAAACAAATTATTCCATTTGGAAAACCATGATGGAAGATTTGTTGTACTGTAAAGACTTGTTTGATCCTATTGAACTAAAAGGGGTCAAACAAGGTGCAACAAGTGAAGCAGATTGGAAGAAACTCAACCGTAAAGCTGTTAGTGTTATTCGACAGTGGGTTGAAACAAGGGCGATTCGCGACACCGCAAAAGAAACTGATGCTTTCAAATTATGGAAGCATTTAGAAGAAATGTATGAGCCCAAAAATGCTCAAAATAAAGCTTTCATCATAAGGAGACTTGTGAACCTGAAACTTTATGATGGGCAAAGTGTATCTGAACACTTGGCGAAATTTGACGAAATTCTCGACAATTTGACGAACATGGAGCTGGCCCTAGCTGAAGAAATTCAAGCGTTGATTTTGTTAAGTTCTTTGCCAGATAGCTGGGAAACACTTGTGGTAACTCTTAGCAATTCAGCACCACAAGGAAAGGTGACGTTAAGCATGGTAAAGGAAAGTATCAACAGAGAAGGCAAAAGAAGAGCGGAGCAAAGCTCTTTCAGCCACCCTCAAGGACAAGCACTAGTCACGGAGAGAGGAAGAACTAGAAACAAAAATTTCTCCAGAGACAGGCGAAGCAAAAGCAAGTTTAGAGGCAGATCAAAGTCAAGAGGCGACTTCACTTGCAACTACTGTCACAAACCTGGACATTTCAAGAAGGATTGTTGGAAGCTGAGAGAAAAGGAGGCTAAGGAAAATAATGAAGACAATAGAGGAAATGCAGCTGTCATATCCAACGATGGTGAGACATACCTAATTTTTGACGATGGACGTGTCAACCTCGCATGCCAAGACACATGGATGATTGATTCTGGAGCATCATTCCATGTAACAGCCGATAGAAGCCTTTTGACCACTTACACAAGTGGTGAGTTTGGTTTTGTCAAGATGGGAAATGAGGCAAGATGTGAAATTGTTGGTCGAGGTGATGCAACACTGGAAACTAGCAGCGGTTGCAAGCTGTTATTAAAAGATGTTCGGCATGTTCCAGACATCCGTATCAATTTGATCTCCACTGGTCAGCTTGACGATATGGGATACGAAAACACATTTGGCAATGGAGTTTGGAAGCTTAAGAAAGGAAATCTGGTCGTGGCCAGAGGTAAGAAGATTGATCGTTTGTATTATATGCAAACAAAACAATCAAGTGGAGTAGAAGCGAATGCGATCAAGTCTGAAGACTCGGCGAATTTATGGCACGCCAGACTTGGTCATATGAGTGAGAAGGGACTTAAAATTCTCACGAAAGAAAATCTTCTACCGAATCTTCCAAATATTCCTTTGAAGCAATGCACTCATTGTTTGGCAGGAAAACAACACAGAGTCGCATTTCGAGCAGGACGGCCACATAGAAAGAATAATATTCTTGATCTAATACATACAGATGTATGTTCTATGGGTGACAGAAGTATCGGCGGATCATTATACTTTGTCGCATTCATTGATGATCATTCCAGAAAGGTGTGGGCCTATCCTTTGAAGACCAAAGATCAAGTGTTAGAAGTATTCAAGAAGTTTCATGCCAACGTTGAAAGGCAAACTGGAAAACTTTTGAAATGTATTCGCTCCGACAATGGTGGTGAATACATTGGACCATTTGAAGAATATTGTAGAGTTCATGGTATCAGGCTTGAGAGATCGGTACCCAAGACCCCGCAACATAATGGTGTTGCAGAAAGAATGAATAGAACCATTTGTAACAAGATCGTGTGCATGCTCTCCCATTCAAGATTGTCAAAGTCCTTCTGGGGTGAAGCATTGATGACGGCGGTAGATCTTGTCAACTTATCCCCTTCAGTTCCTTTAGATGGTGCAATTCCCGAAAGAATATGGACCGGGAAAGATATAAGTTACAAACACTTGAAGGTGTTTGGTTGTAAGGCGTTCGTACATGTCCCTCGAGATGAAAGATCCAAGCTGGATGAGAAAACCAAAGAATGCATATTTCTTGGTTACGGACATGATGAGTTTGGTTATAGACTTTGGAATCCAAGAAGTAGAAAAGTTGTTCGAAGTAGAGATGTTGTGTTCTTTGAAGACCAAACTCTTGGAGATATGAAGAACGACGAGAATACAAAATCAGATGTCAATACTAAAATTGACTTAGTTCCGGATGCACCATTTCCAGTTGAGTATGAGGATCATGGCGAGGCTCCCGACCATGAAGAAACAGTTGACGTTGAAGGAAATCATACTCAAGAACCCCATTTGAGAAGATCCATTAGAGATCGTCGGCCTTCGACTAGATACCCAACAAATGAGTACGTGTTACTTACTGACGGGGGAGAACCTGAATGTTTTGAAGAAGCTGTGCTGCACATTCAAAATAAGGAGTGGTGGAAAGCCATGAAAGAAGAGATGAAGTCATTGCATGAGAACCACACATATGATTTGGTAGACTTACCAAAAGGGAAGAAAGCACTCAACAATAAATGGGTGTTTAAGCTGAAGACTGAAGAAGGAAATCCACAACCAAGATACAAGGCGCGGCTGGTTGTCAAAGGATTTGGTCAGAGAAAAGGTATTGATTTTGAAGAAATATTTTCACCTGTAGTAAAAATGTCATCTATTCGTGTTGTTCTTGGAATAGCTGCTAGCTTGAATTTGGAAGTTGAACAACTTGATGTGAAAACTGCTTTTCTCCATGGTGATTTGGAAGAAGAAATTTACATGAAGCAACCCGAAGGGTTTGAGACTAAAGATAAAGAGCATTTGGTCTGCAAACTAAAGAAGAGTTTGTACGGTCTCAAACAAGCCCCACGACAGTGGTATAAAAGGTTTGATTCCTTCATGGTGGAACACGGGTATAAAAAGACTTCATCTGACCATTGTGTTTTCATTAAGACATTTTCTGAAAATAATTTTATCATCCTTATGCTCTACGTGGATGATATGTTGATTGTTGGTCGTGATATTGGAAAGATAGAGAAGTTGAAGATGGAGCTCAGCAAATCTTTCGCAATGAAGAATTTGGGTCCCGCAAAGCAAATTCTTGGGATAAAAATCACTCGAGATAGGGTGAACAACAAATTATGGTTGTCCCAAGAAAAATATATTGAGAAGGTTTTAGAAAGATTCAGCATGAGCAAAGCGAAACCTGTTACTTCTCCACTTGCAGGGCATTTTAAACTTGCTTCCAAGCAATCACCTACAAAAGAAAGCGAGATGGAAGAAATGAATAAAATACCTTACTCTTCAGCTGTTGGCAGTTTGATGTATGCCATGGTTTGTACAAGACCTGATATTGCTCATGCCGTCGGAGTAGTCAGCCGATTTTTATCTAATCCTGGAAAAAAGCATTGGGAAGCCGTAAAATGGATATTCAGGTATCTTCGAGGAACATCTCAATTATGTTTATGTTTTGGAAATGGTAAACCTATTCTTGAAGGCTACACGGATTCAGATATGGCTGGTGATGTTGATAGTAGGAAATCTATTTCGGGATATTTGATGACGTTTTCAGGGGGAGCAATTTCGTGGCAATCAAGATTACAGAAATGCGTTGCATTATCCACTACCGAGGCTGAATATATTGCCATTACTGAAGCTAGTAAAGAACTTTTATGGTTAAAGAAGTTTCTTATAGATTTGGGCCTCAATCAAGAAAAGTATACTCTCCACTGTGATAGTCAAAGCGCTATTCATCTTAGCAAAAATCCAAGTTTGCATTCGAGATCGAAACATATTGATGTTCGATACCATTGGATTCGTGAAACCTTAGAGTCAAAGCAGATGAGTATTGAAAAGATTCATACCGATGACAATGGATCAGATATGATGACAAAGTCACTGCCGAAACAAAAGCTTGATGTGTGCACAAAGGTTGCCGGACTGGTAACACTCTCCTCCTGAGCAGGCGGGGGAGATTTGTAGGGCCTGCTCACTTCTCTCTCTCATATTTATTAGTGTGGGCCCTACCTTTTGGTTTCCTACCTTTTGGTTTCTTACAAGAAACAACTAAGCATTAAATGAAGGGTAGCTTACAAGCAACCTCCTTTCATTTAATGCAAGTGGGTTTCTTGCAAGGAACCATTAACTTCTTTTGGAAGCATAAGTGGCTTCTTTTGTAAGCCTTGTTTTGCTATAAATAGGACCATGAGTTGGTCTTGGAGAGGCATCACTTGACTCACTTGAATCACTTCACTAGAGTGTAACATTGTTTGTAATATTGTGTGTGACACAATTTAGAGAGAAACACTTTGAGTGAGAGAGAAATACGGGTAGTGTTTAGGAGAATTTGTTTGAGTAATCTGTGAGATTACTATTCTCTTTGGGTATAATATTTGGGGTGAGAAAAGTGAGTGTATAACTCTTGAGTGTATGGAGTGAGACTCCAATCCTTGTAATATTTTTGAGTTATAGTCATTCTTATTTTTCTCCCGTGGACGTAGGCAAATTAGCCGAACCACGTTAAATTCTTTTTCTCTTATTTGTTCTAATTTCCGCATTCGTGGGATTATTTTTCCCAACATTATAGCAGTTATATTTATTAACGTTTGAGTTATACCGATATTTTATAAATTATAATGATGTTTTTTAAAAGTTCGTAGTACTCTATGCATCCAGGATCATTACGCGATATTAGACCTTTAGGACTTGACTAACTAGCTCGTTTTACATATTATTTTAGCTGATACTCCCTGTCCTCTCATTAGTTAATAAAGAATCCAATGTTGAACAAGGCTTTCGTCGAAACCTTCCGATATATATATATCTTTTGAGCTGGACCACCAAGTTAGGAGAGATGAGGTGCATTCCAAGTATGTCATATTGTTGGGATTTTTACCATAGCGTTCTGTCTAGATAGAGAGGGAAAAAGAAATAAGTTTTGGTTTGAAATGATTGAACATATATTTTCAACAAATTCAGTATCTCGAATCGAGCAATATAGAGATGGTTTCCTGGATTTTACGTGCATATCTTAAATGAGTGTTTAAACTTAACAATAATTACAATATTTTATTTATCGTTTCTTATAATATAGTAGGTTATTTAAGAAATAATGAAAAATGTATGCTTAAACTTTTTATTTGAGTAAAACTTATATTTATTTATCGTAGTATCATTTCTTATAGTATACTGAGTTAATCTGAGTATTATTTTTTCTCTTATAAGTATGATGTTATTTTATAATATAGTATATCGACCATGGTTCTGTTTTAGTAACCAATGCCTATGTCAATTATTATACAAACTTTTTGATACTATATTTTTATTACAAAACATTATAAATTTTGGTTTAATAACTAATTGGTCCGACTTATTTTCGGAGATTTCGATCCTCATAGGAGGTTATTCACAAATAGCTCGACTAATTTTGTATATGAGATATCGGAAGAGTAAGAAGAGTAAAGAGGAGGAATATTGCTAATTAGGACTCAGACACCATAATAATAAGAACATTAGGACTCACACACCATAATCATAAGAACATGGCACGCATAATACAAACTCGAAAGGTGCTTATTTATGATCCGGATCATGTACTGCTAGCTCATTGCAAGACGTAGAGTGCCTAAGTTCTAGTGAGCTGATCGATGTTTATGGGGTAGGCATCCGACGGTGCTCCGTAAAAGGCACGGCGTATGAGAATGGCATTGACAGCTTGAGTTGGATGGAAAGCATCCCAGAAGACATGCTGGTTCCTATTTAGACATGGATATCCATTTGGCAGACACGTTATCTGTCCTTGGTTTGCCACGGCACAACACCCACGGTCTATAACGCTGAACCCTGAGCCGCCATATTTTATTCATTAGATATTCGTCATAAGTCATTACTCCATATTATTATTATTATTAAGAATCGTATATAAATACTAAAAATGTTACCGTATGTTGCAGGATTGTTGAGGATGTCTCCTAGACCGGTATACGTATTTCCGTAGACAAAGACAGCCCCAAGGCGGCGCTGGTTCAGTTGGTCCACTAGTGACTTCAGCCCTTGGTTAAATGGGCCAAGCAGCTGATTAACACGATCCACGCATCTTCCGATTGGTGCTTCACCTGTGGCTCTTTGGTTTGGGATGCACCCAAGTGGTGCTACATTGGCAATGTAGAATCTCCTTAGTCCCATGTTATACAGTGCCTGCATAGTTGATATATATTATTACATATATAATAGAGGAGCGTATAGTTATATGCGGCGAAAGTAAGAATTATTGAGTCACTGACCATGATTTGCGTAGCATAGCGTGTGAGAAGAAGGTTTCCATAAGCCTGAGGGCTGTAAGTGCGGCTGGAAGCATAGATGGAAGGCATGAGGTAATTGTTGATATAGTCATTGCTTCCAAACATCAAAACCACAAGTGATTTGGACAAATAGTCAGTCAAGTTCCTTCCCACCATCATTGCCCTTATCTGCCCTAATGTGTTTTGAAAGTTGAGTACCTGCTGTGACAGAGTAAACCTTGGTCCCTGTGAATTTTACAAAATCTGACTATTAGATTTTGTCCGAAGTCAATTTCAAAGATTAAGAGAGAGATAGAGAGGATTTGTACATAGTGTTGGCCAGTCTCATCAAGAATTCCGGCTGCTCCAGAGGCATAGTTTACTCCTCCGAGAAGCCTGGCCCCTGCTGTGTTTGGGTCTGCAAATACCGGAGGAGATGCTAGGCCAACCATCTCGCCTGCTCAACAATAAATAGATTGAAATCAATGACTACTCAATATAGTATTCTACTTTTCTAAATAAAGCTTGTTAAAAGCTTTCCTACATACCGAGCATGTCAACAAAGGTTCTGCCGTTGGAAAATCTTCCCGTCGGACCAGAAGACAAGTCAATTCCGTAAGGGAAGTAGTTAGACTTGGCATAGGTGCGGAGGTAGTTGTTGTTTCCGCTGTCCGCCAACGAATCTCCGAACACAAACATGGCTGGAACTCTATCGCTGTGGACAACTCTAACATTGAAAAAGCTCATCAGTAGTAGGATCACCAAAACGACCATGTTTTTATAACTCATCATCCTAAATTCCTAATCCTATAAGGTAAAGTTATAACCGATTCCTTCTCACTGAATAATTGATTGTTTTGGTGTAAGAAGAAGACCGTAGGGCGTCGGAATATATAGGTGTTAAATTTGAAACGGCTACACATGGAAAATGCGTATCTTTACTTTTCCTTGAATTATGTTCTTCTTTTTTAAGCTCTTTCGTTGCTCATTGGCATCCATCTAATTCTACACACATCTTTCGTGACATCTCACACCTCTCTACTACTTTTGCTCCTTTCTTCTTATCATAATGCATCACATCACATGATCCATGCAGATGTGTCAAACAACGTGTTCTAAGTCTAAATCAAACTCACTCTTTACCTTTACCGTTACAACTCCAATCCTTTTCTTTTCTTTCCTTTTCTTTTTTTTACTTTTCCATAAATAATAACAACAATATTATTTTTATTTTTTATAAAAGAAAAAAATAAAAGAAAAAATAATGGATAATAATAATAATAATAATAATAATAATAATAATAATAATAATAATAATAATAATAATAATAAAATATATTTATAATCACCCTATATCAAACCTATTTATTAATAACATTCTAAAATTTGATAAAGTAGGAAAAATCGTATGGTTCTTAATTAAATATACGTATAACCACCTCATTAGTCCAAAATATACCTATTCATTATTGGGTTTGTTTTCTTAAAACGAACAAAATTAGATTATTGAAATATATTTTTTGAATTGTTTTAATTGCCTAACTACGTGTAATTTGATTGCTAAATAAGTATAGAAAAATAATTGTGTTTTAGTTGCGGAATTACTTTTAATTAGGTCGAAAAAAACAATTTTGTTCCAATTGCAGAATTATGTGTAATTAGATTCCAAAAAAACAACAACAGTGTTCCACTTGTGTAATCACGCTCAAATGAGTTGCGTGATATAAAAATAATAATTGCGAATATAGGATATTAGTTGTCAAAGCAAATGTGTCAAGTTTTAGAATTATGTGCATATGAATTGCTTAAATAAGAAGAGGATAGTTGCGTAAATATGATTTCGTTTGTAAAATAAGTCTGGAAAAAACAAATGTGTTTGACGCGAAATTACGCGTAATTTAGTTGCTATAAACAATGGTATTTCAGTTGCGTGATTACATGTAATTTTATTGCAAAAATAGGAAAAAAGTAAAAATTCTCCAAAAATACCATTCGTGGATTTTGTTTTGTTTGTTTAAAAAAATAGAAATATATATGTTTTAGAATGTTTTATTTTGAATTAGTGCTAGAATGATATGGAGTTTTGAAGGTTAAAAATATCCAATTATTGAAGTTGTACGTGTTTTGTGTGTTCGAGATTATTGTTGGAAGAATTTGTATTGCATGTGATTTTTTGTATGCTAATGAATTAACAATAGAATTGAATTAACTAATGAATTGAATGCTAGCTTAAGATCTTAGCGAGTAAAGAGTAAACAATAGAGAGAAAAGTAATGATATATTCTGCTGTTGACTGAAGTTGAACTTTTATATAGGTCATGTTACAAATTAAATGTATATATATGTACTTATGAGGGATAGTGGATGATATATCTATAATAACTAAGATATGTTGTTAAATATATTTTGAAATTCGCCTAACTAAATATTTACATGTTTCAATAAGATTTATGAGTTGATTGAGTCGAGCTAGATTAATTATACACTTATTATTAACCCCATAGTCTCTATGAGATAAACAAATTAATATTAAGTCATTACTGCCCGAAGTGATCTTGTTGCTGGTTGAAGCTTTTTTTCATCTTTCTCGAACTTTGTATTGCATACCCGTTGTATCTCTCTTTCTTGTCGAGGCATCCTTTATATTTTCATTGCTAATTTGAATGTTGTTTGATCTTTGAATATAATAATATCTTTAGGTTCTCTGATTTATTGTTGATGATGTTTCGAAGTCTTCTGGTTTTGTTTATGTGCCTCATTCTATTCATTTTGCTTGTTCTTTAATATTTTTTGCTTTATCTTCCTTTACTTTTTCTTTAGTAGTTCTTTGTTTTTTTTTTTGGTGTTTTTTATTTAATCGTAATATATTTTCATATACATAAGAGTAACCCTCTAGCTTATTCAGAAGGATGAAGGAAATAATATTAGTTTAAAGGCAATTATTCCTTTAGTTTTGTTTTATAATCGGCTAAACCGGAAGACTAAATGTAAACGCTAAAAAAACTAATAAATTAACCAAAGAAAATTATTGTTTGAGTAATGAATTTATATTTAGGACGAGTATTTTACAAATTTGTGTTTTGAGCAATTTTTGTATTCCCAAGTAATTATGCCTTTGGAGTTTTTTATGTCTTGCACAAATTCTTACTCGTTCTTGAAGTATTAAATAAAAAATTAATTAATATTTATATGGTTTTTACTAAAATAATTTTGCTTCAATTGTCTGATTTTCCTTTGATATCGATGAATACGGTTGTGATATATCGATCTCTCCTCATTTTCATTTTGTGGCTAATGATTTGAACAAAGATTAAAATATCGATTTTTTAATGCATTTCTTACACATTGCTTTTGGAGGCTAAAAGTTTAATTTTTTTTTGATGATTGGTCAATTCCTTTCTATTTCCGCCTCCATTTTCCCAAAGTAGGTAATGTTACGGTCGACATTCGTCATGAAAAGTTCGTTTTCTTCTTCCATACTCTTGACCATGACCATGGTCTTCGTCTTTCGTTGGATAGCTATCTTGTAGAGTTTTTCTAATTAACTCCTTATTTATGTTTTTTTTCTTTTGTCGACTATTATCTTATCAAAAATAGTTGTCATGCAGATCTTTTTGTAAACGATGTTTTTGTCTATTATCGAGTTTTCAAGTACTAGAACGATCCATTCTTTCATATATCTATATTTTCATTTGAAAAAATAGTTACCGACTTCTCTAAAATTTTAAAAGTTTGAAAGAACAGTATTGTCTACGTTCGTGGTAACTGGACCACTAAAATTAAGAACAAAAATACAAAAATTATCAATTCACAACACAAAACATGATTCTCTTCAATCTATTCTCAAAATGTTTACAATTGTCAGCGAGAAAATAGTCATTATCTATTTTTTTTTATCTATATTAAATATTGAAAATATAATAAACTACTACTCCACTTATTATCTATTTACGCATGGTTTGGCATGCATCTTTCTAATACGTGGAAAACAGAAAGCAAAATTAATAAGAGAAAGTTATGGTTGTTAATGGTTAATTAGAACCGCATAGGAATCGAATCGGTAACAATCAGAACGAAAACTGGACTGAACTTTAAAAACCAGGTTCGTTATTAAATTCTAAATTTTAATTTTTTATATCATTTATTTATGTAAAAATTCGAAAATAAAATTCTAATGATATATTTTTAAATAGACCAAGTCGGACCATCGACTGAAACGGACCGAACAAAAACCGGACCGAACTAAAATCATATCAAAACTGTATCGAACTGGAACCATACCATACCAAAACCAAACCAGACCAAACTAAACCAAAAATTTAACAGTCTGGTTCAATCCTGCAAATAAAATAAAATAATTGATTGTGTGATCCGATTCTTTCAAAATCCAAACCGATAATAGTCCTAAAGAGGGAACTTTGACAAGTAATCCTAGCATTTTGGCTGATTAATGTTGGGAGTGAAAAGTTGTTGAACCAATTGCAAAAACTACATATGATATTACTCCCTCCGTCTCATAATATTAGTCGTTTAAGGTTTCTTCACCAATTTTAAGAAAAGTAACAATGACTTTGAAAGAATAAAAGAAAATAAATTTGATTGGTGGAGTTAATAACTTATGCATAAAGTTAACTATTTTATTGGTTGAAAGTGGAATACATGTAATAATGCTGCATTGGAAAATGAGAACGACATATATTATGAGACGAAAAATCTCTTCTAGAAAGATACATATTATGAGACAAAGGGAGTATTGATTTCTTTCTTCAACAAAAATTAGTACGTGCCATCGATAGTCACACCAATCACTCAATCATTTTCATTAGCCTTTTCCTACATACAATTAAGAAATAGGAAATGATATTAAAGTTATCTACTCACGAACTATATTTCATCTAATACCCAAACTAACATTTGTGTGTACTCACAAACAACCCTCTGGATAAAAGCAAGTTACAGTGCCTAAAATATCCGACCTCATCACCATCAACTTTGTCTTTTTAAGACGAACAAAACTAGATCCACTGATGATATTTTTTAAATCTTTTTGAAAAGCAGTTCACAAGTAACATGTGAGTTCAACCATGAGAGTTTTGTACGTTTTTAACCATGCGAATTCTTTACATTTTAAAACATGAGAGTTCTTCCTTATAATACAACCATTCAAGTTCTTCATTATAATCTAAAAGTACGAGTTCTTGTATATTAAAATGTGCAATTTTAAGTTTATTAGCTGTGCTAGATCCTTATGTTTCCAACCACAAGAGTTTCTTACATTTTTAACCATGTCAGTTTATTGAATATAAAACATGAGAGTTCTTCACTATAATATAACCGTGTGAGTTCTTGTATATTAAACCATTTATTTTTAGTCTATTAATTATGCTAGATCCTTATATTTTTAACCACGAGAGTTCTGTATATTTTTAACCGTGCAAGTTTATTGAATATTAAACATGAGAGCTCTTCATTATAATCTAGCTGTGCGAGTTCTTGTGTATTAAACCATTAAATTTTAAGACTATTAGTCGTGTTAGATCCTTATCTTCCCAACCACGAGAAGTTTTGTACATTTTTAACCATACGAGTTCTTGTATAACCATCATATCTACTTAAAAGGCCCATATAAGGTCATAAACTTGTTATATTAATTAAATATAACTTACAAGTTGCCTTGAATAAACAAAAAAAGCCATAACAATATTCATAAACTATAGAAGCATCCTTTCAGACATATATTTCCTGAAAAAACATGAATTGGCATGGGTTGATTAAAGAGAAAATAAAGATGCTACTTTTTTGAAATTTCAACCATGCTACTTCTTTAAAAGTTAACAATGCTATTTGGCTTAAAAGTCAACCACGGTTTTCTTTGAAAAATTAACCATACGAGGTCTTTGAAAAATTAACAATGCTATTTGTCTGAAAAATCAACCATGCTACTTCTTTGAAAAATAAACATGCTACTTTTTTGAAAAATCAACCATGCGAGTTCTTTGAAAAATTGAACATGCGAGCTCTTTGAAAAATTAAACATGCGAGTTTAGAGGAAGAAAGAATGCACGAATACAACCGTGTGATTCCTTTGGACTAACACAAAATTCCATAGCACAATAACCATGCGAGTTCTTTATATAATAACTAAGGAAGATACCAAGTTTAGTGTATTTTCAGAGGATGAAGATGCGACTTTATCGTTACTTTCCAAAATTGAGTCACAAACGACTAAACCTAGAAACAAGACAATACAATAACATCGGTATGAGTTTAACTAAGAACGTAGTTGTAATAAACCATCAAAATACAGTAGATTCCTACAAATTCAGAAGTAAAGTGATGGTTAATGGAGTCAGTACTGTAAGAAAGTTTTTCCATTTTTGAATTTAGTACCTGTAGGGTTTTATCGACGTCTAAACGGCAAACGAATTGGCGAATACGTATTCCCTGATGCTTAACAATGTCCCTTGACGTCTTTATTGATTTGCGAGAATGAGAAATCATCAGAAAATGGATGCATACGTTTAACTAATCATCATCCTTACTAATCAAGGGAAATGAGAAATGTGTGAAATTGTAGCCGTCACCACTGTAGAACTTATTTTGGAACTTGACTTAGTGAAGACGTACATCGTAGAGGAAGGCACTGAGGGTTTTTTCACCCTAAAACACCCTATTTATACTAGTGAGGTTATTTTCGTCCATTTGCTGGCTCAATGTAACTATTGGTAATATGCTATATCTGGGTACTATGTGATAAAGGGATAATTAAGTGTGTATTTATGGGTAATTTTCTCTTATGAATTTTTTATCACTTTTATATGCATGAGTTAACATGAACTAAATTATGATAAACTTATAAGTAAATATTTTTTACTTTTAAAAAAAGGTTGTATGATAATTTTTTAAAAATAAAAATATGTTAAACAATTCATTCACCAAATTCTTCATTTCAAAGAATAAAATGAGCCACCAATATCAATTTTTATTTCTTTTTAGTTATATATTAGTCGTTTAATAAATATTTTAAATATGTTTAAAAGACTACGAAGGAACCTATAGTCCTTTGCACGACATATACATTTATTAATTAAAATGTTATAAGTTAAACGAAAACATAACAAGACCATTATCCGAACTACTGCGAGGTTATAAGTGGAGCGACAAATGGTTATAAGCTAAACAAATATATGATAAGGCCAGGAGTCGAACTACGATAAACCTATAAGTCGAGTTATAAAAATGTTATACATTAAACGCCAACATGAAAATACTTTTAAATTAACTACGAGAAGAATAAAAACAAATAATCTCTAAACGTTCTCCAAGTAATTAATCTCCAAATAATCTTCAAACGAATACGCCTATAAGTTAAGAATAAGATTAATTAAGAACAAGAAATCACACAGTAATGGTTATAAATAACATATTGTAAAACCCTTAACAAGACTAATATGGTTATAAGTCAAACTCATGATCCATTAAGATCAAAATGCCATATACCCAAGGCTATAAAGACTAGAGAGTAATAACCATGATTATAAGTCAAGTTAACAATAAATGAGATCAAAGGTCATATACACTATGTCTCAAAGGTGGGATAATAAAAACATAATAAAATGACTTTAAATCGAAACAATTGTTTATAAAACCGTGGATTATGAAATAAAGTCAAAAGATGAGTACCCCACTGTATATTATCTATTGTTCAATATGTTTCTACATGTTTTGCCATGTTGAATCAAAGTAATGGGATTTTGAATACCAACTTCGGCCAGCTCGACCTTTGCCGTCACAACCTTAACTTTCTCCTTCTGATTGGCAAGTGATGTTCTCCTTTTTATCGTGTCCTTCTTATAATCAAGAACATCAAGATTACATTGAAATTCCTTTGATCCATCATATGGTCTGATTATTTAGCGGCTAGCGATGACTTGGCTACTTTTAGTTTCACCTTACAATCTTTGAATTGGGCCTTTTGGACATTGACCACTCCAATATGACATATTATTTATTTCTCTTAGAAATGTATATACCACCCACTCATACTCTAGCTCTGTATGTAGCTCGTATTTTATGGTCTCATATTCCAAGACTTGTTTCTACATTGCCTCATGATCTTTGAACCAACCATTTACCATTCTCTTAGCTTGAGTTACACATTGTAACTCTTTAGTTTCAATAGGCCCAAGATACACGTTAGCAATTCTCTTCATCAATGAATAAAACTACGACCGTATTTTGCTCTGATCAAATTAATGGTTGTTAATTAAGGCCAACGCAATTAAAATAAAATGTTGGGACTAAATGAAAATGTACAATGCTATGCTAAGACATGAATAAAGCTGAACTATGCCATTTTTACTCACATAATAACAATGGTAATATGCTATTACCTCAACCCTAAGGTTTTCATGTCGAGTCGTCACGTCTGAGTTGGATGAATTAAAAAAAGATCATTATCTTCTTTAGTTGGTATGCTCCAACAACTAGTTTTGTACCATTATATTTCCGTGACTTATGTCATGCGTCTATTCGTAGCTTTAACGATGTCTTTTGTAGCACTGCTTAATTCAACCCATCAGTTACATAAAAACAAATAATTGTTGGACCATTCCTTCACAAATAAATTGGCTCTCATAATGCTCACTCCTCATGGTTTTTTGTACAATGGTCTTTCAAACAGTTCGGTATGTTCTCTATTTATAGGATCATCAATTGGAGTCACCAACTCCAACAGACTAAACTGCACGTAGAAATTTTGGTTTTATGTTCTTGTACCAAACCGATAACAACTTCCACTACGCTTTAAGGATCAATCAGATTAGTATATGGGATATACCGTGATGGGAGGGCCACAGTACATCTCCTAATTTTTTGCTTCTTGGCGTAGGTGCCCTCGACTCAACCATACACACCCCTCATTATTTTTAAATTCCCATCATACTTAGCTTGAAGCTTGGCCTAAAATTCTAACACAATTATATATTTATGTTATCAAAATCTAGCTTTAGACCTTTCACTAAGCTTAGAACCCATTTATCTCTATTTGGAAGAGAAACCTCAGTACATATGTTATTCATCTCCTTCTAATTGGCGCTACTCTTTGGTCGATCTAGATTCATTTGTTTATTTTTCAGAACAAAGACCATTAGTTGATGATCTAGCTATTTCACCTGAGTTTCCTGGCATGTAGTAACCACATTCATTGACCCATTCTAGACTGATTCATCTCCGATTATAATGACCAGTTTGGACACGAGGACTTTACTATCAGGATTTGCCGGATCCTCAAGACTAGTGCCCGCGTCTTTCTATTTCCTTTTAGTAGACTAGCCTTCTCGTTGGACCTATGAACTACTTTCCTTTAACTTCTTATTTTCCCTCGATTCCCTTGGTACACCTACACCATCTTCTCTAAAATCTATGAATACGTATTGGTGAGATAACCGTCTTTTTGTTTCTTTGGAGGAAACTCCAAGATTTGGGATAAATAAGAAGAAATGTAAAAATGAGAAAGTTATATTTTAATGGATTTTTAAATAATAAAAAAAAATAAAAAAGAAATCAAGACAAAGGTCTTATATTTATATAGGCAAAGTTAATATTAATCTAGCCCTTTATTTCTTATTATGCTAAAGTGTAAAATTGTGCATGATCAACGGACAAGATGTAATGCATCCAACGTGGGAGATAAAGGCAACTGAAGAGCATAAGACACTGCTGTCAGACATCGCTCTTATTTTTCCGTCACATGTTGTTAGTCACGTCACATGTTGCTAGTCAAGTGTGCGTGAAACTTTATTTTCAATTATACTATTCCAATATACTTAAACACATCTCATTTGGCCGATTATTTCCTATATACTACCATAATTTATCATAAATAAAAATTATTTACTCAAGTCTTCATGTCACCCACACGAGCAAGCCTATCGGTAACACAAATCTAATCATAAACTCAACACCATATAATTGTTAATCCCTCATTCACCCTTCATTATAGAGTAGAAGAGATACTTTTGTTTCCAAAACCTATAAACCGATACGTAAGTTTTTTTTATGTTTTCTTCACTCTTCAACAAGACCCATGGGCTAACTTCCGAACTCCAATTCTCAATATAGACAATGTTTTAGTGTTCCCCTCATTTTTTAACAAGGACTTGGGAGACTATTCCAACATGCCTAAGACCGAAGGTAATAATCTTTTCCATTAAAACTATTAGTCTTTAATATAAATTTTGAAAGGAATAAGGGGTTACATTATCATACCTACAAGCGACGTAAATAATATTTTAATTTTGGAAGAAAAGTTTGAAGCAAAGACAACAAACAAAATTCTAGGTATCATTTAAAGCTCTTGCAGCATGCTACATGTCCTATTGGAAAATATAGTTTTTTTCCTCAAGGGAAGTTTTTGGAAGCAATGTTATTTTGATGTAACCCGGAACAAGGTCAACGCAAATTAACTTTAGAGATGTCTCTAAGTTTAGTCCTACTAGATTAGAAATCCAATCTACCAAGATATTCAAAGACTCGTGGGAGTCCGGTCAAACAAGGTTTTAATAATGTTTGGTATACTTTGGAATATAATATTATACATCAACCAATAAACTATTGAACACAACCAACAAGCTTTGGCGAGCATGTTAAAATCATACAACTAAAGGTTACGGATATTCAAATAAGTAATCATTCTTCAAATATTTTGTAAGAAATATGGATACTACTAATAAGGGTAGATTTTACCGCCTTAGCTGAAATACTGTATCAATAACGTAACTTACAGCCAATGTCTCTAGTCGATGGCGTCGTTTCACTAATGGAGTTTTACCCGAATATCACCATTCGGCTAAACAAACAATGTTGGTATTATTTTATCAAAGTATTTAGGAGTTACACTTTACATAATTAAAACACATGTGATTATATAATTAGATGTAACAATTTTATAGAATTAAATAAGTAATCAGTCAATGTATTACGAGTATTTTGTTGTTATCTTCTCCATACAAACAACAAGACATCCTCAGCAAAATCATATACTTTCCTATCACCTACTCTAATACATTTTATACTCACCAAAATTCATCTTTACATAAAAGTTTAGCTTTCAATTTATTTCAAACCAAAATTTGTCATAAAAAAAGTAATTAATTTGTTATTCAACCAAATGATATAAATATGATATCTTCTTTAAAATAAAATGTTGAAATTTTGTTTGAAACTTTACTTCGTCGATCTTTTATACTATGTAAAATAAACAAATATAAATAATCAAATGAAATTTCAAACTGAGATTAAGAACAATTATATCAATATTATTAAAAGCTTTGTTTCATTGCGTTCATCATTTTATTATTATTATAATACATGCATTTTATTTCTATGAATTTAGTAATTGTGCTTCAAAATCAGGATATTTTAAGGGAATTAACTCGATGGTAGTGAAGTTGGAAGATTTTGATATGACATAAGAATCAATACCAAGTAGCAAAGCTTGGGTACTCACTGATCTTTTAACTGAATTTCACATTGAAAGACCCAAACCATTAGTTTAAATCTTGGATAGATAGTGGAAGATTGGAACTTACACGGGGTCTAAAGATTTTGGTTTGTGGGGAATGTGTGCAGTTAATGGCTCCATCAATGGTTACAATACCTCATGTCATTCGTATTGGTTTTGAGGCATCTAAAACAGAAGATGGGTATGAGACTGCTAGACAGGGATTTAGTTGACCCGTATATGCAGAGTCAAAAGGGTACGATTCATGATTGACTCATAACTCTTGATAAATCGCACCCTCAGGCAGGCGGAGGCCCGTAAACAATCTAGTTAAGTACCTCAAATGATTGAAAAATCAAGCCTAACTCTTTTAAAGCATCCAATATGAGAAACTAATAATCTATAAAACACACTAGTTGATTTATTGGCCTCGATAGCTTTCTTTAGAGCCAAGATTTGTGCTTCTTTGCAACGGATCTATTGATCGATATAAAATACGATGCTCATAGTATTCTTAATTAATTTAGAGTAATTAGATATAAGAAACTATGGTTTTTAACAAACATTCCCCTCCCCATGTATAAAGAAGCGGGCAAAATGTTGAAGTCCAAAGCATATATGTTCTTTTTATTTGGAGGTACATTATACAAGCAGGGTCTAAGTAATCCTCTTTTGTGATGCTCATTCCTGAAGAGTCCCATATGATTTTAAAACTTTATAGTGGGACCAACTCGACCCACTACGGATTTAAAACACTAACGCGGAGGATTTTATTGGCCAAGTATCATAACCCACATGAAATTGGTGAAAATATATGATACCTGCTAACGGTTCGCTAATATAATTCATTAACCATGTGTACCACTATAGTCAATATATAGAGCATTACCTTTTCTAGATGATAATCGGCCTAGTTGTACCCTTGCCTAATTTTTGTGGTGGACGTCAACAAATTATCGTCACTTTTGTTTATTTTTTAAATTGGGTTGAGCCCAGACAACTTTCGAGCATAAAGGCTACATATATAATAAACTACATCATGGCTAATATTTGCTACACCTTCGGGATTTCTAATCTATCACTACTGACAATAGTCCTTAATTTCAAAACACTAAGATCTCATTTTTTTTGCCAAACTCAAAGCATAAAGAAAAACTTTGTAACACATTTTCACCCTCAAATAAACAGAGAAGTGGAGGTTACTAATATAAAATCTTAGAGGGGTTGAAAATGAACTTAATAAGGGTCGTTGATAAATGGCCCAACTTTCTTCAAGAAATACCGTGGACATAGAGAACAACATCTGAGACCACTACAAGTGAAACACATTTTTCTCTAGTATATGACATGGATGCAGTCGTCTCAATAGAGATTTTCTCACCGTCTTTTAAGGTGACTAACTACTCTAGAAAATGTAAAGATGAAGGAGAAAAGGGTAATTTGGATTATATTGAGGAGAAATAAACTAATAGTCACTTTAAGAGTTCTACATTACTAAACATTTATGAGGAGTATGTATGCGATAAGGATCCGAACGTGTGAATTCGCGGTAGAGGATAAGGTGCTAAGAAAAGTATTTATGTGTACTAGGGATCATAAGCTTGGCAAGCTTGGCCTGAGTTGGTAATGTCTTACATTGTTTCTGAAAATATTAAGTAAGGTACTTACAAACTCGTGGATGAAGAAAAGAGAAAACTTTGACACCCATGGAACATTTAGAACCTAAGGATGTTTTACGTTTAAATTAGTAATTAATGTGAAGCTTTTTAACTAAGTTTTTTTTTTAATTTTGCTGAAACGTTCACTTAAATACTATTTCCTACCCATGAATATTTTAATGAGGTGCCCACGTAGTCGGCATATTAATGAAGTTTTTACAACGTTAGAACACCGAGCTACCACATTCACAAATCATCACCGCCGATAAGAGTCTTTCCTTTTTATAATCATAATTTCATATCCTCAGGTTTTTCCTACAAGCCAACAACATAAATATATTTGACATATTTTAAAATAAATTTAATATAGTTATTAATAACACATTAGATACTTACCCTCGTGTGATTTAGGATATACATTTTATGATTAGCGCTGTACTTATAAAATCTAAATATATAAGGGACTTTTCTTCGACCGTTTTCACTTCTAATGAAGTGTCTATCCTTTCAGTATCTTCTAACTCTTTTTCTATCTCTCCTTCCGACTCTGACTATGAAGTTTCCTCCTTTGCCCCAGTCTCCACCTCTGACTCAAAATCCGGTTGTGCCTCTGGCTCTACATTTGGCTTTAGGGGTGGTGCTGCTAATGGTACGATTGGTTGTGCCAATTCCTCTACATATATAATAATGTGTACTTCTTCTCTATACTATAAACTTATTCTGATATTTGTATTCGAGGTAGCCGTATGAAGTGCTCAATCTCATCCGACTCGCCCGCCTGAGATGATGATGTCGAAGCTTTATCAATGGTATTTCTTTCTTTTAAAGAATTTTTTTTTAAAAAACATAACGTAAACATCAAAATATAAATAAAAAACATAAACAAACTACTAAAATCAAAAGAAATTTGTTAACTTTAATATTATTTGTTGGACACTAATATTGACGAAGTAAAGTCGACATTAGCACTTGCAACAAACCTAAAACCTTAAAACCAATTATCTTAATTCAAATCAACAACTCTAAAAATCATAGTAAGGACTAGGGGTGGCAAATGGTTCTGGAACCACGGTTCAAAGCTGACAACCTGCTTAAGAACTATCGGTTTACCTGCAAAACTGGCCCATTAGGACTGCAAACTGACAGGACCGCAACCCGCCAGGACCGCAAACCATTAGGACCGCCAGACCGTTAGGACCGCATAAGGAGTAACCCGGCAGGACTGCAACCCGGCAGGACTGCGAAACCACGGTTTATTTGTAAAAAACCGCGGTTTATTGGTAAATATTATAAATGTTTTATTTATTTTATAACCAAAATGTTATATTTAAAAAATATTGAGATATTGCATATTATTATAGAATTATTATTACATTTTTGTTAATATTAATTTGTTTTGGTTATTAATATTTTAAGTGTTGTAATTATTATATAGTCCAAAATTTTATATATTAGTTATGTTATTATCACATTTTGAATATTATTATTATGTTTTTAGATCTAATACAAACCAAAACTATATCTTATCATGTTAAATATTACAAATTCTATGGTTATAATTTTAATATTACATTTTGAATTTTATTATTGTGATTTGGTTTTGAATATTACAAGTGTTATATATTATTTTTTAAACCAAAATCATATTATATCATGCAAAAATATTACAAGTTATATTGTTATAATTTTAATATTACATTTTGAATTTTATTATTGTGATTTGGTTTTAAATATTACAAGTGTTATTTACTATTTTTAAGTTATATTGTTATAATTTTAATATGACATTTTGAATTTTATTATTGTGATTAGGTTTTAAATATTACAAGTGTTATTTATTATTTTTAAGTTATATTGTTATAATTTTAATATTATATTTTGAATTTTATTATTGTGATTTGGTTTTAAATTTTACAAGTGTTATTTATTATTTTTAAGGTATATTGTTATAATTTTAATATTACATTTTGAATATTATTATTGTGATTTGGTTTTAAATATTACAAATGTTATTTATTATTTTTTAAACCAAAATCATATTTTATCATGGTAAAAGATTACAAGTTATATTGTTATAATTTTAATATTAAATTTTGAATTTTATTAATGTAATTTTAATAATGATTATAAAATTATTATTACATTTTGGTCAGTATTAATTTGTTTTAGTTATCACAAACAAGTGAAAATTAGCGGATTGGTGAGTATTAGTAAGTCTACGATTTATAGGCATTTTAAAACTTAAAACAACGTTTTTTTAAATATGCAATAAAATACTAATCGAAACTAATTAATATCACAAATAATAAAAACTAAATTTCGACTAATACCAACTAATACAACTAATAACAAGCAATAACAACTAACAACAACTAATAAAATTAGAATTAAAAGAACTAATTTAAATTACTATAACAATTAAATAACTTGATAAATTATACGAAGCTCTTAATTGAGCTATTATAATGTTATCCCAACGTTATTTAAGTGTTTTTATCAAATAGAAACAATTTGCGAAAAAAAAACCAAACAATTCCGAAAGTAGGACTACAATATGTAAAATAAGAAATTTGAGTTTTCTAGAATATTTAGAACAAGTAGAGAGATTTAGAGAGACGTAGAGAATATGAATCTCCAAAATAAAAAATAAAAAAAATGAAAAAAATAAATTTCCGGACCATCCGGATGGTTCGGACGCCCGGACCGGAAATTCGGACCATCCGGACATCTGTCCGGATGGCCCGGACTTTTGATATATATATATTTTTTAACTGTTGAAAACCAAAACCGAACCGCCCTTTAAAAAAATTAATTCAAAATTTTTAACTATTAATAAACATGTTAGGCATTCAAGTAGTTGCCAAAGACTTGGTAAGTGAGAGGCTGTGTTTGTGCCTCCTTTTATATAGATTGACACTTTCATCTTCAATGGTAACTATCGATGTAGGATTCTTTTAAACAAAACTTCTATTCAATGGTAACTATAGATGTGAGATTCTTTTAAACAAAACTCCAAATCTATAGTTACCATTGAAGAGGAGTTTTGTTTAAAAGAATCTCACATCGATAGTTACCATTGAAGATGAAAGTGTGAATCTATATAAAAGAATTCCAGATAATCTAAGATTATCCACATTGTCAATGATCATATATTATTTAATTATTGATTATTCAGCTTTGATATTTTATTATTTTTTTATGATTGGTTTTGATATTAAACGTTTAATTATTAAAGACATACTATTTGTCGAAAAAAAAACTTAAAAATATATATTTCCTAAATTAATAATTAATCGCAGATTTATTAGGGCATAATATTTAAAATACATTAGTTTTAGCAAGTTTTTAATAATTTTTTATTTCGATTCCGAATCGGTTCTAAACAATATACAAATCATCTAATAATTTAAAATTAGAATACAATTATATGTCTAATAGGTATATATTATTTAATATGTACATAATATTAAATATAACATCTTAAATATCTAGTATGTTCCAACAATATACAAATCATTTTACAATTATATTGTTTACGATATCTTATTTAAGACAATCAAATTTTTATTTTTATATTTTTACAATTATTGAAAGTTGTAATCGAAATACAAGTAGATGTACTTATTTTATTTAATATCTACATAATATTAAATAAAATATCTTAAATACAAAAATATAAATATATATAACAAACGTATCAAAATCAAATTACAATTATTTTTTAGAATGTAATTGATGATTATAAAATTTCGATTAAAATGATAACATATTTAAATCAAAATACATGAAATAGAATAATTAACTCGTGTATATGGTACATATCTCAATTATTGAAATTAGATTCAATTAACACTTACAAATTAATTTTAAATAACATTATAAAATATTCTAATAAACGGTTCTTAAATGGTTTGACTTATGGTTTGAAATGATAAACGGTTTTTAAATGGTTCGTCTGGTGGTTTGAACTGACGGTTTAACTGCGAAACTGGCCCATTAGAACTGCAACCCGGCAAGACCGCAACCCGACAGGACCGCATAAGGAGCAACCCGACATAACCGCAACCTGTCAGGACTGCAACCCGTGAATCTTATTTAAACGGTGCGGGCGGTTCGCGGTTCAACCCGTTTGCCGACCAACTTCACTGAAATAATTATAAGTACTAAATATGTATGATTGACAAATAATACTCTAAAACTAATTTAAACTAGGCCTAGCTATTCGTTTTAGCTCAGATCAGTTCTTGGTTCTTCCGGTTACTGATGTTTTTCATTTGCCAAAATTAGGTAACTATTTAAGAGTGGAATAAAACTTGGTTCATTTTGGTTGGTTTCTTCTGAGTTCGCTATGAATATTTTAAAATATTTTTTTTATCTTAATATTGTATTTTACGGATCAGTACCTCACCTTAGCATTTAAAAGATATTTTAATTTTTTAAATAATTTAAAGTATTATTGGCTTTTGCAATTGAAGTTAGAATTTTACTTAATTCATCTCATTCAATCCACCCAAGAAACAGTATTATATAATTATAAACTCCCCTTTAGCATTTAAATGGTATTTTAGTTTCTTTGATAATTTAAAGTATTGTTGCCTTTTGCAATTAAAGTTATAATTTTACTTAATTCATCTCATTCAATCGACCTAAGAAACAGTATTATATAATTATAAGTGGTCTCTTTGCCGGCAGTTATAAGGCCAATTATGATAGAAGTTCAGTTTTATCGAAAATAATTCTTAATACTTGTCTATATATTCATATTTAACTTTGTTTAATAAATTTTGGTTTAATAACTAATTGGTCCGACTTATTTTCGGAGATTTCGATCCTCATAGGAGGTTATTCACAAATAGCTCGACTAATTTTGTATATGAGATATCGGAAGAGTAAGAAGAGTAAAGAGGAGGAATATTGCTAATTAGGACTCAGACACCATAATAATAAGAACATTAGGACTCACACACCATAATCATAAGAACATGGCACGCATAATACAAACTCGAAAGGTGCTTATTTATGATCCGGATCATGTACTGCTAGCTCATTGCAAGACGTAGAGTGCCTAAGTTCTAGTGAGCTGATCGATGTTTATGGGGTAGGCATCCGACGGTGCTCCGTAAAAGGCACGGCGTATGAGAATGGCATTGACAGCTTGAGTTGGATGGAAAGCATCCCAGAAGACATGCTGGTTCCTATTTAGACATGGATATCCATTTGGCAGACACGTTATCTGTCCTTGGTTTGCCACGGCACAACACCCACGGTCTATAACGCTGAACCCTGAGCCGCCATATTTTATTCATTAGATATTCGTCATAAGTCATTACTCCATATTATTATTATTATTAAGAATCGTATATAAATACTAAAAATGTTACCGTATGTTGCAGGATTGTTGAGGATGTCTCCTAGACCGGTATACGTATTTCCGTAGACAAAGACAGCCCCAAGGCGGCGCTGGTTCAGTTGGTCCACTAGTGACTTCAGCCCTTGGTTAAATGGGCCAAGCAGCTGATTAACACGATCCACGCATCTTCCGATTGGTGCTTCACCTGTGGCTCTTTGGTTTGGGATGCACCCAAGTGGTGCTACATTGGCAATGTAGAATCTCCTTAGTCCCATGTTATACAGTGCCTGCATAGTTGATATATATTATTACATATATAATAGAGGAGCGTATAGTTATATGCGGCGAAAGTAAGAATTATTGAGTCACTGACCATGATTTGCGTAGCATAGCGTGTGAGAAGAAGGTTTCCATAAGCCTGAGGGCTGTAAGTGCGGCTGGAAGCATAGATGGAAGGCATGAGGTAATTGTTGATATAGTCATTGCTTCCAAACATCAAAACCACAAGTGATTTGGACAAATAGTCAGTCAAGTTCCTTCCCACCATCATTGCCCTTATCTGCCCTAATGTGTTTTGAAAGTTGAGTACCTGCTGTGACAGAGTAAACCTTGGTCCCTGTGAATTTTACAAAATCTGACTATTAGATTTTGTCCGAAGTCAATTTCAAAGATTAAGAGAGAGATAGAGAGGATTTGTACATAGTGTTGGCCAGTCTCA
This sequence comes from Limnanthes douglasii subsp. nivea, assembly GCA_036936605.1. Classification (NCBI taxonomy): domain Eukaryota; kingdom Viridiplantae; phylum Streptophyta; class Magnoliopsida; order Brassicales; family Limnanthaceae; genus Limnanthes; species Limnanthes douglasii. Next base: position 188,852,084 of record JAUPFV010000003.1, on the reverse strand, counting down.
TCAAGAATTCCGGCTGCTCCAGAGGCATAGTTTACTCCTCCGAGAAGCCTGGCCCCTGCTGTGTTTGGGTCTGCAAATACCGGAGGAGATGCTAGGCCAACCATCTCGCCTGCTCAACAATAAATAGATTGAAATCAATGACTACTCAATATAGTATTCTACTTTTCTAAATAAAGCTTGTTAAAAGCTTTCCTACATACCGAGCATGTCAACAAAGGTTCTGCCGTTGGAAAATCTTCCCGTCGGACCAGAAGACAAGTCAATTCCGTAAGGGAAGTAGTTAGACTTGGCATAGGTGCGGAGGTAGTTGTTGTTTCCGCTGTCCGCCAACGAATCTCCGAACACAAACATGGCTGGAACTCTATCGCTGTGGACAACTCTAACATTGAAAAAGCTCATCAGTAGTAGGATCACCAAAACGACCATGTTTTTATAACTCATCATCCTAAATTCCTAATCCTATAAGGTAAAGTTATAACCGATTCCTTCTCACTGAATAATTGATTGTTTTGGTGTAAGAAGAAGACCGTAGGGCGTCCGAATATATAGGTGTTAAATTTGAAACGGCTACACATGGAAAATGCGTATCTTTACTTTTCCTTGAATTATGTTCTTCTTTTTTAAGCTCTTTCGTTGCTCATTGGCATCCATCTAATTCTACACACATCTTTCGTGACATCTCACACCTCTCTACTACTTTTGCTCCTTTCTTCTTATCATAATGCATCACATCACATGATCCATGCAGATGTGTCAAACAACGTGTTCTAAGTCTAAATCAAACTCACTCTTTACCTTTACCGTTACAACTCCAATCCTTTTCTTTTCTTTCCTTTTCTTTTTTTTACTTTTCCATAAATAATAACAACAATATTATTTTTATTTTTTATAAAAGAAAAAAATAAAAGAAAAAATAATGGATAATAATAATAATAATAATAATAATAATAATAATAATAATAATAATAATAATAATAATAATAATAAAATATATTTATAATCACCCTATATCAAACCTATTTATTAATAACATTCTAAAATTTGATAAAGTAGGAAAAATCGTATGGTTCTTAATTAAATATACGTATAACCACCTCATTAGTCCAAAATATACCTATTCATTATTGGGTTTGTTTTCTTAAAACGAACAAAATTAGATTATTGAAATATATTTTTTGAATTGTTTTAATTGCCTAACTACGTGTAATTTGATTGCTAAATAAGTATAGAAAAATAATTGTGTTTTAGTTGCGGAATTACTTTTAATTAGGTCGAAAAAAAACAATTTTGTTCCAATTGCAGAATTATGTGTAATTAGATTCCAAAAAAACAACAACAGTGTTCCACTTGTGTAATCACGCTCAAATGAGTTGCGTGATATAAAAATAATAATTGCGAATATAGGATATTAGTTGTCAAATCATATGTGTCAAGTTTTAGAATTATGTGCATATGAATTGCTTAAATAAGAAGAGGATAGTTGCTTAAATATGATTTCGTTTGTAAAATAAGTCTGGAAAAAACAAATGTGTTCGACACGAAATTACGCGTAATTTAGTTGCTATAAACAATGGTATTTCAGTTGCGTGATTACATGTAATTTTATTGCAAAAATAGGAAAAAAGTAAAAATTCTCCAAAAATACCATTCGTGGATTTTGTTTTGTTTGTTTTAAAAAATAGAAATATATATGTTTTAGAATGTTTTCTTTTGAATTAGTGCAAGAATGCTATGGAGTTTTGAAGGTTAAAAATATCCAATTGTTGAAGTTGTATGTGTTTTGTGTGTTCAGGAGTATTGTTGGAAGAATTTGTATTGCATGTGGTTTTTTGTATATTTTAAATTCCAAGTAGTTATTGGTAATTTAATTTTTCACAAGTGACTATTATTAATTCTTCCTTATTATTTTTTTGGTTATTTCAAGATCACATAGATTAGCCGAAGCGAAGATTAATCGAATGCTATCTTAAGATCATAGCGAGAAAAGAATAAAACTATATAGAGGAAGATAATGATATGTCGTGTTATTGATTGAAGTAGAACTTTTATATATGTCGTGTTACAAAAAATATTCGGCTAAAGATTAATTGAATGCTAGCTTAAGATCATGGCGAGAAAGGAATAAAAATATATAGAGGAAAGTAATGATATGTTGTGTTATTGATTGAAGTGGAACTTTTATATATGTCGTATTACAAAATAAATATCTTTCATATATATGGGGAATGGTGGAGGGTATTTCTCTAACCACTAAAATATGCAGTTGAATGTATCTTGGTGAGGGAATTTTGTGATATGTTTAGAATATGGAAAACGGAAGAACATTATTTAAGGATCTTCTCTCTTTTAAATAGAACATTTTACAATACGTTACATCACTACTTCCTAATAGCTCTCTATTTTTTGTTATGCTTGATCATGGGTCCCTACTCTGCTCCCACTCTCTTAATGTTTCCCTATTACTGTTCTTAGTGGCCTTCTTTCTCGTAACCACCATTCATCGTCGGCCGAGGTATGGTTCTCCCTTCACACAGATTATGATTATGATTTCACAAGGATTACGTCTGGTCTTTATACCGATGCCTTTTCCCTTGCGCTATACTACCGAGGGTACCTCCTTGATTCTCCATAGATAACCCGTTGTACGGTTCTACTTTAGCTAGTACCCTTTGATTATCACTTTGTAGTCGAAGGTACCTCGTCCGGACCAATGGGTATAACTGGTGACAGGGTTATGCCTTACCACTACTCCCTCTAATCGTGGTAAGGGGAGCTATAGTTAGGAGGTCACCTTTTATAAGGATTATATTCCTATGTCACACGAGGTATCTATTTTGTCCACCATGCGCGCTATTTCCACGTAGGATTATTGGTTGCGCTTCTTATGTCGTCACCTGTGTGATCGCTATTGTCAGTCTATTTTCTCCATGTACTGTAAAAACTTTTCCTACATATAAAACACGCCTTACCTAGTTGCGTGCTTTCAGAAATGAAGCTTTACATTTACCTTTTTATTTAAATAACATGTTTTTTCTCTTCTCTTTGGCCCATGACTTGCAAGTTGGCACAAATTAACTTGTTTGTTTACTAGTTATATATTACAATCATGAACATTTATTTTCCTTTTTTCACTTTCTTTCAAACTGACTTTTAAAACGCAAACTTACCCCCGTTAGGTGTTCATCATTTGTCTGCCTTCTAACGCCAGGTACCAAATCAAGGTCAAGCTCAAAATTCTTTAATTCTTGTTTTTGCTTTCTTGTCTTATCTATGTTTTATAAGTTATCTAATATTTATGAGTTTTCCCGACCCTTTGCCTCGAAACCCTTGAATCTTGCATTATGGGTTTTGATTCTTCTGATATCAACTTCTCTATGTGCCCCAGAAATAACTCGCAAAGGTTTGTCAAAGAAGTTGAAAACTGCCACTAACTCCGTTCCTGGTGCCCCACCAATGGAGCCGGGGAAAGACAAAACTTCTTAGATAACTGTTTCAACCACCTGGCGCAGTTGTATAAAAACCTAAGCCTCGAAGGGCTTCTTAGACTTCTCAAGCCCAAATAATATCAACACCATGCTAGGGAGAGGGAGACTTGTTTATACACGATGTTATTCGACTGGGAGCTGCGACTGCCCTTACCGAAATTAATAAATCATTTTTTATGGTATATTCAAACCTGCCCCACGCAGCTAACGACCAATTATTGGCATTTTCTACTTAGCGTCGTACTTAGTTCTAATTAGTATAGTCGAGTTATTTTCGACAATTGATGTATATAATCTTTTAAAGACCCCGTACTACTACATATCTGTTCGTAATAAAATTGTTATGCTTCTCGATTTCGACAAGCACTGAAAGCATTCTTTTATTTTTGTTTATGGGCATTGGGATCATCCCATTGCCAAACATAACCATCAATTAGAAATACGATATATGAGCACATGTAAGTGTTGGGTTGGTTTGTTTTGTTATTTTATTTGTCACTGAAGCAGACTTAAAGAAGTACTAGGTTCGTCTCCGGTATATATAAGTAACCGTCAACCTGGTGCAGACATTATCTCTTCTGAATCTCCCAATATTTTTGGTCCCGTTGGTCCTGTTGCTATATAAGCATCCTCCCAACCAGAACCATCTAAGCGACCCCTTGTTGTTAGTGTTCCTAAGTACCCTACACTCATGTTTCACCAACTAAAGCATTGTCCTTAAATGACCGTATATAAAACATGAGCATGTCTGATCTCCTACAACGCCAACTAAAATTATAGTAGAGGTATACTTTCTTCCTATTTTCATAATAGGATACTTTTTGACTTTTTATTGTTTTATACTTCTCAATTATTTCTTTATGCAAAATTGTCATAACTCCATGGTGTTGGTATATCAAAAGATGAACCCTGTGGATGCTAAGATCAGGGATGACTTTCAGTCGATCCCCTTACCATTTAGTTGTGTCAAAATCCTCATTGCCAACCTTGCACACTATACGAAGGGATATACTGCTTCCAAAACATATTTTGAAAGGTTGTTGAAGGAGAAAGCCAATATAAGAAACCACTTGAATTTTGTTACCTCCGCGAATGATGAGTTAACTAAGATTGTGACGGATCTAATATATCAAAACAAAGTACTCTCTAAGCGGGCGACCAAACTCATTTCTCATAATTCTGAGATGCTCGTCAAGGTTGATGAGTCCTCTATTACCAGCAAACAAGTTTATTTTGATAATATTACTCTCTATTTGGAGGCGACTCGGTTGAGATTGAAGCTTGAACGTATTGAAAAGCATTTGAATGAGCTGGCACCAACGCTCATGATGATTGTCAACAAGAGGCATTGGGGAGAATGAAACCAAAGTTGTAGAGAGTTTAGAAGGAGACCATCATTGAGATCTAGAAGATGAATTTGGATATGAAGTTAGGTCATTTTAGAGGATTTATACCAAAAATAGAGAAGTCGTGGGTTACTAATGAAGAATAATAAGAATAAGTAATAGGAAATATGACAAATGTGATCGCCCCTCTTGCCAAACAAAACCCCTCAGCGATCGAGGGGTTAATGGTTAATCCCGTTGTTACTTGTACTGTTGTAGTGCCCTCTAATACAGTATTGGTGGAGAAGGAGACTGGCAAGAAATGTGGTACCAATGAACATTAATTTATTTTGAAGTTGAATTTTTTTATAGTAATTGTTTTTGTTATGTTGGTCATATCGTGGTTTCATTTAACTTTTATTTACATTAATATTATGCATGTGTATTGCTTTATTAACTGTTATTGTGATTTATTTTAGCCCGATTGGAGATTATGAGGGGATTGATATGATAATTTTGATAAGCATAGTGCTTCTTGTTGTGTGGCTATAAGAATTACTTATGAGATTTATCAACCTGGGCTCAGTATGACCCATAGCGTGGTCTTATAGACTTTAACTTTAGTCAGTTTGCTTTACTTATCTATATAGCCCGGGCTCAGTATGGCCCCTACCGTAGATTTCAAAGCTTGTGGTATGCACTATTTCACTTTTGGTGACTGTTCTTAGTCAGGGCTCAGTATGACCCGTTGCATAGCCAACAAGGCATGGCTCATTTTGGCCATTTTCACTCTTATGGCAATTGGTGACATCTCCCCCCATCCGGTTTGATAATTATAAATTATTGAGATTCATATTTTCTAACTTAATAGAAATGCAACGAAAACTTGTAAAAAAAGATGACTTCATTAATAATTTTGGCTTACACTACCTCAATAAAAATTCTTAAGCGCCACCAAAACGGAAAGGAGTGCACATACGCTCTTAAGTAGTGTAGTGGATATTTCAGTGCATTACCATATGTGCCTTCTAGTTCATATACCCCGTGATGTCCTTTAGAATTTACTTTGTACGGGTCATCCCATCTAGGGCTAGCTTACATGTGTTCTTATCTTGAACTCGCTGAAAGAACTTTTTTATTACTAAGTCACCTACTTTAAAGCTTCGATGTTTAAGCTTGGAGTTGAATCTGTTTCTCATTAAACTTTTGTAATTCTTGGATCGAACCCTAGCATGATTCCTCCTTTCTTTGATCATGTCAATTGACGATTGTCGCTCTTAGTCATTCACCTCTTCTGACTAATTAACTATTTGATGGCTCAAAATTATTATATATGCTGGTACCATTGCCTTCATTTCATATAATAACGAAAAAGGTGTATCTCATTTTGTTGACGAGATGTAGTGTGGTATGCCCATATATCTGGCCACTTTCCTTTTGAACCCTCGAGTTTCTTTTTAATTCCTGCCAATATGGTATCGTTTGTAACCTTTACCTGAACATTAGCCTAGGGTAATATGGTATAACAAAATGTTGGGTGATTCCATTCCTTTAGCAGAATGTTATCAGGACTTCGTTTTGGAATTGAGGTCTGTTGTCGGTCATGAGGATCCTTGGAATCCCGAATCGATAAATGATCCGAATTTAAATTAAGTCACATATCTTTTGCGATCTCGTCTTTTCTAAAGCCTTCGTCTCGACCCATTTAGTGAAATCGTCAACTACCACCACAAGGAATTGTTGATTATCGGTAGCCTTTAGGAGGGGTCCTACCAAAACTATCCCCCATTTGTCGAAGTGACAAAGTTCTATTACAATACTCATTGGCTCACTTGGTATGTATCAATTATTGGAAAATTGTTGACAGAGATGATATTTTTGTATGGAGACATGTGCATCGGTAGCAAGCTTAGGCCAGTAAAAACCCTACGAGTATAAATTTCCTTATGAAGCTCTTATAACCACAATAAGCACCTACTTCCCCATCATGCATGTCTTGAAGTATCACCCATGTTTGTTCTTTGTTTACACCATACAACAATGAGAAAGTTACACTCTTTTTATATAAAACACCATCCAGAAGTGTGTATTTGAATGTGCAAACCTGCAATGACCTTGCTTATGTTTTTTTTCGTTCCGTAAGGTATAGTTCTTAAGATACGGTATATATTAGTCCCTTCAATAAATTGTTTTTCTGAGTGCATGTACCTCCAATTTTTCAGTTCCTCATACTACCGTTGGTGAATACTAGGTAAGGATTGTTTAATTATATTATTGATTTGCTATATTGGCCAAATAATCTGTCATTGAGTTATCAGATTGAGGTATTTGTTCGTATTCGACTCCATCGAACTTGTTTTCCCATTCCTTCAGAGCTTTTAGGTACTCCTGGGTACTTGCATGTCTGACCTTGAAAGACCTCATGGTTTGACCCATAATTAGCTAGGAGTCTGAACGAACTATCAATCATCGAGCTCCCCATATATGGGGAAGTTTAAGGTATATTAATACTGCTTCGTACTCTACTCTGTTGTTGGTATCTTTGAAGGAGAATCGTATTGCTTGTCTAATTTCCTCTCTAGTTGGCGTCTTCAATATAACTTTAGCACCTACCCACCCCTCCTCCCGTTTTATTTGACGTATCATCTACCTCTACCGTGTGTCTCTATTTTCTTAAGTTATCTCGTTGTTCGAACGCCGAGATTCGACAAACTCATTGACGAAATCAGCCACTGCTTGGCCCTTTATTGTCATTCTTAGCTCATAAGCTATATTTTGTGCACCCAATTCCGCTTACCACCTTGTTAACGTTTCCGAAATGTTTGGTTTTCAAAGTATGTACCGCAATGGGAATGAGGTACAGATGACAATGGTTTGAATCTGGAAGCAAAGGTGCATTTTCCTAACTTTAACCACTAATCTGAGGGCCAATTTTTCTAGAATAAGATACCCGGTTTCTGCATCAACTAGATCTTTACTAAAATAATATAATGGCCGTTGTACGCCCACCGTTTCTCGAACGAGCACACCACTTACTATATAGATTGATACTGCTAGGTAAAAGTAAATGTTCATTCTCAGGTCTGGTCCCGTGAGTACTTCTAGAGATGTCAAATATGCCTTCAATGCTTGAAATGCGTCACTACATTCGTGCGTCCAATTGAACTTTTTGCCCTCATTTAGAATTTTAAAGAAGGTTGACTTTTATCTAACGCTCTAGATATAAATGGGAGAGGGCATCCAAGAGTCCAATTAGTCGTTGCACTTCTTTTATGTTTTGTGGAGGCTTCATGGCTAATATCTCCTATAACTGAGAAGGGTCGACTTCAATTTCTTTTTTACTAACAATAAAGCCTATAAATTTTCCACTACGTACAACAAATAAATATTTAAAAGTGTTAAGTTTCCATCCATAGCTTCACAGTGTTTGGAAGACCATTCGTAAGAATTCAAGTTGCTTATATCCTGAATTGATTTTCACAGTCATATTATCTATGTAAACCTCCATATGATGACCCAGTTGTCTTTCAAATATCTTGTTAATCAGCCTTTGATATGTTGATCCTGCGTTTTTTAGTCTGAACGGTATGACATTATAACAGTAAAATCCTCGTTCAGTTTGAAATGTTGTATGATCCTTATCTGTTAGGTTCATAGATAACTGATTATAAATAGAGTACGCGTCCATAAAAGATTGGAACTCTTTATCGGAGATGGAATTAACTATTTTAACAATTCTTGGGAGTGAAAAGACATCCTCTGGGCATGGTTGGCTGAGGTTGGTGAAATCAACGCACATGCGCGATCGCCCATTTTTATTTTTCATTAACACTTGGTCAACGATCCATATCGATATTGCGCATGCCTAATATAGCCCAAATTAACTAACTTGTCGACTTCCCTGAATATTTCCTCTGACTTTTCCAAGAGAGAATGTTTGACGTTTTTGGCTTATTGGACGAACACCTATCATTGGCTAAGGAATGATAGAGGATGCTTGGGTCTACTTATGTTAATATCTCCACATCCCATGAAAATACGTCCTCCTTTTTCTGCAGCAGAACTATTAAACTATTTTTAAAATCTTTCTCAAGGTTATTACCTATTGTGACAATTGTGACTTTTTTATTGTGACAATTTCTTCTTCGAGCGAGGGGTTCATCCTCCTTTTTATTCTCTCTGGGGTCATCCACCTTTAAGTTATTTTGATCAGTCGGTCCTCAGTGGTCCCACACCATAGAGCTCATTAATTGTTATTGAGCCGTTTTATAGGGGTCTAAAGTTAACGTTAATCAAACTACCATTGTTCACTAATATTCTTTTCACCATAACTCTCGAAATATTAGAATTGATTGTTAGGGCATCTTCGTGGGATGTAATAATACCCCTCAAGTCATCATCATTGAAAGTAAGGTACCCTAATGGTTTCCACTCATGGAAACTCACATCTTTCTCTTATATTTTACTATGTGTTTATTCAAGTAATTCCCAATTAAGCCTCTCATTATCCTCTTGCATTTATTCTTTGGTTGCCTAAAAGATGGGAGACATGATATCAAGTACTATGCGATTCCAAGTATAATAAATATACGATTTCATGTATAATGAGCATCCACTTCTAATTATTCTAAACATGTGATTTCTATAGTATATGAAAATATATATTCAAAGTTAAATTTTAGTATATCTAAGATCCACTTACATATTTACAAACTTGTACCCATGATGTCGTCTCCCATGTAGTAGCATCTATGAAAGCACCAACCTCCATCTCATGCATAACAACTCCCTAATTTGGTTCCACAAAAACATTAGTATTAAGCTGATCAATCTCACCACAATAGGATTGTGTCAAAAAATCATCATCATCTTCTAATTTTATACATACTCTTTTTTTGGGCGTATTAGGTGATGGTGATGCTTCTATTTTGCGCTTTCATGACACTAGTTATTCTATTTGTCTATACTAGGCTTCTATTTTTTGTGGGTTGGCTTATGTTAGTTCAAGTTGGTTAAGTTTGGCTTCCTCGGACTTTGGGCAGGCTGATTCTTATTGTTGTGGTCGTCTGTCTTCGGGTTGGAGTTGGTGGTATTGATCTACTTGTGGTTTGGGTAGACGAATTTTTACTTCTTCTTATCTGGGTTGATTGAGTTTTTCTTTTTCATATTTCAATGATTACATTTGTAATCCCGGTACTATGAATATCATGCGTGAGTTGTGAATATATTTGGATATACCATTTATAAAACAACGATGTGAGACTTTTATATAATACTTACAAATGGTTTCTAGTTTGTTTAGTTGGTCTGGTTGGTTGACTATTTGGACACTTGGGCCCATGTGCTGACCATAGGTAACATTACCACATATTATTAATAATAAACATGCGATTCCAGGTATAATAAACATGTAATTCTAGGTATATTAAACATGCGATTCTGATAATATTAAACATATGATTCCAAATTTATTATACGAGCAATAATTTGTTTATTGAACGTGCGACTCCAGGTTTATTGAACGTGACATTTTTAATATAATAAACTAGCATAAACCATCATATCCAAGTATAGTAAAGAAGAGATTAAATCTACTCTTTTAAAACCCTATAATATATAACAATATATATTTAGAGTTGAATGTTAATCTACCTTAGATCCACTTCCATCTTCATGAACTTATACCCCGGGCGTTGTCTCTATCTTCTTTATAGAAGATTCATATTGTGAAACTTGATGTTGAATTGTTGGGCTAAATTTTTATTCTTTCCGTAATAGTGTAACTTATTCGTCGACTGGTTGTGATGGTGGTGTTGTTACTGAATAAGTTGGTTTTTCATCACAAAAAGGTAGAGAAATTATTATGTCAAAGCCTCGTTGTTCTAGCTCTCGGCGTAACTCGGTTATCAATTTCACTTACTTTTCAATATGTCAGAACAAGGCCAGAAATATTGGTATAAGACATATGACACTATAATAAATAGAACATATAAAACAAGCGAGACTAGATGAGAGACAAACAATTACTTTTTTCTATTTTTTTCAAGCGAACGCTGGTTACACTAAAACTTAATAGACCACCTATATATATATTGCTTTGTCTTTTATGTTCTAGTCTCTGATGTAAAAGAGAAATCCTCTTCAAGGTGGTTGTATTCTCGTTATGGAGTTGGTCCGAGTGCTTGATGTCGTTGCATTACTCTTATTGGTGGTTATAATGCTCTTTGAGGGGGTTGAAGTCTTCTTGTTTGTAATTGGAGCCTACCTTTATTGTTGTATGAATCACTTATGGTGCAATCAGCATCACAACCATCTAGGAAATCCCCAGTTTCAGTTAGGGATTTCAGGATTGGTGTTTTGTTGTTGGTTGTGTGCTGGTATATTCAGGTCGAGGGGTTTACTGATTGTGTGAGATGCGATGGACTTCTGCTTGGTTTTGTTCCTATATATTTAGTCCTCTTCTTAGGCCTCTCGTTAGGTATAAGATATAGGTTCCCACTAGCTTCATCTCTACCAAATTCTCTTTTTTTAGTCGTTGTCAGTGTCAACTCGGCCTCTAAAACCTATGTAATTATAAATAACTTAGTAAAAACTTTGTGACTAGTTCAAGGCAACATGAGAAAATAATATAACTAAATATACGATTCTTACTAACCATGCCATTGTAGTTTTGATGACTATGTGAGTCAACTGATACTAACCATGTAATTCCTACTAATTATGTGACTATAGTGCGACTAACCATGACATGCAATTTTAGTACTACATATCATATGATTCTAATGTAATAAACACCATGCACGTTTTTCTTATTTCGCTGACACCATGCGATTCTACAGATCATTCAATTCTAATATAATGTACATCATGCGATTTTAGGGCCGATAACTCTATCTGGTTTGTTAGTGAAACAATTTCAAATTGACCAAAGAAACATTTCCCGTATTGATCTAGACCAATCACAGTTGTTGAATTTTTGAAGGTCTTCGACATAATAAACTGTTGTCCAGCCCAATATATGTTCTGATACTGAATAGAACAGGGTAGAGCACATAAACATGATCAATAAAATAGTATCCATCATAACTTAATCCCCCATGCTCTAGTGACTTTGTCTACTGCTTCTTGTAAAACACAAAACAATTACACAAGTGGGGGACATGTAATTAAGCATGCGAACATTCAATTTTATTGGAAAATAAACACCATGCGATTCTAAGGCTACATGTCATGCAATTCTACTATGTAATGGCCATGCATTTCTACTGTAAACAAACATCCTGCAATTCTAATGTTACTGACCATGCGATTCCAATGCTACTCAGCATGGGTTTATACTAACAAACACCATGCGATTCTAATGTTACTAACCATGCAATTCTACTGAACATGGGTTTCTACTAACACACAGTGACCATGCGTTTCTACTGTAAGCAAACAAAAAATCCAATTATAAACACATATCTTTATCAAATTATTTCATGATCCTCGACTCTGTTTCCTCACCGTTGGTGTAGCGGAGTTTGAATCATCTGACTGAGTTTAAAGGCATTTCCTTGTTCTCATGTTTCAACCCGAAAATAGTCTTTAGATTATTGGTCGTTAGTTTGACCAGTTTTGACCCAATTCCGAAAGTGTCTTCTTCCATCATGTGTGTCTTTATTATCTTGGTTATAATATAATAATTTTTTTTATCAATGTCTTCTCATTCTGGAGCTCATAAGAAGCCTCCAATATTATATAGAAAGCATTTCAAATGCAACTTCTTTTTGTTCATTTATAATAACTTAACTCTTCTCTTTCATTTAATTCAGTATGCTAACTAAACCCGATATGTAAAAGCAAGGTTTAAGAGATATTTTCCTTTCAAAAACACCATGCGACACGAGTTAATGAAACAAACCACAACCATACAGTTGCTAACTATAATGTCATTTTTGTGGCAGTGCTACTGACAATAAGATTTTAAAGATACCAATAATGTGATTTTGGGATACTCTTTGATAAATACATGACATATTAGGGACATAATGTAATAATACTGAGGTTATTTTTTATGAATTGTGTAGTTATAAGAAGGTATTTGGATTATTTGTAGAGATAAGGGACTTCAATACCATTTACCCATTTCTATAACTGATTTAGATATAGAATTCTGACATGCCTATGAATAGGGCGTAAAGCGATGAATAAAGAACAATTATTTTTTCTAAGTGTCACTAGAACACTCTGAATTATTTTCTCTCTCAACAATTTTACTTTACGTTACTTTCTCTCTTTATCTCTGAAAACATATAATACTTAACAAATTGGCGATCATAGTGGGAGAGGTTTAATTGGTACCTTGATTACTCATCAAAAACCAAAAATTCTTGATCAGTATGAAATCAGAGCATGAAGTTGATCCAACAGTTTGTAAAACTATTTTAACATTGTAATCTGATTTACATAAAGAAGAAATTATAGAAGACAGTCAAAATACGGCGCAACATGATCATTCCGTTATTGAAAATCGGATGAATCAATATTTGGATAAGATAACTGCTTTAAATGATATATACGTTCAAAGAGAGAAGCATATTTAGTCGTGTAGGTTAAGATCTGAGGTACAATATGTTGAGGAGAAAAATTAATTGGATAATCAATCTGATCAATCGAACACAGCTCTGAGATTCTAAACGATAGAAAGAAAGCATATTTTGAGTCTGATAAAGAACACCGAATTTCAAGAAATTAAAAGAATAATAAACATAGATACATCACATTTAGTGATGATGAAAATGATAGTTTGGAACTTTAAGGAGGATCTTTTAAGAACAAAAAGTATCGGGAATCTTTGTAAGGAGAAAGAAGCCGATATTAAAAATTGCGCAAAGAATATAAGTAATAAGAAAGACAACGAACCTCGTTATATGAAAGATACCGAATGGTATGAAGGGAATATGTCCAACAAATACACAAGTGTAGCTGATCAGAATTTGTATGTTAGTATGGGAAAAAATAGGAGATAACCAATATGTACAAGGAGTATATTGGAGAAAATCTCCTTTAACTGTTGAGGTTAGGTCAATTACTCTTCCGAAACATTTTGATATTTATATATTTTACAATTTTGACAGGATACAAGATCCTGATGATCACATTGAATAATTCAAAAACTATATGATGAACTTCGAAGATGATGACAGACTGGTTTCGAGATCTTTTTCTCAGACCTTCAAGGGCACTGCACTGAAGTGGTATAATAGGATTCCGTTGGGACTTTTTACCAACTTTAGGGACTTTTATACAGCATTCCGACGATAATTTGTGGGAAGCAAAGAGATGTGCGCAAATGGAGATACGATAATACATTGTAAGAAAGATATGGAAGAAACATTGAAGGATTATACGAAGCGTTTTGTGTTAACAAAAATGGAGTTTGATAATTATGAAGAGTTTGTTGCTATAGCTGCATTTAGAGAAGGGTTGTTACCATGAGATTTCGAAAACGAAACGACAAAACGGAGAGCATTAACTTTTAAGGCCTAAATGGCTTAAGTGGAAGATCAAAATAAAGTAGAAGAGTCCACAATACTTCGAGGTGGAACTCGTTTTGTACAAACAAATAAAAGGCAATGACCTACTAATCAAATCTATTTTGAACTTGGAGAATGGCCTTGATATCAAGTGCTATTAATCTTTTCACAATATCGTTTGGGTTTGGGGGCTCCATTAAATTTTATAGGAGAATATTATCCGAAGAGATCCTTCATAGGTGACTGTTGATCAAGTTTTTAGGCATGAAAGCTCAGTGGAACCCGTTGCCCCATGTATTTTCTGCCCAAGTGGCTAGTTTGGCAAATCTTTCTTTCCCATCCTTCTTGCGAGCTTTTTACATCTTTGAAATTCATGCATATAGTAATAATACATGTGCGAACTTAATATATAAGTTATGAAGAGTAGAAGAAAATATAAAAGAACTTATTGTTACTTCTCCAAACAAGGTTGAGTCATAGGGGTTCTGCTTTAATATTTTCTTGCCATTCTCGTAGGCCCCAGAAATGAAAACGAACCTTTACCTTTGCTTCCAGAACCTCTCAGCCTCGAGAAGATCATCAATTATTTTGAAATCATCTACAAGTATCAGATAATAGAAGAGAAATACGTAGACCTTTGGAAAGACAAGTCATAAAAATAAAGTTTTTGATGGAGATATGGGTTTGGCTTAGTCTAGAAGCCATAATCACTGACATAGGAGTGGACCAAAAATTTGGTGTTGCTTGTGTAAGGCAGAGATCTAGGAGTTCGAAGTACTCCACTATCATTGGGTCCAATTGGAACCAAAGTCCTCAGTTGATGATCTCAAGATAAACCACCAATTCATCTGCTTTAAAGTCAAGTGGAGTTTCTCCCTTCTCTGGTAGTCGAAGCACTACATTTTCCGGCACTTCAGTGCCATGATATATTCGGGGAGGAGTGGTTTTAAATTTACACTGACTGAGGCAATAACATCTTTAGGAAGCTTAATTGGCACTTTTTTCTTCAATTCTTTCTCTTGTGCACATTTTTTTGAAGCGTTCTCTTCGGTTTTGGGAGCAACACTCCTTTCTATAACTTCGACATTTGAGTTTGTTTCTTTTGTTTCCTTGAATCATCTTCTTTTTCATAAGCTTCGTCTACCAGTCGAGAAATATTTGGGCTTGAGGCCAGATTTTGAGGTTGGATATTCGAAGGAGTTTGTTCTGATTCCAGGTTGGTCTCAACAATCTCCCCCGCGGGAGGAGACAGTGGTATAAGATTATATCTGGTATTTTGGGCAGGATCTTGTCGAGTATTATTAGATTCGAGGTCTCCCATAGCTATAAAGGTTTTCTTTTTTATATGAAGGTTTTGGGAGAGACGAGCCTTTGACTGAATTCGAGGAGTCTCTTTGCGCGAAATTCGAGGTGGATCATTGTTGATGGGTGATGAAGCTAGAAAGTTATAAGGAAGGATTCTGAGGCGCTGGTTTAGAGGAATTTGTTGGTAAGTGGATTTGAAGTTGTGATGGTTGTAATTATTGTCAAGGAGACTTTGGTAAATGGTTGTTAAGATCTTGGTTGGATGAACTTTAAACACAGAAAAAATTTGATTAGGGTTGAATTTACCGTATACGATGGTTTGAGTTGAGAAATTTTGAGAACTATCGATTACCTCTACTGCTTTCCATTAAGCATCTCTTTCACTGATACATAAGTAATCGTAGAGGCCAAAAATGAGTTTTTTGGTAGCTAAGGATTTTTTCATAAACTAAGATGAAGAAAAATCTTCAAATTAGTTCATAAAGTTTGAAGGTTAATTAGGAAAGATGTTTTTTGGTAAGTATTAACCAAGAAATTAAATTTTCAGACGAAACTAGCCAAGAAATTTGATTTTTAGGCAACATTTCTCGGACTAAAAGTTATACGTGAAACAAAAATAATGAATGAAAATAAAATAATTCAGAAAGTGAAAGTAGTCAGAGAAGTTGGAGAGGTGATGATAGCTATTGGATGGAAAATGAATGTCAAACGGCTACTTGTAGATTGGGTAGTATCACATCTGTATTTTATTAGACCTAGTGGAAGGCCTAGTAGATTTTCGCACGCGTAGTAAAGTATTCATAATATTTCTAACCATTACGAAACGGCTAGCGAAAGACTGAGTGTGTGAATATTTGAAACAGAAACAAAGGGTTATGTGAAACATTTGGATCAGATTCGAAGTATACTTGAGTACTCTTTTTTCGAGGATGACAAGTGTGTAACCTAGCCGTTGAGTCATTGGTGAATGGTTTACATTCAAGGTAAAATTTAGATATGCTATTATTCAAAGATGAAAGATGTTGAAACAAACCATATTGATGAAGAGATGGAAATTTTAAATTTGAAGCGATTTAGATTTTGGCAATTAACACTTTCCATCTACTTTGTTTTTCGATGACTTTTAGTTTTTATTCGTTGTCCATCATAAGAACTATGGGGAATACTGATAAGGACATGAAATATTAGGGACATAATATAATAATAGTAATGTTATTTGTGATGAATTATATAGTTATAGGAAGATATTTGGATTATTTTGATAAATGGTTGCAATGCAATATACCCATTTATATAACTGATTCAATTATAGGAACAATTTACCCATTGCATAAATTGTATAGTTATAGGAAGAAATAGGACGTGAGGTGATGAATAAATGAACGATTCTTTTGCTAAGTCTTACTGGAATACTCTGAATCATTCTCTATCTCTACAACTTTACTTTACGTTACTTTCTCTCTTTCTCTCCCTAAAACATATGAGACTTAACAATGTCCATGCGAGACGTTTGAAAAATAAACATGGAATGCAAAACCAGCAATTGAACATGTGTTTCCTATGTATGACACATATAAAGAAGATGTGATTCTAGGATATGCTAGAGAATGAGGATGTGAGCCATGGTTTGTGTCTCACTTTCACGTTGAAACCAACCAAAAATGGAGTTTATAAACATCAAAGTGGGATACCATACAATTCATTACAGCCTAATTAATAAAACAACGCACCATATGAAAATATTGTGTCATTCCATACTGTGAAACCCTATGTTTACCCAAAAAATATAGTACGAAGGTGAGCTTTGATCAATGACACCTTGTGTTTACCTTGAGTTTAACTAAAAACCTAGCTCATGTTAAATCAACATTTCAAGACTTAGTTAACTAATGCAAAATCACCCACATACAGAAAAACGTATAACTGGTACCTAGGATTTACTTGTGAGTTTAGAATTCTACTATGATTTGCTTCGAATGGAGGTCCAAACAAAGATTTTGAACTATTCTCGGACGAAGAATCGCACCTCAAATGTGTGTTATGCTTCGTCGAAGTGTCTGTGAGGGATCGTCAAAGTACATTGACGGTTTCTGTGTATATGGGTTTTCTAGATTTAAATTTTAAGAGAGAAGTAATGGGTACTTAAATGTTTTGATTCAAAAAAAGAAAAAACGTTTTCAACCTAAAACATCATATTCATACTAATAACACTCTTTTTATCCGCTTTTACTATTAATGTTATAAGATATTTGGCTTCAAATTTATGATTAGTTCATACTAAAAATTATACTCATTCATATTTAGATAAATTGTATGTTTTTTCTAATTTCTTACACGGATGACATCCTACTACTATTTTAAACTTGTCGTCATTTATTTATTTTTTATATTAAAAATCTAATCCTCTCGAGACAACTTTTTCAACTAAGACTAATTTATCTCAATCAGATTCTATCTTTTGTTACATTTGAATGCAAATTGTGTGGGATAGAAGTTTGAGGATTACATTAAGTGTTTTTTTCAAAATTTAAATGAATTTTTTTGTACCTTTGTTTTTTTGGTGATTTAGAAAAAAATCATGTGATGCTGAAGCTACATATGTTATTTTATTTTTCTTCATAAAAAAAATCTAATTCCAAAAACTGCTATCCGAACTAAAAGTGACTAAAAAAATATATCTGATTCCAGGAGCGTACTTTGGAATTAAATGTAACTTAAAAAAAATATAATTGTATATTCGATTTTTGAAAATATAGGTTATTTTTTTGTAGTTTCATGATTTTTTTTATGTTTAATGATTCAAAACTTCATAATAAAATATTAATATACCTTTTTAGTTGTTTGGGTGATATTTTTAGATATTGTGACTCATCGTCTTTTTTCTATTTGATTGCCCTTGTTTAATTGAGGTTTTTTTGAATTTCTTAAGTTACATATAAATTGGGTAGGGGAGACTTTAATGTTGTGTTGGAAATAATTTGGTTTATATAAAAGAAGACTACCAATTATAAATTTGCATAAAATAGAAGGTTAAAAATATAATTATTTTTAAAAAATTTAAAATATTTCAAAAAAAAAAAGTTTAATGTAAAAATTTACTTATACCATGTTGATTAAAGAATATTGATCGGCTAAAAAATATTGTTGGTCCCTCACGGTTGTGATTTGTTTCACGTTAGTCTCCAACATTTTTTGGGTTCAATTTTGTCTCTTGGCCGCTTCAACTTTCACATAAGATACCGATTTCGACGTGATAATAATCAAATAATTACTATTAACGTTTTACCATAACTATCTATCTTATTAGGTGAATGACTAAAGTATAAGAATTATAATTACTACTTAATTATATATCGTATCCACATCAGCATTTCACGTCAAAGTTCACGAAATCGATCAAACAATATTTTTAGATTAAATTTTTTTTATAATGTCACGAAATACTTTGGAAAATGTTGGAAAACAGTTTCTTAATATTAATCTAACACAAATTGCAAACTTTGGCCGTTATTGATCTATCTCTTGGGATAATAGTAGTGTCTCAACCTTTTTAAGGCAACTTATCAATTTAAAAAATATATTTCGATTTGATGTTTATGTTGGTAAATTTGTTAAATTATTGAGGTGTTTTTTCCAAGCTTCATCCATTAAAAACAAAAAAGCAACGTGTTTGAAAAAGACGATCTAATATAAAATACTATATTTATCATTATAAATAGTTTTTAATATTAAAAAGATGATCAAATCCTTCCAAATGGCTATGACCATTTTTCTTCAAAATGTACATGTTTCGAAGATATTTTAATTTAAAATGCATATGTTCTTTCTTTGTCATAACCAATCTTGTTTTGGTCGTGACAAAGTGTCATTGTTTTAGTTATTGAAGATCGGAGGTTGGTTACAATCGAACATGACTAACTTAGATCAGTGTTGAGTATGATGGCTCTAAGAGATACAAAGCACGACTAGTTGTCAAAGGGTTCCAGCAAAAGGAAGGAATTGATTACACCGATATTTTTGCTCCAGTTGTCAAGCTCAATACTATTAGATCAGTGTTGAGTATTGTTGCCATTGAAGACCTTTATCTTGAACAGTTAGATGTGAAGACTGCATTTCTTCACGGGGATTTGGAAGAGGAGGATTTGTTAGGGTAGCGACCAAAGTTCCACATCCCACATCGGTAAAACATGGGAAGAAAGATCAGTATATAAGTTAAGAATACATCTCCATTAGTGTGAGGCCTTTTGGAAGTGGACCAAAAGCAAAGTCGTGCGGGCCAGTGGGCCCAAAGCGGACAATATCACACTATTGTGGAGATCGGAGTATTCTTACTTATATACAAAAGGCGAAATATACAGACCCAATATTCCTTACAAATGGTATCAGAGCACCAGGCCCAGACAGAACGCGATGTGGTGGGTTGTGATGATGTGGGTGCCGAACATCTTGCCAGGAGCCATACTCAAGGTGATTGATCTGCCGGATAGATGGAGCGCCAGATGGCTCATCAAGCATGTGGCTTGATCAAGGAGCGACGCAGATTCCTATATAGATGGAGCGCCAGATGGCTCGTCAAGCAGGTGGCTTGATCAAGGAGCGGCGCAGATTCATCTAAAGATAGAGTGCCTGATAGCTCATCAAGCAGGTGGCTTGATCAAGGAGCGGCACACTATCATCTGATAGTGATCAGATAGATCCGCCCTAAAAAGCTCTAGAGTTCAGGTTCCTGTCCACCTGACTAGAGTAGGCGGATGAAGGTCAATTAAGAGGAGGCTAGAGTGGTACTTTGTTCGAGAGGAGGGTTTGTTAGGGTGGCGACCAAAGTCCCACATCCCACATCGGTTAAACATGGGAAGGATCAGTGGTATATAAGTAAGAACATACCTTAACTAGTATGAGGCCTTCTGGTAGTGGACCAAATGCAAAGCCATGAGGGCGTTCGGGTGCCAAAGTGGACAATATCATACTAGTGTTGAGATCGGTTGTGTTCTTACTTATATACGGAGGCGGAATATGCGGACCGGACCCCCATATTCCCAACACGTGGTATCAGAGCGTCAGGCCCAGACGGAACGCGATGGTGGTGAAATTCTCGGAGATCGAACATGACTAACTTAGACGCCATGCTCAATGTGATCTGTTCTAGAGATCCTAGTTCAGAGTGCCAGTGGCTCATCAAGCGGTGGTACTTGATTGGAGTGGGGAGTGGCGCTAAGGAACAAGACAGTGTGGTCTAAGAGGAGGTGAGCAGTAACATCCGTAGTGCCTCTATGGTCAGGTAGTCTCCAACCTGATTAGAGTGGGCGGATGAAAGTCAATTGAGAGGAGGCCAAGTGGTACTTTGTTCGAGAGGAGGATTTATTATGGTGGCGACCAAAGTGTGTCACATCCCACATCGGTTAAACATGGGAAAGATCAGTGGTATATAAGTAAGAACATACCTCAACTAGTATGAGGCCTTTTGGTAGTGGACCAAATGCAAAGCCGTGAGGGCCTTCGGGTGCCAAAGCGGACAATATCATAATAGCGTTGAGATCGGTTGTGTTCTTACTTATATACGGAGGCGGAACATGCGGACCGGACCCGCATATTCCCAACACAAATCGTATAAAATATATTAAGAGAATCGGTTCATGTCAGATGACAGATTTTACCGGTTCATGTCAGATGTCAAAAATTTTACCGCAATAAGTCTCATGTTGGTCGGGATAAAGTACTTTTTTGGTGATTAGTACAAGTGGTCGCGAAAAATTTGATCCTACATGTTCCAGTAGGTTGTTATTCCTACACATCGCGACCTTGTTGCTTGTCCTGGTGAATTTTTTTGCTCAACCATACCTTCACTTATTACTTCACCAATTCCAATAATATAAACTCTTCTTCTAATCATCCACGTTTAATAAACATTTCAATAATCCCCTTTCGATTAAATACCATCTCTTGTATATTTCTCTTAACATAACTCTTACGCATAAAATAAAATATCTCTCGATTTGAAATTTAATTTAGCGTAAAGATGGAAAACTTAAGTCGAAATTTTTTGTAGTCGTAACTTTGAACTAACCTCTCATACGGCCTAACCAGCGATCTTAGACTCGTACTTGTTTCATCAAATATTTTCCATATTACACTTTACCACTATTTTGGTTGTGGGCTCTATCCAGTTTAGGAATCGTAATTTGAGAATAAATCATTCTCCCGTGAGAGGTGTCACCACCTCTAGATTCTTAGAGGTACATTTTTACAGTGTTTCAGTTACGTTAGAAACACATGTCACACCTAGACTGAATTTTATTAAACGTTTATTTGAACTTATCTCCTAAAGATAACGAGTAACGTATCACACACTAATCACAAATGAAACTCTAATTTATTTATATATTGAGATTTTCACAAATAACTTGTTATTACCCATTGTAAATTTGATGTTTATGTTCTCTATAATCGAATTGGATTGTTGTTATTTGAAAATAATTTTTTAAAGAGTCTCAGTGTAATTCCTATAGATGTGGAGTTTACCAATTTTTAAGTTAATGATTTGGTAAACTCATATACAAAGTTCTCACAAGGATGTATGTATAATATCGACATAATTCTACTATAAATTTGTTGTCTAACATACTCATGTATTAGACTTATATGTCTAAACTGCCCACTGTAGATTCCATTGTATGTTCTACCTAATGTTGCTTGACTATCGTAATGTATTTATACTATCATATTCCCTTTTGAAGTGAATGATAACTCCAACAAGAGATACTTAACCATTTAGTCTCCTTACTCATTGCAGGCAAATGCTATGAAATCAAACTCCATAGTTGAGTGACATATAGACATTTGTTTACTTGATCTCCATAAAACAACACTACCTACAATTATGAACACACACCCCATATTTGAATTTTTATTAGCTAGACTAGTGATCCAACTTGCATCCATGTATCTCTTAAGTACCCCAAAGAAATTAGAATATTTGAGACACATTTTTTATTCTTTTTAAGTACCCTAAGACCACTAAAATTTCAGTCCAATATTTTGTACTTAGATTACTCATCAATCGAATCAATTTATTCACCCAAAAATATATTTTCGTCACGGTGTATAAAGGAGCATAGAGCAAGCTTCCTATTAAACTAGTATATTCTAATTGAGCCATCCTTATCCTTTCATTTTTTCCAAGATTTAAAGTAGGATCTAATGATGTTTGTACTTCTTTGAATTTTAGATATTTAAACTTATCAACTGCATTTTTAATGTAATGAGATTAACTTAGGACATAAGCCCCATTATTTTTAATACCTTAATTTTTAAAATATTATCTATTTTATCAAGATTTGTCGTCTTAAAATTATATGATATAAACCTCTTTGTTTCATTATTCCCTTTTATGTCATCACTTAGTATGAGAAGATCATCTACATATAGACATACATTGACTATATACATCACCACGAACTTTAGTGTGTAAACATTTGTTCTTCGCATTATGCCTAAACTCATCATATACAATAGTATGATCAAGCTTTTTATGCCACTTCTTAGGTGCTTGTTAAGACCATATAATAACTTGGAAAACCTTCTTAGACTCATTCCCCAAAATTAGAAAACCCTTGAACTGCTCCAACTAAACCTCATCATCGAGATATCTATTTAAGACTCTATTTTTATATCCATTTGGTAAATTTTTAAATTGTATACCGCTCAATTATAAAGAGATTCATAGTATTTGTTGTTATTTATAGTAGAGTATATGTGTCAAAATAATATATTCTTTTTTTTATCGAAAACTTTTTTCTACCAATCTTTCTTTGCATGCTTGAATGGTATTATCCATGTGCGATTTTTTCAAAATACTCATTTGCAATCCATTGGTCTTGAACCTGAGGTTAAATTCACCAACTCTCAATTGTGATTTAATATTATTGAATCAATTTAATCATTTATGGTCTCTTGCCAAAATGCAGAATCTCGAGGATGTTATTGTTCATTATATAGTTAACGGTCATCTTTTAAAGATAAAACTATCTGAATCTTCCGAGTGATTTCTTCACAACTTTATTCTACTAAATAGAAAGGAATCCCATTAGGGTCTATCTCCTTAGAGCTTAAATGTTTATGTTTTTTTTCCTTTTGACTCATACGAGGTTCTCGTTGTTGCTCATCAACTGAAGGTGCGTTTCTCAAAATTTGTTCCTCATTTTCTATAAGGGTTGTGTTATATTATCATAATATAATTGAGATTCGAATAACTCTACTTCTATTGATTCAAACAATAATGGATTCCAAATATAATAATCCACAATCTTTGTTATTGGATGCATAACAATTGAACACACACTTTATAGGTTTAGAGCCTAATTTTACTCTTCTTAGATCCGTGCTATTGGGAAAAGCTAAACACCTTTATGGTTTAAAGTTATCTATGTTAAGTTTTATTCCTTTCCAGAACGCATATAAAGACGTTACAAATTTCTTAAGAGGAATACGATTACAAATATGACATGCAGGTAAAATAATTTCATCCCGTAAATTAATATGTAAACCAAGCATGACACTGGTCATCTTGATCAAATTTCTTTTTTTGCCCTCAACCAATCCATTGTGTTGTGGCATGTAGGCCTTCGACCATTGAATTATCCTATGCTTTTCACAAAAACTAGAAAAATCTCACGAGAAATATTCCCTACCTCTAGCAGTACACAAGATTTTAATGTTAGTGTCTAATTGATTTTGTACTTTCGCTTTTAAGAAAATATACATAAGTAAATATAGAGTAGTCACCAGTAAAAGTTATAAATTATCTTTAACCCCCACGTTTTAAGATACCGTTTAAGTCACATATGTCGGTGTGTATTAAATCTAACAATTTCATGCATCTTTTATCATATGTGTAAGTGTTTTTAATAATCTTTGATTCTATACACAGTTCATATTTTTCAAACGAACTTATATCACATTTTATAAGTCTAGTTTTAACAATTCTATTTATCATGATATGTCTAAAATGAGCAAGTCTACTATGCCATAGTAAATATTCGTTACGATAATAAATATAAATTTACTTTTTCATTCTACTCATTAAATTTTGGATAGTACATTTTTATCATTTTATTACATGAGTATCATTTCCCAACGAAGATACCATTTTTTGTGAAAATGAGTTTACTGGATTTGTATGTAGAATGAATTCCTACATTGGCCAAAAGATCATAAGAAACCAAGTTTTTATTCATTTACAGAACATGTAAGACATTAGTGAGATTTATATTTTCCTATTTGTTAACGTTAACTCGACATTTCCATGTCATTTCCACTATCAATTTGTTGGTGTTACCTATTTGCACCTCACATGTATCACTACTCATTACAAATTATTTGAATAGATCTCTATCATGAGCAACATATAACAATGCATATGTATTATACCATCACTCCAAAAGACTTGTCTTCCATAATATTGACTTCTGTCATAAATTTATTTTCTATATTGTTTACAATTTCACTATTCTTCCAATAATTATAATTTCTTTTATAATTTTTCCAAACACGTAATTCCACTAAACTGGAAATATATTATGTTAATACTCGTCGAGTTTCTCTTCTTATAACATTCCATTATTTTTGTGGATATGAGTATTTTAACTATGTTCCTACATTCAAGATTTTGAAGGAAAATAAGATTCTCTAATAAAAACATTATGAAGTACACATTTAGTCATACGAGATTTATACGCACCTATCTTTATCCTTAGCATGTTACATTCATAATTCCAATATCGAGGATGTCATCTTTTCATTTTGCTTGCATGGTTTGCTCATGAACACAGATCTAATCAAACTTGATAGTTTATTAATGACCGTACTTGTTTCTACTTCCATGATCACTAATATTTTTTTTAATCCTAGAAAATAGATATCGGAACTAACAAATTATAGAATTTTATCAAGAAAGTTCATCGGTGATTTGTCTTGAGTCACCAAAAAGTAGGATGAAGTTTGAGACACGCAAAACTACGCTTTCCAACAAGAATTATTTTGATATTCTATTGCTTAGGTAATTTTAGAAAGTTCCTTTTGGGGATATAATAAGATTTCAGATTCAGATTACAAGAAACTAAAAAATCTGAATTAAGTTTGACAATGTTTGAGTATTTGAGAGAGATTTCACTTTAAAGAGAGTTGGGAGATTTTAACAAGATATAATTTGTTCTTGAAGAGATTATATGTTTATAGATATGATCAAAACATTCAAAATGGTTATGCTCATTTTGAATGTTTTGATCATATCTATAAGACAAACCTCTTCAATATGTACCTTTTCATAAACGTTTTTTTCTTAAAAATACATTTATTCTATTTTTTCGTAACCAAGTCGTGCAAAATACTTCCAGAGACTCGATCTGTGTCAAGTGTTGCATTTTTATGTGACCAACCTCGAGATAATCGCGGGAAGTACCCTTGATTTTCATATCCCAAGGGTAAAAGAATGTCAAAGTACAAATTACAAATCCAAGGTAAATGCAAATTGCGAACAAAAGAGCTAAAGGAAGTGCAACATATAAATTAAGGGTAAAAGTAAATTGTTTAAATACGAATTGCAAATCATGGGAAAATGTGAATTTTAAAATAAAGTCTAAAAAATGTGAATTGCGACTAAAAGGTAAAAAAACATCTTTTTCCAAATAACACTGGTGAATTGCAAAAAAAAGTTAAATCAGTACATATACATAAATAAGGCCAATTGCGAACATGGATATATGAAAATTGCAAAACAAAGGTTAAAACAATGTGAATTGTCTACAAAGGATTAACAAGTTCATAAAAAAATATCATTCATGCATTTAGTTTTTTTTTCTTAAAAAATAAAATCAATGATATTTTCAAATGTATTTTTTGAGCTACGGTTTAAAAGATATAGAGTGTTAATGTTTTGAATAAAAATAAAATAAAAGCGAGAAAACACACGTGAAGGTTCTTGTATTAGCGAATGTATTAGAGCTATTAAAAATAAATTAAATGGTAATTAACTTACACGAATGTTAGGTCGTCATCCCATTTTTAGGTAATAAGAGGAAAATACATTTGATTTTGGATATTAATTAGTAATTATCTGGTAACTGACTTACGAATTTTCTTTTACTTAATGGGTGGATCCGTCACCATCACTTAGATTTAAGATCTTTATCATATCCTTAAGATAAATACAAACTTGATTGGTCGTAACCGTATCAACCCACGATGTATTTCCTACAACTGAAACTAAATTAATTTCTAAACATACCATAGTTGTGAGATTAGCGTTAGATTTTATTTAATCTTGGTACTTTTCGTATTCTCTTTTGAGATGTCATTTCCTCTTGCAAAAGAAATATCAACATGTAGCAGGTGATTCCTTAAGTTTCGTTTCTCATAGATTGGAAGCCTTACCAAATACTTTATCATACTTTCTTTCCACATTTTTTTCTAATGATAAATCACCTTATGTATTCTACGACGTTTTAGTTTCAATATATCACTTATTTGAGAATGTGAATCTTAAGTTCTTTTAACTTTCAGGAAATCATTTATATCCTAATTTTTTTCTTACTTTCCTTTTGCTATTAAACTTAATGGTGCAGAGCTGCAACATCAACATCTTAATCTCCTCGTTATTAAACCTTAGCAAAACTTATCTCAACTACTTTGAGATAATTAATTTCTTGAGTGACCTAACACATGACAATCCATGAAATTCCAATAGTATTCATTGTTTCATGATTACCAATCTCAAATTATATGATTTCACCCACGCCTCAAATTCTTTAGTTTTCTCATGAGAACTATATTTAGTGAAAGGAGGGAGCTTCTTAGTCTTTAATGTGAATTCATGATCACCATAATTCAAATAAAATATATTTTCCTCATTTCATTGGAGCTTCTTAGTCTTTAATGTGAATTCATGATCACCATAATGTGAACTATATTAATTTCTTTGTTGCCTTATGTGTATAGGTATTTAAAACAACTTTACACATAACAAATATAAGATACACACTTGATTGACATACAATAGTTAACCTTAAGCGTAGTTAAACCGGACATAATGCATGAAAACATAACATACAATGATAATAAGATAAATTTGAGAAAATATGCTAACATGTATTTATAAGTTTGAATTTTTTTATTATTAATATAATTTTGATTTGTCGTGTATCGGTAACATTCTCTTTGGGATTGTTTCCATTTACTTTGATTAAAAACTTAATAATTAATTATTCAATAACTTTCTCGCATTCATGATTAATCATGGAAAGTATTGAACTTCATTTGGACCGAAAATATTTGCAATATAATAATGAACTATTCAGACCCTATGAGCCTAAATTCACCAACTATCCGTTATTTGGGTCGATTAATTGATTTCATGATTCACCTATTGTAATCTGAACCATCCTAGTCATGCATATCCACACAAACAATCTAAACACATATCTTATTTCAACCACATACACATATAAACAAGAATGCTCAAACATATATCAGTGGTTACATATCACAAAAACAAGAGAGAGCCAAGCCTATCAACCATCATAGGCCTCCTACTGTAACAAATGACTTATACATTGTAGCTATATGTACATGTCGCGACGAGTTGATGTTTATCATGAAGAGCAGTAGCGCTTCAAGGTGATCACAATCTGGGTGATCGAGGAGAATGGCTCCTTACACTCCCTCGCAATCAGGGGTGATCGATATAATGGTGTCAAGAAAACATTTGGTTATTTTGTTTTACTCTTTGACCTATGACATTTTTTCTACAAATATATTTTTTTCCAGCATCAAATTAACCCTAAATTAAGCGATAAAACCTTAATTCAATCCTATAAAAACATCAAAACGCTAAAACATGAAATCCTAAACATAATTTTAGGATTCAGTTAGTCAAAACATATTTTTATATAATCCTCAATTCATGCCTCTAACCAGCTCAATCAACACATAATCCCGAAGACATAAATTATATACATAAATTAAATAAATATTTTTTTTCATACGATTAATTGAAACAAACATACAATCGTACATGAATTCATAATAGAGCCTGAAATCTGATACTAATTTGTAGATACTATAAAATCGCTCAATATTTTTATTATACATAGACAACTAATCGTCCTTTGTGTCTATCTATTATATTACTAGGAATATGATGCATAAATAATTTACTATTCAAGTTGTTAATCATAACAATGATCGATTATAAAATCTCATTTTGTATACTCCACGCTCTTGTAAGTTTGCTAGATCTACTGATAAACTGAGCCGCTTCAATCTTGTTTTATATTATGAATCGATATACACTTTTTAGGTAATCATTTAGGTTTGATATATAATTTTATTACATTTTACCTCTTTATTTGCTTAATCGTTTTATATTATGAATCGATACACACTTTTTAGGTAATCATTTGGGTTTGATATATAATTTTATTACATTTTACCTCTTTATTTGCTTTATGTTCAACTTTATTTGCTTAATGATAAGAGAGAATTTTTCGGAGAAAAAAAATATATTTAGAGAGAAAGTTCTAGAATATAGTAGTTTGGCATAAAATAAAAATGATGTTTGCATTTAGTTATAATACTCATCAAGTGGTTACAAATGTAAAGGTATATAATCCTCATTTAGATATACAGTTCATAATATCTCTTATTATAAAATATATTCACATTTAATACAAAATAAAACAGCGGTATATATATATATATATATATATATATATATATATATATATATATATATATATATATATATATATATATATATATATATTTAATTATACAATTATTTTTTGACTATACATTTGTTTTTTTTTTGTGGAAAAATGCATTAAATATATATAAAAAAGGCTCTTACAAATACATGAGGTATAACTTGAGAAGTGACATGAAGAACCGTGAAAGAAAAATAATTTCATGAGAAGTTTACCTTAATGATGCCAAATCCATAAGAAAAAAGCAATTAAAAGTGTGAAAACCTAAATAAACAAAGAGATTAACCAACAAAATCTTAAAATAAGCAGATGAAAACAACAAACCACGAGCCAGTTAGAGAGAGGTGGCCCTGAAAAACAAAATTATGCCCAAAAAGGTTGGATCGTGAGAAGAATCGATATATATGAGAATGTCAATAATTACCGGGGACAAAAAAACTATACTAAAAGGTTGCCACATCCAAATAAAGAGAATATAAGATTAAGCATCATTGCGAGGATGGGGGAAAGCCAAATACAGAGGCCTACAAGGTGAGAGTTGTACGAGCAAACTCTTGAACACCCCAAAACGTACAGGATCATGTAATCAAAACACCTTAAGTGAGAAACGAGATAAAAATATTACATCAACTAGACCACATTGGAACTAATAAAATCTAAACCAAAGGTCAGAAAGCATACAATGCAATACTACACATGAAAGGATGAGGGCATAGTATAAAATTATGGAGTTCCTCTCATGTCAGACGTGATAAATGGCTGCACGAAAGCAGGCACGCCAAATATTAAAATTTTGGGATGGAGGCCAATTTGCAGCCATCCTAAACTAGGAAGTCCAATCCCTGCCATAGACAATAAACCCAAACATAAAACTGGGGGAAGCCCATATATCTTGAGTATAAGTACACTAAGAGAGGATAAAATTGATGGATGTATTGTTGGAATTTCTCAAACTACACTTAGAAGGAGAGTTTATACCTCGTTTAATGAGCTTTTCACGGGTAGATAACTTACCCATGATTGTAAACTAAAGGATAAAAGAATGACAGAGGATATTATATTTATGTTATATGAACTTCGCTCATCCAACAATGGGTTGAAGGTATAGATTGCAAAGTAAGTTTCTTTAATAGTAAAATTAACATTCCATATATTAATAGACCAATAATGTACATTAACGTAGTTGATGCAAAAAGAAGGAAGAGAGAGAATGAGATGGTTAATCTTATCTATGTTACAATGATTTCTAGCACTGCCATACCTTAATTGCATCGGCCAAAACTAGCAACCATCCGGAATAATATCAGAAACCTTGAAATTGCTCCCCAAATAAGAATATTGAATAACATTATACCCATAGTGGTTGACTAAAGAGGTTAAGAGAAACCAAGGGTCAAACCTGGTTTGGATTATTTTGGGATGGGGTAGATTGGTAAAGTGTTTAGAAATTATTTTAATAAATTTGGGGTGTTTTGTGTTTAGTGTACGGAGTAGAGAGATAATTAAGCTGCCTACTAGTATTAAATTCTTATCACCCTAATTAATTAGAGTGGTGGGGTATTTATACCTTAATTACTGACCCATTGGCTTGCTAAGTCGGGTTGTGAAATCGGGTCGAATTCAAAGACCCATTCGTTTTAAGTTGATTATCAAATAGCTTAGTCAAAAGTTAATACTTTGTCCTGATCGGATTTTTAGTGGTGTGACATGGTCCGATTACCACTGTTCGGATTAATGGATTTGTTGTGATTGTAAGATGCGAACTCATCAGTAGCCCCTTTTTTAGTCCTTGTAAAGTATCTTTGGAAGGACTAAAAAACTCACCAAGTCGGCATCAATTTTGTCCGATCTGCTTGCGTTGTTTGAATTGAAAGACTTCTTTTCATAAACGACCCGGTTTGAATTTTATCAAAACTGATTTTTCTTCCCAGAATCCTAAGAGTTTTTTCTCGAATCGTGGGACACGTGTCAATATTTGTTTTGACCTCTCAGCCATTTTTTCGCCTAGATCGTCGCATCCACTAGGTCTAGAAAGTTACCTAGGTTTCGATGTTTCACACGTTGCGGAGTCTTTAATCATTGCGAAAATTTTGTTCACCTTCTCCCTGGTAACTGTTGCTTTTCACTTTTACATATATACATATCTTTTTACTATTTAATTGTCTTGTACACTCAAATCCTAGTTAGAGAAAAAATCTTAGTTCATCTTCAAACTGTTCTTGAGACATATATGTTCACAGCCAGAAACGTCTTAGTTGAAGGAGGTTGGTTGAACTTTTCTGAGTTAGAGAGAGAAATGAAAGTAGAGAGAGAAAGTTGTATCACCGTTGGTCTCCCTATTTCTCCAAGTGAGAAGGGTAATAAGCCAAACCAGAACGCCGATCAGGGGTCATCTTCTTCAAAAAACCGTAAAACCAAAAACCTTTTATTTATACCAACCTTTCACCCCTTCCTTCTGGATCTTCAGTGCAAGAGTCTCAACACCCTGTTCCCAAAGAAAACGTTGTCTCAAGAGTTAAAAAACCTTCACCATTTATAGTGATGGGCTCAGATATAGAAAAATCACCAGAGAGGATAGCTCATTGTCGGACGACTCGCCAAGAAAAAACTCAGTCAACACCATCATCTTTAAAACCCTTGCCGGAGAGCAGCCTTTACCAGACATCAGGCCCTCAGATGCAACAACTGCACAACCATCTGTACAACTTCCGATGAAGGAACCGGAGCAACTTCCTTCAAAAACAGCCGAAAAGCCTTCCACGGCGATGAAAGAGAATATGGAGGATAACATCGAAGAAGCCCCTTTTGATTAGCAAATAGCTTAGTAAAAAATTAATACATTTGTCCTGTTCGGATTTTTAGTGGTGTGGCATGGTCCGAATTACCCTTGTTCGGATTAATAGATTTGATGTGACTGAAAGATCTGAGCTCATCAAAACCAAAATAAGGTTTTATCCTCATTATCAATCACAACCGTGTATAATTTAATTCCTAGTGACCTGAGATATAAAATTTTCCTCTATGTCTATGAGGGAGAAAATTCAATCTTTATAGACCATAAGTTATTGCCTTTAATCTTCTCTTTGTAAATCTAGTTACACCCCGGAATTTTATTTTTTAGTAACAATGGACCACAAATGTTTAAGGGTGGCCTCATGATTCTTGGTTTTTAGGTATAAAATTCTAAGGCCGCCCGCCGACAAGAGCAAGGTCTCAGCAAAACAAGCTAATTTAGAACTTGTAAGATTCATGTCATGGTTGTACTAGAGGAAATGATAAAGAGACTGAGCATTCTTTAAGAACTCTAGTTAGAAGAAGGAAGATTAAAGACGAATAAAAATGTCCCACAAAAATGACAGATTTAATAGGCTAAAGTATGCCCGCATAAGGTAGATGTTTGGAAGTTCATGAAGCACTGCGGGTCGTAATTTTGTTCATAATAGATTGACATTCGTTATGGGAAAGTCGACCCAAGAGAAGAGGAACGCCAATCTATTAACCATAATGGAACCTATTGTGAAACCAATGATATTGATCTAATCCACTCTACGAGTAGGGTTAACACTAGAGAGGTAGATATGAATTTTCTGAAGGCTGACTTTAAGTCCCGAGAGAACAAAGAAATCGCAAAGACCATCATTGATAAGAGTGAGGGCTGAGGGAATTAATGTCACAATGATAAAAAAATCATCAGTTATTCAGCGAATGAGAGTTACCAATCTTTAGCTTATGGCACTTCCAATGGAAATTAAAGTTCACATCATTATTTTTCTCCTTGAGGATACTGGAGAAAACTTGCATGACCAAGTCAAATAAGAAGCAAGGGATACGACATCATCTTTTCTAAGATCATTATTTCCTTTGAAATTCCCTTAAGGGTCACCGCTAATATTAATGATATAGAAACGTGTGGCGATACATTTAATAATCCAGTTATCATTTGTTCTAGAAAGTTAATGACACATATAAAATGTTAGCAAACGTTGTCAGAAGATTTTATCAGGTCAATTTTAAGAGCGACCCTCGAACCTTTAAATTAGTATGGTAACCCAAAATAAATTCTTGGAATGGAAGGATTTGTAATATTACAGTCCCATACAAAAGCTAATTGAGATTTGTTCATCTAATAAACAAAAAATCTTTGATAATATCGACCAAAAATCTTGAAAATAATATTGTATACCACATTGCAACATGTAATTGGCCTGAAGTCATCGGTAAAAAATGGTTAATCCTTCTTAAGGGTAATAGAAATGATAGTGGTATTCCAAGAACACTCAAGACGACTTGAACTAAAGAACATTAAATCTCAACACATTTTCTTTCTGATAATTTTCAAAGAGTATTTGAAAAATTCCACGTTGAAGTCATTTGGTTCAGGGAATTTATTGCTATTAATACTAAAAAAGATATTTTAATTGTTGCACAAATAACGAAACAAACAATTGAAGACCTATCTTGAAAATTCACTTTTATTAAAATAAGCGAGGAGATACTATAAAACTTAGGATAAGCTGAAAATAAATCTAATATCTACGATGTTTGAAAAATATTTGACTAAAAGTGTTCGTCGTCTAATTGACTTAAAGGTCGTCTCTTTTTTATTTAATTAATAATGTTTTAGTGAATAATTCTACTCTCCGAGAAAAATGAAAATTATTTATATAATTAGTTTATAAAAATATTGATACGATAATTTTTATTTAATTGGATGATTATTCCGTATAAAAAATCTAATACATATACAAATATTTTTATAAGGTCTAAAAGCATCCCAAGGGATACGCTATTTGACAATAGATAGTAAATTTAACGGTTATATATGATTTTTTTCTTTTCAACCGATATTATAAAAGACTATCTATATTTGCTAGCCGGAGTTCTATTAGATCCATCTGTATGGGTCAAAACATGTTTCGCTTTGCTTACCTTACTTTTTCGGGTCAACATATTTAATTTTGCATAACCCTGTTTTCGGGTCAATTAAATTCGTAACTTACGTTCCCAAACCGTTTAATTCTATTTAATTTTGAAAGTATTTTCAAATAATAAAAAAACTAATAATTAAAAGAGCACATAATAAAAATTGATATAATTATTTGGTGTTGTTGCAAGTTAGCATAATTTTTATTTTTTTAATCACATAATTTGTTAAGATTCTCGTATTTTATTTATTTATTTGGAGTATGCTATATATTTATTCATAATCATTTTTAGTTGGTATGTGAGTTAGTCTACTGAATTAATATTGATAGACCAGAAAAATCTGTTCTGATCCGCCAAACTCTATCTGATATAGAGGTACGAATGAATCAATCTTAGATAAAATAAGCGCTTTAAATGAAAATTGTGAACAAAGAGAACATGAAATCCACTCGGCAAAGCCTTTAAATGAAAAATGTGAACAAAGAAAACATGAAATCCACTCGGTAAAGTTGAAGTCTGAAGTGAGAAAATGAATGAGCAAATTGAAATTTGGAAACTAGTCGGATCGATCTTGCAATGATCGTCAGATCAGGAAAGAACAGAAGAAGGCGCGCTTCGAAGCTTCAAAAGAGCGTTGAGAGCTCTGACTCATGTTTTAAAAGTTGTAGGGTTTCTTCGAAAGAAGAGAGGGAACAACCTCGAAAATATAAGAAAGAGCACAAATCTATGAGAGAAAGTATGCCTTGATGTCTGAGGGACTCTAATTAGTGTGAAGGGAACACATCGAATCAGTATGATGAGGTGATTGGAAATTTATATGAAGGAATGGAACTAAAGATTAATATGTTCAAGTTATCGATTGAAGGAATTCTCCATTGACAAGTGAAATCAGATCTATTACGCTTCCGAGGTGTTTTGATATCGCAAAGGTTGAAAGGTTTGATGGGATGCAAGATCTAGACGATCACATCGAACAATTTAGAAATTACATGATGAATTTTGGAGGACGACGATAGGCTGGTATGTCGGGCTTTCTCACATGATTTTAAAGGAAAAAATTTGAAATGGTACAACCGAATTCCAAGGATAACTATTTCGAATTTTAAAGACTTTTATACTTATTTTCGCTGGCAGTTTGTTGGCAGTAAAGAGATGAGAGCAAATGGTTATACAATTATCCAATGCAAGCAGGTAGTTGGAGAAAAAATGAAGGATTACACTAAGCAATTGGTTTTGAAAAAGGAAAGTTTGGATAACTAGCAATGCCAGCTTTTCGCCAAAGGGTTATTGTCAGGGGATCTGGCTAATGAGACAACGAAAATAAAGGCTTTAACTTTCGGAGCATTAATGGCTCGGGTTGAAGATCAATCAAAGTTGAATAATCGACTAGGGTCTGAGGAAGAGCGGTTAACATTCCAAAGAATTCAAGACAAGTGTCTCATAAACAAGTCAATCTTCAAATGCTAATCAGCAAGCGCGTCCAAGGAATAACAATTTACCACCTCGAACCGAGGGATATTCGAATCAAGCCCCATCCTACAACTTCAATAGGTAGAGGCCAAATCAGTGGATAAGGCCTGAATATTATGCGGATTTGACTGAAAGCATGGTCGCAATGTTTGATAAAACTAAGAGCTACATAAATTTTAGAGAGAAACTAAACAATAAATTCTGTAAATACCACAATAGCATTGGACATGACACCAATGATTGCATTGATTTGAAAAAAGAAGTCCAAATTTTGATTTAGAAAGGAAAGCTACTAACTTATGTGAAGTCACAATGAAACGCATCGAAAAGTCCAGCATCGAATTCACAGCCAGCCAACCCAAATGTGCAAGCTGAAAATTTAATGATTCTAGATTCAAAGGTTGATGAGTTTGATGCTGCCTCAGAATTTTCGGATATGGATCCAGATAGATTAATTTTGATGGCAATCGAGGAGCCAATAAAGAAAGGACATGTTTGGATTGTGTGTGAGTATTTCGAGTCATTGGCCATTTTTGGGGTGATTCGATGACTGGTAATACCGATAGTTCGAGGAAAAGACATGTTGTCAATTTGACAACTCAGAGTGAGAGGAGAATATCCACTCTTTGTTATGGCAAGAATGACATCCTTTTATGTTATTCGATGAGGATGATTTGTGAGGTACTGCGGGGCCGCAAGAGGATGCAATAGTTATTGGGGAAGAAGTTGCTGGTGTTGAAATCAGACGCGTGCTCATAGATACCGGGAGTTCCGTGAATATCCTTTTTAAAGAAACATATGACAGGATGCACAATCCTCCTCGAATTACTCAGTTAGAGCGCACAATCATTGGTTTCACCGGTGTGACGGCAAGGGAAATATGAGAATTCGATGGGAATGTAATTTTAGGAAAGGAACCTTTCAAGAAGAAAATCCAAATGCTCTTTATGGTGGTGGATTATCCCACAAGTATAATTCCATTTTTGGAAGGTCTTGGTTGTCAAGGATGTATGGCTTTGTGTCAACAGTTCACCAATGTTTTAAATATGTAGTTGGAGACTGTGTGGGAGTCGTTCAACATGACCAAAACGTTGCAAAGGAATGTTATGCCACTGCACTTCGGATTTGAGGATCCAGCAGTGGAGATATGATGAATGAATAGTAGTCAGAGTGGTTGACTTCGGATTTTGACGAAAGGGTTGACGATCCGAGGGAAACCCCAAGGTCTTTAACAGTAAGTGAAGAGATTGAGGAGTATACTTTTTTCTGAAGGAAAAACACTTCGAATAGGAACCTTAATGACCCCAAATTTGCGTCAATGACTGTTACAATATTTGTCTTATAATCAGGATCTTTTCGCTTGGAAAACAGAGGATGTGGTAGGTGTACCGATTGAAGTAATATATCATAGATTAGCTGTTAACCCGAGGGTGAGGCCTATAATCTAAAAAAGGAGGGCAATTTGGTCAGAAAAAGCCGAAGCAATTGTTTCCGAAGTAGATCGTTTATCCAGAGTTGGACATATAAGGGAGTCACAATATCCTTTATGGACGAAACATCCAGTAGTGATAAAAACGAAGAACAGGAAGGTGGAGAATGTGTGTGGATTTTACAAGCTTAAATCGAGTTAGTCATAAAGAACCATTTCCTATTCCACAAATAGACTAGCTGATTGATTCCACTTCGGGTAACAAAATATTAACTTTTATGGATGCTTTTGCGGGATATAATCAGATTCAAATGGATCTGCAGGATCAAGAATGCACTACATTCATCACTGACATGGGTTTACATTGCTACAAGGTTATGCCTTTTGGATTAGAAAAATACCAGAGCCACTTATCAGAGGTTAATGAATAAAGTATTTGCCACTCAGATTGGAAGAAACATGGAGGTGTACATTAATGACATGGTGGTAAAAGGCTTAGTGGACGATGCACACTTGGAAGATTTAGAGGAGACATTTTTGAAACTAAGGGTAATAAGGCTAAAGCTTCATCCTGAGAAATGTACTTTTTGAGTTCGATCAGGGAAGTTCTTGGGTTATATTATTGGTGAAAGAGGAATAGAATCTGACCCAGAACAGTCGAAAGTTGCAGTGGCAATGAATTCACCTCATACTATCAAAGAAGTGCAAGTTTTGACAGGAAGGTTAGCAGCACTAAATAGATTTAATTATATATATTTATTTAAATGTAATCCTTTATTTCAAGTGTTGCGAGGGCCAAAGAAATTTGAATGGACTTCAAATTGTGAAGCGGCGCTGACAAGCATCGAGAATTTATTATTATCACCAGATATTTTATCAAAACCTCGAAGTGGAGAACATCTCTTTTTATACATTGCAGTATCGGATTTTGCAGTAAGTGCAGTATTGATAAGCGGAGATTCAAGAATTCTGAAACCGGTATACTATGTCAGCAAACGTTTGGTGGCAGCAGAAAAGAGATATTTGAAGTTCGAGAAGTTAGCATTATCACCGTTGGTGGCTGCTAGAAAGATGTGCCCTTATTTTCAAGCCCATATCATTGAAGTTTGAACTTTATTTCCCTCGAAAAATGTTTTGCAACGTCCTGATATTTCGGAGAGAATGACCAAGTGGTCAGTGAAGTTAGGAGATTATGATATTTTGCTTACACCTCAAACTACAATTAAAGTTCAAGCTTTAATAGATTTTCTTGTTGACTTTCATTCAAGTAGATCGGACACAGAAGATAGTGATGTAGTTGCACAAGCCCATGACTATATGGCCCTTTTGGACAAACTAGTACCGGCTTTATTTGGAGCCCAGATATCAGAATTAGGCGATGCGACCACTCAAATCGAACGCGCCGAGAAGCCTAAAGATTTTAGAAATCATCACGATGTGATGAAGTCCAGGCCCTAAATTTAGTCGTTTAAACCCTCGTTTTGCTGTTTTAGTAAATTTTCTGCATTTTCCTATTTTATTTAGATTTTATTAAAATACTTAACCAGCTCCAATTGCGTTGAAATTGGGCTGGGCTTTATTTTATTGCATAAGGAAAAAAGATGTAATTTTGGGCTAGGGTTTCGAGCACTTCTATAAAAGGCTCTCAAACCCTAGTTTTGCCTTAGACTTTTTTGAATAGATATTTGATTTTCTTTAAAGTCTCCTTTACTCTAACCTAGGGTTAGAGCTATCCATCTTCTATTGTTCGTCTTCTTCCTCTGACTTTTCAGCCACTTGTTCCATCTCGTAGTGTGACGCTACCATATTGGTATCAGATTCAGAGTTCCTACGGCGTGGGTAACGACGGTATGCCGCCAAAGCAATCTTTTCGGGGGAAGTCCACTCTTCCGATCACCGAATCGGTCGAAAGTGATGAATTCGGTCAATTCCAATCCCAGGTTGGTGAACAGATTCACTAATTGGAAAATCACTTGAGAGACGTACAAGAAACACTACACAGGCTGTTGAACAACCAAACCAACGGATTTCGAGCTCCAGGTTCGAGCAACCAGCTGTCGGGATCTGAGAGAGATATCGTCCGCGAGCGGAATCCGTTTGCTCCTCGGCGAGAATAAGTTAGGGATCAATACTCACCACAAGACTGCCGTGACCAAGTCTTTTACTAGCCGCCACCGAAAGATTATGATATGAACGCTAACAACCGGTGGGAATCTGGATTCAGATTGAAGATCCCGGAGTTCCAAGGGGGTCTTGCACCGGAGGAGTTTTTAGATTGGATTGCCTCAGTTTAAGAAGTCCTTGATTTCAAGGAGGTTCCAGATGCAAAGCGGGTATAGTTGCCTGCAACTAAGTTCTGAGGCCGAGGTGCATCCTGGTGGCAACAACTCAAGCAGACCAGATCAAGGCACGGTAAGCAAAAAATAACAACTTGGGCTAAGTTTGTGAAGCACTTGAGGGCTGCATTTTTTCCTTACAAGTATGCTGGCATCATGTATCAGCAGTTCCAAAACCTTAAACAAGGGTCAAGGACTGTTGACGAGTACACTAACGATTTTTTCAAGCTACAAAACCGTGTCGATATTGATGATTTAGCAGATCAGCTAGTATCTCGCTATATAGGGGGGATGTGACAACAGCTTCAGGACCAGCTAAACATGTTCGACCATGTGAATGTCTCTAAAGCACATCAGGACGCACTGCATTTGGAGAAAGCCCTTTCACGAAGCCCTTATGGATGAGATACTGCCAGAACAACTTCATCGGCATTCCCAAAAAGGTCGGTTCCAATCTCTAACCCAGGAGTACCAACTGTTTCTCCTATGCGTACAGGTGCTAATTTGCAGGTCCCTAGTCGCACAGTTACTTCCTCACAGGTTCGGTGCTACCATTGTCATGAACTAGGGCACGTTGCTTTACATTGTCCAAAATTACGACCACAACCACAACAATCGAGGGGTCTGTTCGCTGACACTGTTGATTTTTACCTGGAGGGTGACCCACGGTTTGATGAAGAACCAGAGGATGTTGTTGATGAGGTTCCAGAGGACCAGGTTACAGGAGGAGATATTGGTCAAGCATTGGTTTTAAGGCATATTTGTCTGACACCGAAAGCCAAAAGTGATGGGGATGATTGGCTATGGAACAATATTTTCCAATCGACTTGTACTATTGGGGGAAAGGTATGCAAATTCTTTATTGATTCAGGGAGTTGCGAAAATGTTATCTCTGAAGAAGCTGTCAAGAAACTGGCCCTGAAAATAAAAGACCACCCAAACCCCTACAAACTTGCCTGGTTAAAAAAAGGTAGTAAGGTAAATATATTTAGAAGATGTCTCGTATCTTTCTCTGTTGGTAACTATAGGGATAAAGCTTGGTGTGATGTCATTGGGATGGATGCGTGTCACTTGTTTCTAGGTCGACCCTGGCAATATGATAGAAGTGTCACATATGATGGTAGGAGGAACCGCTACAGTTTTATATGGAATAATGTCAGGTTCATATTAACACCAACTAGAGAGGTTTCTCCAAAACCTGCCCTTGCAGTATCAAAGGAGTCGGGTAAGAACTTTCTAGCGCGGAAGGCGTTTATAGAACATGCTCATGAAAAAGGGATTGTCTATCTTTTGGTGGTTAAAGAATTTAGTACTGATCCATTTGCTGGTATACCTGAGCGAGTTCGGCCGCTTTTAGCAGAATTCTCTGTTGTCTTTCCCGATACTTTACCAACAGGTCTTCCTCCATTGAGAGATATCCAGCACCAGATTGACCTTGTACCGGGTGCTAGCCTATCAAACCGACCGCATTATCGGATCAGCCCAAAAGAGCATGAAGAGCTCCGCAGACAGGTGGAGGAACTATTGACGAAAGGCCACATCCGGGAGAGTCTTAGTCCTTGTTCGGTTCCTGCACTATTAACACCAAAGAAGGATGGCTCAATAAGAACGTGTGTGGATAGCCGGGCTATCAACAAAATTACAGTCAGGTATCGGTTTCTTATTCCTCGCCTTGATGATTTACTGGATCAATTGAATGGTGCTACTGTGTTTACGAAGCTGGATTTAAAGAGCGGATATCACCAGATTCGTATTCGTATGGGGGATGAGTAGAAAACAGTCTTCAAGACCCGAGAAGGCCTGTTTGAATAGATGGTAATGCCATTCGGTCTTTCTAACGCTCCTAGCACGTTCATACGGGTTATAAACCAGGTATTTCGCCCGTTCATCGGAAAATTTCTTCTTGTGTACTTTGATGATATTCTTATCTATAGTACCACGGAAGAGCTGCATCTCCAGCACTTACACGAGGTGTTGGTTGTTTTGAGGCGAGAGGAGGTTTATGGAGGACTCGATAAGTGTTGTTTTATGACAGATTCGGTCGTCTTCCTGGGTATGTCGTGTCAAAGGATGGGCTTTCATTGGATCAGTCAAAAGTGGCAGCCGTGCGAGACTGGCCTATTCCTACTTCCATCACTGAAGTCCGCTCTTTTCATGGATTGGTCTCCTTTTACAAACGGTTCATAAATAACTCCAGCACTGTTATGGCTCCTATTACAGAGTGTATGAAGGGCAAGACATTCTGCTGGACCTCTGAAGCAGCTAAAGCGTTTGAGGAAATCAAGGTAAGACTGACCACTACACTGATTCTGGTTTTACCTGACTTTTATACAGGATTTGAACTGCATTGTGATGCATCCGGATTGGGCA
Organism: Limnanthes douglasii subsp. nivea; assembly: GCA_036936605.1. Taxonomy (NCBI): domain Eukaryota; kingdom Viridiplantae; phylum Streptophyta; class Magnoliopsida; order Brassicales; family Limnanthaceae; genus Limnanthes; species Limnanthes douglasii. The sequence continues at coordinate 188,810,163 of JAUPFV010000003.1, read as the reverse complement.
TTGGCGCTGTACTCAGCCAAGGAGGCCGCCCTGTAGCATACTTCAGCGAAAAGTTAGGTGGAGCTAAACTTACCTACAACACATATGACAAGGAGTTCTATGCAGTTGCACGAGCTTTGAAGCACTGGAGTTCTTACTTTTCCTACAATGACTTTGTCCTATACACCGATCATGATGCCTTAAAGCATCTGCAGAGTCAGGAGAAACTCTCTTCCCGCCATGCACGTTGGGCAACATTTACGCAACAATTTACCTTTTCTATTAAGCATACTTCGGGGACAGTTAACCGCGTAGCTAAAGAATTGAGCCGACGCAGCATGATGAGTCGTATGGAAGGAGAAGTTGTGGGATTCGAGATGATGAAGGATCTACTGGCTATCGATCCATATTTTGGTCCTATTCTAGAGGACGTCAGTGCAGGTTTGAGAAAAGATTTTGCAGTGAGCAACGGTTACCTCTTCAAAGGTAATTTACTTTGTGTTCCTAATGGCAGTTTGAGATTACGGATTGTACAGGAGAGACATAAAGAGGGGCATGGTGGTAGAGATCAAACCCTTCACTCTGTATCGAGTCAGTTCTTCTGGCCGCATTTGTGGTGAGATGTTATCCGTTTTGTAGCTGGTTGTCGGGCTTTCCAGGTGGCAAAAGGTACATCCTCCAACGCAGGTCTATACCTACCACTCCCAATACCGGAAGGACCATGGCAAAGCTTCAGCATGGATTTCATCTCTGGGCTGCCAAGAATACAGAGAGGTAACGATTCTATTTTGGTAGTGGTTGACAGGTTTTCTAAGATGGCCCACTTCATTGCCTGCAAGAAAACCACAAATGTTGTGAATGTTGCTAATTTATATTTTCGTGAGGTCTACCGCTTACATGATCTACCCTTGAATATCGTTTCGGATCGCGATGCGCGGTTTATGGGGCATTTTTGGAGGAGTTTGTGGGGCCTCACAAACACGAAGCTGGGTTTTAGCAGCGCATACCACCCGCAGACAGACGGCCAAACCGAGGTAACTAATCGAACGTTAGGCAACATGTTATGCACAGAGGTCTCTGGGAACTTGAAAGCATGGGATTTCTGCATTTAGCATGTTGAATTCCCCTACAACAAGCACCACAAGCGCAGTACTGGGTTTAGTCCCTTCATGGTAGTCTATGGTTATAACCCACGGGGTCCTATGGACTTAGCTTTCCCAACGCTTGATAAGGTTCCAGCTAAGGTCGAGAACGCCATTGCTGAACTATGGAAGATCCATGAGAGCACCCGCAAACACTTGGAGGAAACAACACAGAAGTACAAGATTGCCGCAGATAAGAAGCGCCGCCTGATGGAGTTTGCAGTGGGAGACTTTGTATGGGCTATTTTGACTAGGGATCGCTATCCTGCACACGAGTACAACAACTTGGCTGCAAGGAAAGTGGGTCCGTTTGAAATTATTAAAAATATTAATCCCAATGCATACAGGTTGAAGCTACCCAGCCACATGAAGACCCATAACTTTTTCAACGTGAAGCACCTGGTGCCATTTACCGCTGCTGCTGAGGATGATGAAGCTGAGAATTCGTGGGCGAATTCTCCCGAAGAAGGGGAGGATGATGTAGTTGCACAAGCACATGACTATATAGCCCTTTTGGACAAACGGAAACCGGCTTTATTTGGGGCCCAGATATCAGAATTAGGCGATGCGACCACTCAAATCGAATGAGTCGAGAAGCCCAACGATTTTCGTCGTTTAAATTTAGTCGTTTAAATCCTCGTTTTGCTATTTTAGTAAATTTTCTGCATTTTCCTATTTTATTTAGATTTTATTAAAATACTTAACCAGCTCCAATTGCTTTGAAATTGGGTTGGGCTTTATTTTATTGCATAAGGAAAAAAGATGTAATTTTGGGCTAGGGTTTCGAGCACTTCTATAAAAGGCTCTCAAACCCTAGTTTTGCCTCGTACTTTTTTGAATAGATATTTGATTTTCTTTAAAGTCTCTTTTAGTTAGAGTTATCCATCTTCTATTGTTCGTATTCTTCCTCTGACGTTTCAGCCACCTGTTCCATCTCGTAGCGTGACGCTACCAGATAGTAAGGATGTTTTACCAGTGAGTTCGACGTGGGTTATTCGAACTAATGGCAGATGTAGTATTTTAGGATGCAGCACTGGAGTTCAGGTAGTTGCTCCATCTGGAGCAACAATGCTTCTGTCTGTCAAAATTGGTTTTCACGCTTCGAAAAATTAAGCTGAATATGAAGCTGATTTGGCTAGTATGATACTTGTGAAGATATGTGGAGAAATGATAGTGCGATTAGAGACAAATTATCAATTAGTAGCAAATCAAGTATTTGGAAACTCCGAGGCAAAAAAGGATCGCTTAATTTTATATCTTCGAGAGGCTTCAAAATTAAATGTTATTATTTGATCATGTTGTTATGGAACATATAAGTCGAGAAAGTAACACAATGGTTGATTCGTTAGCAACCGTTGCTTACAAAGAGGAGTATCCTTTGATTTTGCTTCAAGAGAGTCCTTTGATTTTAACTTAGCCAGACCAATGTGAATATATTGAGGAATTATTTTAAACTACAGAGGCAGTCTGAGGCGATTAGCAAACTCATATTTTAAATTTTTTTGATTCAAGAATCATTGTCTGATGATACAAACTTGGCCAAAAAATTTGCAAGGCATAACTTTTGGATTCATAGTTTTGGATGGAGTTCTGTATAAGAAAGCGTTGAGTAGACCATTACAATGATGTTTGAATAGAAAAAAATCAAACAAAGTTTTATCAGAGTTACGTGATGGAGAAGGATCAACACATTCTGGGTTTAAAGCATAATCTTGTCGAGTTTTTCTTGCAGGGTTTTATTGGCCTTCGATTATGAACGATGCCAAGAATTTGGTTCGAAGTTGTGATACTTGTCAAAAGTTTTTTGATTCTATTCATTAGCCGTCAGTTCCACTTATGTCTATTACCGAAGCCATACCGTTTGATAGATGCAGAATAAATTTAGTGGGTCCTTTGCCGATGGCATCTGGACGGCGGCAAATGATAATTGTTGAAGTATACTATTTTACAAAGTGGGCAGAAGTGGAACTGTTATCTAGAATGAAAGCAAAGGATGTGATTAAATTCATTGTAAACAGTATTTGATGTCGTTTTGGAGTACCTCAAAGAATTACTACGGAAGAATTAATAATAGTCACTTGTGAAAAATTAAATTACCAATAACTACTTGGATTTTAAAATATACAAAAAACCATATGCAATACAAATTCTTCCAACAATACTCCTGAACACACAAAACACATACAACTTCAACAATTGGATATTTTTTGACCCTCAAAACTCCATAGCATTCTTGCACTAATTCAAAAGAAAACATTCTAAAACATATATATTTCTATTTTTTAAAACAAACAAAACAAAATCCACGAATGGTATTTTTGGAGAATTTTTACATTTTCCCTATTTTTGCAATAAAATTACATGTAATCACGCAACTGAAATACCATTGTTTATAGCAACTAAATTACGCGTAATTTCGTGTCGAACACATTTGTTTTTTCCAGACTTATTTTACAAACGAAATCATATTTAAGCAACTATCCTCTTCTTATTTAAGCAATTCATATGCACATAATTCTAAAACTTGACACATATGATTTGACAACTAATATCCTATATTCGCAATTATTATTTTTATATCACGCAACTCATTTGAGCGTGATTACACAAGTGGAACACTGTTGTTGTTTTTTTGGAATCTAATTACACATAATTCTGCAATTGGAACAAAATTGCTTTTTTCGACCTAATTAAAAGTAATTCCGCAACTAAAACACAATTATTTTCTATACTTATTTAGCAATCAAATTACACGTAGTTAGGCAATTAAAACAATTCAAAAAATATATTTCAATAATCTAATTTTGTTCGTTTTAAGAAAACAAACCCAATAATGAATAGGTATATTTTGGACTAATGAGGTGGTTATACGTATATTTAATTAAGAACCATACGATTTTTCCTACTTTATCAAATTTTAGAATGTTATTAATAAATAGGTTTGATATAGGGTGATTATAAATATATTTTATTATTATTATTATTATTATTATTATTATTATTATTATTATTATTATTATTATTATTATTATTATTATTATCCATTATTTTTTCTTTTATTTTTTTCTTTTATAAAAAATAAAAATAATATTGTTGTTATTATTTATGGAAAAGTAAAAAAAAGAAAAGGAAAGAAAAGGATTGGAGTTGTAACGGTAAAGGTAAAGAGTGAGTTTGATTTAGACTTAGAACACGTTGTTTGACACATCTGCATGGATCATGTGATGTGATGCATTATGATAAGAAGAAAGGAGCAAAAGTAGTAGAGAGGTGTGAGATGTCACGAAAGATGTGTGTAGAATTAGATGGATGCCAATGAGCAACGAAAGAGCTTAAAAAAGAAGAACATAATTCAAGGAAAAGTAAAGATACGCATTTTCCATGTGTAGCCGTTTCAAATTTAACACCTATATATTCGGACGCCCTACGGTCTTCTTCTTACACCAAAACAATCAATTATTCAGTGAGAAGGAATCGGTTATAACTTTACCTTATAGGATTAGGAATTTAGGATGATGAGTTATAAAAACATGGTCGTTTTGGTGATCCTACTACTGATGAGCTTTTTCAATGTTAGAGTTGTCCACAGCGATAGAGTTCCAGCCATGTTTGTGTTCGGAGATTCGTTGGCGGACAGCGGAAACAACAACTACCTCCGCACCTATGCCAAGTCTAACTACTTCCCTTACGGAATTGACTTGTCTTCTGGTCCGACGGGAAGATTTTCCAACGGCAGAACCTTTGTTGACATGCTCGGTATGTAGGAAAGCTTTTAACAAGCTTTATTTAGAAAAGTAGAATACTATATTGAGTAGTCATTGATTTCAATCTATTTATTGTTGAGCAGGCGAGATGGTTGGCCTAGCATCTCCTCCGGTATTTGCAGACCCAAACACAGCAGGGGCCAGGCTTCTCGGAGGAGTAAACTATGCCTCTGGAGCAGCCGGAATTCTTGATGAGACTGGCCAACACTATGTACAAATCCTCTCTATCTCTCTCTTAATCTTTGAAATTGACTTCGGACAAAATCTAATAGTCAGATTTTGTAAAATTCACAGGGACCAAGGTTTACTCTGTCACAGCAGGTACTCAACTTTCAAAACACATTAGGGCAGATAAGGGCAATGATGGTGGGAAGGAACTTGACTGACTATTTGTCCAAATCACTTGTGGTTTTGATGTTTGGAAGCAATGACTATATCAACAATTACCTCATGCCTTCCATCTATGCTTCCAGCCGCACTTACAGCCCTCAGGCTTATGGAAACCTTCTTCTCACACGCTATGCTACGCAAATCATGGTCAGTGACTCAATAATTCTTACTTTCGCCGCATATAACTATACGCTCCTCTATTATATATGTAATAATATATATCAACTATGCAGGCACTGTATAACATGGGACTAAGGAGATTCTACATTGCCAATGTAGCACCACTTGGGTGCATCCCAAACCAAAGAGCCACAGGTGAAGCACCAATCGGAAGATGCGTGGATCGTGTTAATCAGCTGCTTGGCCCATTTAACCAAGGGCTGAAGTCACTAGTGGACCAACTGAACCAGCGCCGCCTTGGGGCTGTCTTTGTCTACGGAAATACGTATACCGGTCTAGGAGACATCCTCAACAATCCTGCAACATACGGTAACATTTTTAGTATTTATATACGATTCTTAATAATAATAATAATATGGAGTAATGACTTATGACGAATATCTAATGAATAAAATATGGCGGCTCAGGGTTCAGCGTTATAGACCGTGGGTGTTGTGCCGTGGCAAACCAAGGACAGATAACGTGTCTGCCAAATGGATATCCATGTCTAAATAGGAACCAGCATGTCTTCTGGGATGCTTTCCATCCAACTCAAGCTGTCAATGCCATTCTCATACGCCGTGCCTTTTACGGAGCACCGTCGGATGCCTACCCCATAAACATCGATCAGCTCACTAGAACTTAGGCACTCTACGTCTTGCAATGAGCTAGCAGTACATGATCCGGATCATAAATAAGCACCTTTCGAGTTTGTATTATGCGTGCCATGTTCTTATGATTATGGTGTGTGAGTCCTAATTAGCAATATATTATGTCCTCTTTTCTCTTCCAACATCTTATATACATAAGGAGTCGACCTATTTAGTTCCAAGTAGGTTTTTTTTCCGAACTTTTATTTTTTATTGAACGTTGATTTTAATTCCACCAAAATATACCTCTAAAAACCTATTTAATTCCGATGATATCAATAATAATAAAAACTAAAACCTATCCAGCAGTAGCAAATCCAGGACGGAGAGTTAAGGTATGCCGGAAAAATATTATATAAAAAAATTCAATAAAAAATAACTATTTAAATATCGCATAATAAAAATATGTAAATATTTTGATCACAATTTAAAAGTAAAATACAGTATAGCAACAATCCTACAAGTGAATTCTTCTCTTATTCATGTCTTGAAAAGAGCCATAGGAAATACGATTAAGATATTAAAAAAGTTATCAAGAGTAGAAAACACTTCTATCTCCATAAATATCACTAAACAATCATTAAATCATAGATCGAACATTCTATTTCGAAATGAAGTATATTATACTTCATTGTAAAATTAATATAAAACCTAAAAATATATTTTCGACCTTAACAATATAAAATTAATTTTTAAAATCACAATTATAAAATTATTGGTTAAAGAAATGCACAAGCGGTGAATTTCGTTTACAATGTTGATATATGCCTTTCATATCGCTTGTGTCATGGTTTCAAAACTGTCAGTATAGTAAGAAAGGCACCACGGTACCTAGCCCATTTTTAAAAAAAGGATTAGAAAGGGAAAAACAACTCGATGCTTTAATTTTCGTTCACATAGAGAATAAACAAATATTTATTAGAATTCTATTTAAGTTAACTTCTTTTTTCAGACCAAAATAAAATATGCTATTAACACAAAACTTAATAATAATATGCTAGAAATCAAAATAAGCGGATGGAAAAAGTATAGTCCGAAATTTTAGAAATAAGAGGGGAACGAACCTAACAAAAAACTTTAACGGCGCTTAGGTGAAACAGCTAGAGAAGAAGAAATAGTCCTTCGAGAAGAAGGAATCAAGAGCACGGGAGAAGAAAGTACCAATTACTTTCAAAGAGAAGCCGATAAAAGCAGATGAAGGCTAAAGCGATCCTATGCTTTTAGGATTCTTCGATGTGCCCAAAGAGTTGAGAGGATAAGAGCTTCAACTTCAACGAGGAAGAGAAACAGGAATGAAGACAAAAGCAGGCTTGATATGCTAAAAATATGTCCTCAAAGTTATCAACAGTAGGGTAATCACACAATGCACAACCTAAATCACACGAAAGTAAGTATTTAATGTGTTATTAACAACTATATTATCTTTATTTCAAATTATGTCAAATATATTTATGTTCTTGGTTGTATGAAAGACCCGGCGGTATGAAATTATGATTATACAAAAACGATAATGTATTGTGTAAGTTAGACTTGATATGCTAAAAATATATCTTCAAAGTTATCAACAGTACGATGTTCAGACCATTGTGGCAAACATTGACTGATTAGTTCCCAAATGGGCCTATTGTAGGAGTGTTGATTGAGAGATGATACCCTGAGATCAACAATTTTCATTTCTCTTTTGGAGAGATGCGATGCATATAGATGATATTGTCTTCACTACATGTATTTCTATTTGAGGAGGACTCATCCACCTGGCCAACATCAGTAAAATAAATGTTATAGCTACCATGGTGTCATGTTTGCTTGAGTTTGAAGTAAGCATATTGATAGTCGATTTGGACAAACGTCAGGGTAAAGGATTTAAGATAACATAGTTGAGGGAACCATTTAGTACTGAGTATTATTGAAGGGTCAATTTCAAGCGTAGATATAGTAAGGTGAGCATATATTTTATTTTTATTTGCGATTGTTATGTTCACCGACAAGAATGAGACACAAGTCAATATCGATTAGTTTGATATCATCCAAAACATAAACACATTAGGTGAGTGCGCATGAGAGATGCACATCTTGGCCAAACTATACAATATGTTATGTTCAACATTCTAAAATATCACGAAGAATATGAATATGTTTATCCTGTTACTTGAGTGATGGGCGTACAACCATTTTGATAACTTCCAACCATCGCTTTTGTGTCCGTGGATTTCAGATAATAATTTCTCATTATACAAACATTATATACAAAATATCCAGTCTAGACGGTTCGTATTAGATGGTTTAAAGGTTGATGAGATAGACATTGATGAGTCCGGATTCCGTCACCACTTCGGACATGGTCAATTCGGACAATGTCTACCTAACCGGACAGGGGTAGTTCGGACACCATCATCCATTGGACTGTTCGAACAAAACTAAAGTATTTAAAACATAATCACTTCTTGACTAAGTTGCCTGCTCTCCTACTTAGAACTTATGGGTCCTTAAACTCAACCCGGGTCCATTAAACACGACCTGAAAGCCCATAAGGCCCAAATATAAGGGTATAAATACCCAACCACCAACATTAAATGAGGGTAATGAAAATTAAATACCACCAGGCTGCTTAATTCTCCCTCTACACTCTACCCAAATATTAAATACTCACAAACTTCCACACAACTCTAAACAAAAATTACAAACTTACCCTCAGACGAAAATAAACCACACCAAATTGGCGACCACAGTGGGAGCACGACGGTGCCTGAATCTAGCATTCGAAACCATCAGAAAAACCAGTCTGAATGAATCCGGACGCACTGGAAGTACCACCAGATTTGCTTGAAGTGGTGGGTGAAAATGATGAATATACCATCGAGGAGCGTGATATATTAAAGGGCAAGATATAAGCTCTGAGGGCAGAAAAGGAAAAGATGGGCATAAAAGAGAAGTCAAAGGCATCAGTTGCTCATCATACTGACAACCCTAGAGAGCATGAGCCTTCGAAAACCCATGTGAGTACCAAGAAGCCTCATGCTAGCTCCAAAAAGTCTCACTGGTCCAAGCCAGTGGAGAGTTCTGACTCAGACTGAGAATCTTCTGGTAGCTCATCGGGCGAGGATGGAGTTGAAGAGTCCTTATCCTCTAGTAGTAATGAGGGCCGATCCAAAAAGAAACAAAAGTTTATTAAAAAGTATTCAAGAAAAAGGGATAGACATGGGAAGTTAAAGAGGAATATAGGCAAAGGATCATCTCATAGCCGGAGACACGTAGACCGGATGCTGGTAGATCCTTTTGCCTTCCATGATGAACCCGGTATCTTTGCAACTCCCAATGAGGATACCGTTTTCAGTCGTGGCAGGAATTGGATAAAATCTCCATTGTCTTCCAAGATTCTGTCCGGAAACCTCCCTAAGAGGTTCGATAGTACGAAAATGGAGAAATACGATGGCAGTAAAGATCCGGACAACCACTTGGAGCAATTTAAAAACTTCATGATGAATTTTAATGACAATGACAAGTTACTCTGTAGAGCATTCTCCCAATCTTTTACGGGGAGTGCTCTGAAGTGGTATAACAGCCTACCACAAGGTTGCATTAGAAATTTCGATACCTTTTGGGTGGCCTTTCGAAGGCAGTTCGTTGGAAGTAAGGAATTGAAGGGTAATGGGGACACAATTATCCATTGTGCCCAAGAACCGAACGAATCACTGAAAAAATACATAAGTCGTTTTGTAAACACCAAAAACGGGTTGGCTGATTGCTTTAAGAAAGTAGCCATAGCATCTTTAAGGCAGCGCTTAAACCCTGGAAATTTGGCTGATTCAGTGACCAGAAAGAAAGTCATGACTTGGGGAGGTCTACTGAATCAGGTCGGAAAGCAAATTAACGTTGATAAAACAAAGAAAACCAGGATACACATGCAGGTGAGGTCTGCCCAGGTTGCACCAAACCCCAACTAAAATCAGTCTGAGAACAAGGCAAGGGAGACCGGACGGGGACATAACAGAGCTAAAGCTCAGTCTCAGCCAGCTGCGCCAGCCCAGAGTCAACAATCTAGAAATAAGAGAGGGCCTTGGGTCCAACCGGAGTGGTTTGCTGAGTTGAAAGAAAGTGTGGCCACCATTTATGACAAAACAAAGGAAGAAGTACACTATAGAAGACCGGATGCACTACAATCTCCTAGGGAACATCGTAACAATTCCTTCTGTCAGTACCATAATGATATCGGCCATACCACTGACGATTGTATTTCTTTAAAGTAAGAAGTCCAGAATTTAATTGAAAGGGGAAAGCTGGGGGCATATGTCAAAAGAAGAGGAGGAAATAGGTCTGATAATACTCATCGGGCTGGTCCAAACAATGCAGGCACATCCGCTCCGGAGGGAGCTATGGTTATAATCGAAAGATTCGATATAGAGTCAGAGTACTTGGATCCTGATCCAACTCGAAACAGGGTGGGTTCCACTGAGGAACGTTGTAAAACAGTCTCCGGGCTTATTAACTTTTTTGAGTCAGTCACAATTTTCGGAGGGGATACTATGACAGCACCTACTGCTTCTTCAAGGAAGAGGCACGTTCATACTTTAGCTACCCAGCTTGAAAGAGGCATGACCTCCTATCAATCACAAATTCCATTTCCCTTCATTGTGTTCGATGAGGATGACTTAAGGGATATAGCTGGCCCTCATGAAGATGTTGTTGTTATAGGAGCATCCATTGGGGGCAATGACATAAGACGAATCTTGGTGGATACTTGGAGTTCGGCCAATATCCTCTTTTTAACCTCTTACAAAAAGATGAAAAACCCAGCTATAATTCAGCGTTCGGATAGATCAATTGTGGGTTTCACTCGAAGCTTAGCAGATGTGATCGGGGAGTTCGAAGAGGAAGTTTTGTTGGGCAAGGTCCCTTTTAAGAAGATGGTTAGAATACTTTTTATTGTGGTGGATTGTCCCATTTGTTATAATGCTATTTTAGGGAGGTCTTGGCTCTCTAGGATGCATGCAGTGGCCTCAACAGTCCACCAATGTTTGAAATATGTTGTTTAAGGACAAGTGGGAGTTGTTCGGAGCAGCCAAAAGATTGCAAGAGAGTGTTATGCCATAGCAGTGGCTCCACGGACGTTGGGGGCTGTTCGTATCAATGAGGAATAGCAGTTTGAGGGGCTTTCTGGGGGTGAGGGTGAAATTGATGACCCTAGAGAGACCCTTGGGGTGTTAATACCGGTTGAAGAAGTTGAAACACATTCTTTGGAAGAGGGAAACAATGTTAAGATATGGCCCAAAATGCCCTCCGAACGGAAGAGTAAAGTGTTGAAGTTCCTAAAAGACCATCAGCATGTTTTTTCTTGGTGCAATGCTGATGTTACCGGGGTTCCAACATATATAATATCACATCACCTATCCATTCGGAGAGACATAGCACTTGTGGTACAAAAGAGAAGGGCTTTTTCCAAAGAAAAGGCTGATGTTATTGTTTAAGAAGTTGACAGGCTTACTAAAATGGGGCATATAAAGGAGCTCAGTATCCTTTGTGGACAGCCAATCCGGTCTTGGTGAAAAAGAAGAATGGCAAGTGGCGTATGTGCATTAACTTCACATATCTCAATAGGGCTTGCCGAAAATATTTATACCCGGTCCCCCGGATTGATCAGCTGGTGGATTCCACTTCTGGGAATAAGCTACTGTCTTTCATGGATGCCTTCTCTGGGTACAATCAGATTCAAGTAGATCCAAAGGATTAGGAGCATACCACGTTTGTCACTGATATGGGTCTTCATTGTTACAAGGTGATTCCATTTGGGTTAAAAATGATGGGGCTACCTATCAGAGGTAAGTGAACAAAGCCTTTGCTGATCAAATTGGAAAAAATATGGAGGTGTACATTGATGACATGATGGTAAAAAGTATGGATGAAGAGCTACATTTGGCAGATCTCCAAGAAACTTTTGCTAACTCAGTAAAAGTAAATTTGAAACTAAATCCAGAAAAAGTGTGTGTTCGGAGTGCAGTCCGGGAAATTCCTGGGGTATATAATAAGTGAGCAAGAGATACAGCCCGATCCAGACCAGCTTAATGCTTTATTCCAAATAGAGCCTCCTCGGAATATTAAAGAAGTACAACAGTTAACTAGGAGGTTGGCTGCTTTAAATCGATTCATCTCGAGGTCTTCGGACAGATGTGCCCCGTTTTTTCAAACTTTAAAGGGTGCAAATGGATTTGACTGGACTTCACAGTGTGATGAGGCCTTCAATAAGATTAAGAAACATGTGTCCTCCCCCAAGACTTTATTTAAACCTGTTGATGGAGAGACACTCTTCGTATACTTGGCAGTTTCAAGTTGTGCCATCAGTGCAATATTGGTAAGAGAGGTGGATAATTACCCCCGTCCAGTGTACTACATCAGCAACAGCTTGATAGATGCAAAAAAACGCTATTTAAAGCTTGAAAAATTAGCATTAGCCTTGGTAATTACTGCAAGGAAGATGAGGCCTTATTTTCAGGCTCATGCTATTATCGTCCGGACATCCTATCCCTTGAAAAATGTTCTTCAAAAGGCAGGCATTTCTAGTAGAATGAATCAGTGGTCAGTGGAGTTGGGCGACTTTGATATTGATTTTGCTCCTCGAACGGCAATCAAAGCCCAGACTGTGGCTGATTTCTTAGGTTAATTCCACTCTGATAGGGATACGGAGCAAACTACTGAGATGAAAGATAAAAAGTTCTGGATCGTCCGGACAGATGGTGGATCAAGTACTATGGGATGTGGTGCAGGAGTATGCTTGACCTCTCTGTATGGTGACAAAATGTATCAGGCTATATGCTTCGCTTTTAGGGCTTCTAACAATGAGTCTGAATATGAAGTTGTTATAGCTGGTTTGAAGTTGGCTTTCATTTGTGGAGCCAAAAGGGTCAAGTTAATGAGCGATTCTCAGCTTCTTATCCATCATGCATAGGGTCAATCCGAAGCTAAAAAGGAGAAACTAGTGAAGTACTTACTTCTTCTTAAAAATGAGGTACTTAAGTTCAAAAGCATCGTTTATGAGCACATACCCCGAACAGAAAATGAACTAGCAGATTTCTTGGCAACCATAGCCTATACTGAGTGATATCATTGGATTCATGTGCTGGAGTGCCCTTCCATTCAACTCAATATGGGTAAGCAGGAAGAAATTTTCGATGTACAGATGAAACAACCTCAAGATTGGAGGTTTCCTCTCATGCAGTATCTCTCCGATGGTATTTTGCCTCCGGATAAGTCGATAGCAAAAAAAGTAAAGTACAAGGCTCGTGGTTTCATCATACTAAGAGATGTTCTTTATAAGAAGTCTTACAGTAAACCCCTTTTACGATGTTTGGGGGATGATGAATCTCAGATAGTCCTCTTTGAATTACATGATGGTGAGGGGTCAGCTCACTGTGGATTCAGGGCTCTAACAAGAAGAGTTTTATTGGCTGCCTATTACTGGCCATCTATAATGCAAGATGCTAAGGAGCTGGTGAAAAGGTGTGACCCATGCCAGAGATATAGCAATGAAATTCATATCCCAACCATCCCTTTAGATTCAATTTATGAGCCTATACCTTTTGCTCGATGGGGGTTGGATTTGGTGGGACCTCTTCCTATGGCATCCGGAGGACGCAGGACAATAATTGTTGCAATTGATTATTTTTTGAAGAGGATGAAGCAGCCCCGTTGGCAGGTACAACATCAAAAGCTGTCATAAAATTCATTTTGTCCAATATCTGTTGCAGATTTGGCATCCCACAGAAGATAACGACAGACAATGGGCCACAGTTCGACAATAAGGAAATGGAGAGTTTATGTGCCTCTAGAGGTATACAACATTGTTTCTCTTCATCTTTCCACCCACAAGAAAATGGTCAGGTTGAAGTGGCTAACAGAACTATATTGTCCGGTTTGAAGAAAAATGTAGAAGGGGCTGCTGGAAAATTGCCTAGTTATTTACAAGAGGTTTTGTGGGCCTACCGAACTACACCTGGGGATGGAACACAAGAGTCATCTTTTGCCTTAGTCTATGGGATGGATGCAGTAGCTCCCATAGAGGCGACTCTCCCTTCGTTTCGAGTTCACAATTTCTCCGAACACGCTAACGAAGTGGCAATCAGAGGTCAGCTCGACTTAATAGAAGAAAGAAGAGTTAAGGCTCACCTTAGAGGTGCACACTATCAGGGTTTGATGAGAAGCAGGTTTGCTTCCAGAGTTAAAAGAAGAGATTTTCAGCCGGGGGATAAGGTGTTAAGGAAAATCTTCTTACACACTAAAGAGAAGCTGCTCGAAAAACTATCCCCAACTTGGGAAGGACCTTATATGGTCATTGAAAGGCTCAAACCTGGAACATATTGGCTAGAAGACAAGGATGGAAGGGTTTTGAATCACCCTTGGAATATTGAGCATCTCCGGATGTACTTATAGTAGAAGCTATGTAAATATTTACTTGTTTAAAATCCATGTAAATATTTGGGGGCATACTCTTTCCTACCGTGGTGGCGCGGGGAGGTTTTAATGAGGTGTCCGGGATTTTTTATAAAATTTGATGCCTTCTTAAAAATTCGAAGTGTTCTTACTTTGTTTCTTGCCACACCATCCGGATTGAATTAAAGGAATGATGACTACTTAAACATTTGTCATCAGAGAGTTTAGACACTCTCGCTTTAGAATATTTATGAAATAACTAAGGGCTGTTTAAACACTAGCCACCAAAATTGAAACAAACTATGAAAGAATGCAAGAGTTGTGCAAAATAAAGACATCCATTAAAATAACCAAAGTGCCTTTGCCATCCAAGGACTTTAAGTTTTCAAAACAAACAGATCTGTCCGAACAAACACCGGACACGGTTACAGAAATGCCTTGGCCTTCCAAGGACTTTAGTTTAATCAAAACAAAGAAAAAACACACACACACACAAGAGATAATTGATATTCTAAGACTGAGCCTTTGAAGATGGCTCAGCCTCACCTGTTTTATTTTTCTTGGGATCATCATCCCCCTCACCTAGACTCTTCCCGCTGTTCTCTTCTTCATCGGATGAAGACGCACTCGAGAAGTCAAACCTGTCACCCTCAGCCATTGTATGAAAAGGAAGGTCGGGATACTCTATGAAACTCCATAAATCCCCCAAATTCCTCTTCGGAAACTTCTCATGAAACAGCAAAACCATGTCCGACTTCACCTTGGCCTACATCTCCTCTTGACTTTCTATCACATTGTTGGCATAAGCATCAATCTTGGCCTGAATTTTGGCCTCTTGCTCCCTTAGCAGATCAGTTTTCCCTTCTGCAGCCTTGGACACTGAGTTCTCGAGCGCAATCTTGTCATTTATCAAGTTATGGATGACTTGGTCGTTGGCCTTCGCCTCCTCTTTTGAAGAGGTGAGATCTTTCTCTAATCCGGACAGCTTTTCCTCGAGGTCTTTGATAGTATCTTGTAAGGTGGAAAACTTTGTGGTCCACCCCTCTTGGATCTTCTTTAGCTCCTCGTTTTCTCCCTTCAAAACCTCAGCATTTCGGGTGGCAGTGAGGAGATCGTTGGACAGTTTTTCCTTGTCAGAGTTAAGGGAGGCAATGATTGCTGCCTGACCTGGTACTTGCTTCTCTAGGACCAACACTGGCTGAACAGTACTCACTATGGAGTGAGTTATAGCTTCACTTTCACTTGAAATAGTGAAAGTTTTACCATTAAAGGTAACGGTGTTCGAAGTGCTTGGAGGGAGGTAAGGCCCAAAAAAGTTATCTGTGGGAAGGTTTGCAAAATAGTCGCCAAGTCCATTAAGCCCTGTGATGTCAACACCATCAATGCTAATGTCTCCTCCTCCAACCTCATCGGTTTGAAAGTCACCAGGGATCTCTTCTGCTCTTGTTGGATCAGTAGGGTCAACACGAGGGAAGGGCTCTGTAGGCCGGAGAGAAAGTTCATCACCCCTAGAGGTCTTTTTCTTCTTGGCCTCCTTGTCCTTGCTTTCTGCTCTCCGTTTCCGGTCTCTCTTAGGAACCCTTGGGGGTTTTGGAGATCTTGCCTCTTCCTTGGCACTCTCATGCTCCACCACTTCTAGCAGAGCAGCATCGATCTGGCTTGGGGCTGGCCCCTTTGGGTTTGTTGGAGCAGCCTCCTCCACCTCGGCAGGGTTAGCCTCACCTGCAGCCTTCTTTCCCTTCCCTTTTTTGCCTTTCATCTTACTTTGGGCCTTGGCTCGACCTGGCAAGTACAGTGACCCGTCCGGTGCATGAGTTATTTTAAGGACTACATCCGGAGGGGTGGAGTGGTAAGTTCTTCCCAAGTCAAGTCTCTCCGACCAGTAGTGTTCCAGAAATGAGACCTTGCGAGATTGCCTCCGGTAAAAGCATCATGAAAACGGTTTCCCCACTTCTCAGCAGCCCAAGTGTTGATCTTGGTACAAGTGGTCTGCCCGGCCTTTAAATAGTCATTGAAGTCTTTGGGCAGCTCTGTCAAGAAAAAGACAAGACCAGTCAGTTTAAACAAATTCGGTAAAAGTAAAAATGAGAATGTAAGGTAGGATCCTTACGATCACTTCTCCATCTGCTGGTAAAGAGACTCGGGTTGACTCCAGCTTTGATCCTCTTCCCATTCTCCCAAGCGCCGGTTACGAACAAGAACTGAGTCCTCCAGTTTCTCTCCGACTCAAGCAGGTCATCCACTGCTTTATAATTATCACCCATTTTGAAGTGATAGAAGGGAATGTGGTGGTTTCTGGAGAGGCTGGCCACAGTTTCGAATTCCTCCATTGGTAGAGGAATTCCGGAGAGCCTGGAAGCCATGATACATGTCATAAGAGTGTACCAGGCGTTGGGACTCAGTTGACTAGGGCAAAGTTTGATAAGGTGGAAGTACCTAACTATCTCCGGGTCTAATGGAAACCTTAGCCCCTAGTTAAAGAGCTATGTGAAGATGACTATTTCACTAAGCCTGCAGTCCATTGGGGTTTCAGGGTCTTTGGGGATTCTTATTTTCACGTTCTCTGAAATCCCCCACTTCGTACGCATCCGGCCCAATTCGGCTGTGTGGATGAAAGCATAAGTTATTTTTTGTAAGGCAAGAAGATATTTAACACTAACCTTGTGGAAACAAGGTCCCACTTTTCCTTCAACGATTTCTGGTAGATCTGGGTGCCTAAGGCATAACTTTTCTTTGCCTTTATCCTTCTTGGCAGCAACAGCATCACTGGTTTGTCCGGAGGGTTCAGACTCGAACGGAGCCTCTTCGATAGAATCCTCCATTACTTCCTTCATTACCAAGGAGGGATTCTCAGTTGTTTTTTGGAGGGGGGGAGTTAGAAGTTGGTTCAGTCAGGCCTCCGGACTGTTGGGCCTCAATACTTTCCTAGACTCTGGCCTCCGGCTGGGGCTCAGGTGAGGTGGTTTCTCTTCGGAGGCTTGAGCTAGTGGCCTCCGATCCGGACAGCATGTCCTTAGGTACTTTTATGGGTGCCTCTGACCCTGTATTGCTGTCTTTGGCACCTGATTTTGAAGGGGTGCCTTTGGAAGCCTGCCATTTAAGCAGCCGGCCTCTTCTTCCATCGACCAGTTTGTTGGGAGAGGTATCTGCATGGGACCCCATGGCTATAAATGGGGAAGGCTTTTTGAAGCTGGTAACTGCTAACCCTGGTTCAACAGTGGGTTCTGATTCTTGAACCGATGAGCCTGAGACGATGGGAGAAAGGTTGGTTTGAAACAATCGCCTCGGTTTGACACTTTTTGTTCAGGAGGAACCCTGGTCAGGCTCTGTGTTTGAGGTTACTGGTTTGTCGATGGGGGAGGTAGGTAGGCATGCTACAATGCGCCTTTATCTTTCAACTTTTTGTGCCTTTTCTAGCTCTAATAGATTAAGTCACCCACCTCTGATTAAAGCGTTCTTAGTCGTGAACATAAACAACCAAAAAGAAGAACTTGTGTTTGAGAGAGAAAGCTCTGAAAATTAGCAAAGTGAATATGAAAATGATGGTAAAACAGTGGAAAAGTGTTTAATTTATAGTAAACCCCAAAAAGGTGCTTTGATTCCTAGGAGAATTCGAAAGAATTTGCAATGATTAAGAAACGGCGCTGATGTCACCTTCATTTCATGAAGAGGTTTCTTTTCAGAGAAGGTGGGAGAGAAATTCAAGGTGAAAAAAACGGCTGAAATAACGAACCAGAGAGAGACACGTGTCCCACGAACTCTGGCAAAAAATCGTTTAGATTCAAAGAACTTTTTTCAGTCCGGATAAAACTATAACGCAATTCGAAGGACCTGCCCGGATGTAACTGTCATTAGCAACAGACTGTTTTTTAGGTCTTGCCAAAGGTTTTTGAACACGACCTAAAAAGGGGGCTACTGATGAATCCGGATTTTGTCACCACTTCGGACAGGGTCAGTTCGGACAATGTCTACCTAACCGGACAGGGGCAGTTCGGACACCATCATCGATTGGACTGTTCGAACAAAACTAAAGTATTTAAAACATAATCACTTCTTGACTAAGCTGTCTGCTCTCCTACTTAGAACTTATGGGTCCTTAAACTAGACCCGGGTCCATTAAACACGACCCGAAAGCCCATAAGGCCCAAATATAAGGGTATAAATACCCAACCACCAACATTAAATGAGGGTAATGAAAATTAAATACAACCAGGCTGTTTAATTCTCCCTCTACACTCTACCCAAATATTAAATACTCACAAACTTCCACACAACTCTAAACAAAAATTACAAACTTACCCTCAGACGAAAATAAACCACACCAGACATAGTATATTAAATATCCAATACATATATGATAAAACTTTTATCATTTTACTACATCTCATGCTTCAGCCATATGAGAGTCTTTGTTTGGTTAGAGGGTTGGAAGATGTGGCATTGTTTAATTATAATGTCGCGTACAAAAAGAAAATAGATTTATATCAGCATACATAGATACATTGGGAGTTGGGCCACGTCCAATGTCTACTGCCAAACCCGTTAAGCCCATTGAAAAGGAGAATAAAAAAGGTGAACGAAAATGTGGAGTGACATAACTCGTTTTTTCAAGATTGGTACGATAACCTTCTACTAAAGAAAGAGAGAAGTATGCCAATGGTAGTAGTATACGCCATTCATACTACATTTTTAAAGTATGATATGTACCTTTATTACATTCGACATATTATGTATAATCTTGATGATAATTTAACTATTACTCCAGAGATGCGCCACATGACAACTGAAGAGAACTTGGTTCATTTACCTACGATAATATTAAATAAATATTAATTAGTCTCAAATTAGCTCGGTACGACTCACCAGAAAAGGTAGAAAGATAAAGTAGAGAGAAGAGATGAATAGTAAAGGCCCAAAAAATATAATAATGTTTGTTCACCTTTCCAAAAGGTATGCCAAATTATATTAATAGTGATTAGTTTGAGCTTTTGAGCATTTATGGCCCATAAATGAAAATAGACACGATTGAACTTATTCAATATGGCCTATAAAATAGTATCAACCCCGGTTCAAGGTTGTATAAAGGATCGACCGATAGTTCTCTTATAAGTATCCCCATATTCCAGGTGAGCTTTTCAATAGAAGAATATAACAATTCACCTGAGCTAGATGAGATGCACTAAATGTTGGAAGAATTTAGTGTTGCATCAAATCGTACCAAGGAATGGGTCTAGGCTTCGGGATAATTAACCCCCGAGTGATTTATTTTCACTAATCTAGGATTTAATTCAAAATTCAAAATGTTGTTAGAGAAGTTGTACCGACTTATATTATCCAAGGTAAACATGTAATATTGCCACATGTCTTCTTGTGTCGGACCTACTTGTAAATGTTATCATCAATTATCTTCATGTTTGTTAGACCTACTGTGTTTGTTGGGATTCTTGAGGTATTTGTAGCTATTATCATTTGAGAGAGATGAAAAAGAAACATGGCGCTACATATCTTGTAAATGCATCTAAACCCATTATTTATCCATGTTGCTTTAAAGAGAGAAATAATTTTATGTTTAGAGATACAAAATTCTTCCTCATGAGTGACCTTTGGCCATCACTGAACATTTCTCGTAGCGAGATCCTCCATAAAATGTATGTAGCTAATTATTTGGTTATTCATCTCGAAGATCGCAATTTGATCAATAGTTTGACCACTTTATGTCAATTGTCTCAGCTATCTTAATATTTATCTTGCATCCATCCTAGATTCAGTTCTCCTAGTATCCTTATGTTCAAGGTAATTTTTATTCTTTTCTTTTGTCAACTATGGCGGGAAAGTATTTTAACCATATGAAGAGGATTCACACATTTGAGAAGTTTTCATGATCAAATGTGACACTAATGAAGAGTTGTTTTCCTTCCATACAAACACTCTAAAGATATAGAGATGGGCCACCCCCTATAAACCCAAAATTTTCAAAACCGGACCTACCCTAACTAAGGTATCCCATGGTCACACACCACAAGGGACCCTTTTTTATTATACATTGGATCGTTACTTTAACCACTCTGCAAAACTATTTGGATGCTCATCCAGCTTCTAACGTAATTGTATATACTCTTACATAAGTTCGAAATTCATTTGGAGCGTATCAACATAGGAAAAAGATCAAGAGTAATGGGAAACCGTCTTAAGATGGTGGATAACCTAATTGAGTCTGACAGGAAAATGAGCTTCATAAATTTTTGAGGTGCCTAGAAGAACAAGATTCATATTGAAGAACATATTCTACGTCGAACCGGACTTACGTATAAACAAATGAATAAGTGCATGAGCCCTACCGAACCATATTTTTTTCTAGACATGCTTTTGTTAAAAACCTTATCATTTATTTTACACTTTTTATTTTAATTTTGTACTAAAAATTTCTGTTATCTTTTTTCATAGTTCAAAAAATTGTTCTATACGACCAAACACGAAGGGTGAAAAGAAGATTTTGGCATTGAACAAGCGGTCCTCGGAGAATTAGGATGGTCAGTTTCATTGGTGTTCTAAGTAAAGAACTGTGTTCTCTCAAGATTTTGGGACATGAAAAAAAATTGAAGTCTACAAATGACGAAGTTGTTGTATTTACAGATGCGGATTTGGTAAAAGTCATAATGGGTCGGTTGTGAATTTTCCTTCCCGATGGTGTGCCCTATGTAGAGAAAAATTAAGATCAAAAGCTCTTAAGCACTTCGAAAAGAAGGAAAAATACCACTACTTTGGAAGGTGAAGATTTGTTCAAAGTCATAACCAAAGCAGAGGGCCTTGGTGAAAAAGCTAAGAAAACCAAATTATATGTATTAAAATACTCACCATCGGGTGATAGAGGCATTTTAAAGGAGCATACCAAGTCGACTCATCATCTAGAAGAAGAGAAATGATGCCAAGAAATATTAGTGGTGAATTTAGGCTCACATCGGATCATGGGATCCAACGATACTAATGGTAAGGGAAAATGGTCACTCTTATCAGCGTTGGTGATTTTCCAAATGTGGTAGCTCGGTATGTTAATGTTGTAATATCTATAGATGTCATTATAAACATGACCATATATGAAGTGTGCGCTTGGCATATCTCTCTCAATCGATAGATAATAGTTTTACCCTTAGTTTAATACTTTATACTCTGAATTTGGGTTTGAATGATTAGGCTAGTGTAGAGATATCTCCGGTTTTTGTGAAAATGGTCAAAAGAAAAGAAGAGGCAGTTTCCTCGCCAATACATGTCCATGGATTTTAGTGAAGATGGTGTAGGTGTGTTAGGGGAACTAGAGGAAATAATAAGTTAAAACGAATTAATTTATAGGGCAAATGAGAAGGCCAGTCTACTAAGGAAAAGGGAAATGTGTGGGTGAAGCTTGTTAGTGAAGTCCTCATGCCCAGAATGGTTATTATCATTGTTAATGAATTGGTCTAGAGTGGGTCCATGAATGAAGTTACTCCATGGAAGGAAACATAAGTCAAAGAGCTAGATCATCAACTGATAGGCGTTGTTCTAAAAAAACAACAAATAAACCTAGATCTACCAAAGCGTAGCGCCAATTAGAAGGAGTCGAATATCATACGTATTGAGGTTTCTCTTTTAAATGGAAATAAATTAGTTCTAAGCCTGGAAAAGGGTCTAAGGGTATATTTCAATAACATATAAAATATAATTGTGTCAGAAGTTTAGGCCAGACTTCGAGCTAAGTATGATAGAAATGTAAAAATAATTAGGGGTGCATATGGTTCAGTCGAGGGCACCTACGCCAAGAAACGGAAATTAGGAGTTGTAATGCGGCCCTTTCCTCCTGGTGATTGATCCTTAAAGCATACTGGAAGTTGTTATTGGTTTGATACATGAACATAAAACCAAAGGTTCTGCGGGGAGTTTATTATGTTGGAGTTGGTGACTCATGTTGATGATCCAATAAGTAGCAAAGATACCCAACCGTTGGAAATAAAATTAGAGTAATACCACGAGGAGCGAGAACTAGGGGAGCATGTTCATTTGTGAGAGAATAATCCAAAGGATAATGGTTTATGTAACTAATGGGTCAAATCAAGAAATGATGGGGGAGACATCGTCAGGGCCGCAAATGAAGTGCTGGAGAGAAGTCAACGAAATGTAAAGGTATGAAACTAGGTGTTGGAGCATACCAACTTAGGGAAGATAATTATCTTCTTGAATTTTTTATTAAGTTCAGGACTCATGCGGCTCGCATACAAGTTCCCGTTAATTAATCCAACTTGAACGTGACCACTTAGCATGAAAACCTTAGGCTTGATTATATTCTTGTCTTAGCATTGTAGGGTTTTATTTACTCCAAACATGTTATTTTAAATGTGTTGACCTTAATTAACAACTATCATTTGGATTCGAGCACAATACGATCGTAGTTTTATTCGTTGATGAAGAGGATTGTTGATATGTATTTTGGGCCGATTGAAACTGATGAGTTAGAATGTGTAACTCGAGCTAAGAGAATAGTAAACGGATGGTTGAAAGATCAAGAGGAAATGTAGAAACAAGTCTTAGAATATGAGACCATAAAAGAAAAGAGCTCAAGACATAGCTAGAGGATGAATGGCCAGTACATAAGTCGCTGAGAGAAATAAATACCATATCAGATTGGAGTGGTCGGTGTCCAAAATGCCCAACTCGGAGATTGTAAGGTGAAGCTCAAAGTATCCAAGTCATCGCTAGCTACTAAATAATCAGACCGTATGATGGATCATAAGAAATTTCAATGTAATCTTGATGGTCTTGATGATGAGAAGGCCACGTTGAAAGGGAGAACATCACTTGATATTCAGAAGAAGAAAGTTACGGTTGTGACTACAAAGGCTGAGTTGACCGAAGTTGGTGCTCAACTTCCAATTACTCTGATTCAACATGGTGAAACATATAGAAACATATATTGAACAATAGATTGTATATTATGGGGTACATCATCTTTTGACTTTACTTTCATATTCTATGATTTTATAAACCATTATTTCGATTTAGACCTTTGAGACATTATGTATATGATCTGTGATCTCAATGATCGTTGACTTGATGTATAATCATGGCTATTAATGTATGGTCTTTATGGTCTCATTTACATGGCCTTTTTATCTTAATTGATCATGAATTTGACTTATAATCATATTTTCTTTGTTAAGGATTTTATAGTATGACATTTATTATGTATCTCTTGATCAAATGCTTGACTTGTAGTCGTATTCGTTTTAAGATCATTTGGAGATTCATTACTTGGACATCGTTTAGAGATTATTTTTCTTATAGTCTGCTCGTAGTTCCTCTAGAAGTTTTTTCATGTTGTCGTTTAACTTATAACATTTGTATCGCTCGACATATAGGTTTATCATAGTTCGACTGATGGCCTGGTCATATTTTTGTTTGTTTTATAACCAGTTGGTCGCTCGACTTATAACCTTGTAGTAGTTTGGATCATGGTTTTATCATTTTGTCGTTTAACTTATAATATTTTTAATTAATAAATCTATATGTCGTGCAACAGACTATATGGCTCTGTCATAGTATTCGAAACAAATTTAAAATATTTATTAAATGACTATAACTATAAAAAAAAAATTGATATTGTTGGTTTATTTTATGAACTCATTCCTTGCAATAGAGAATTTAGTGAAACGATAGTTTAACATATTTTTATTTTTGAAAACTTATTATACAACATTTTTTTTAAATAAAAAAAATTACTTATAATTTTATCATAAATTAATCTATGTTAATCCGTGCATATAAAAGTGATACAAAATTTTGAATTGTGTGTATGACGGGCTAATGAAAATGATTGAGTGGTAAGTGTGGCACGCCTATGACAAATACCATTTTTATTGAAGAAAGAAATAAATAGTATCATATGTGATTTTTTGAAATCGGTCCAACAACTTTCATCGTGAACACTAAAATCGAATTAGATCGTTAAATTTTTTGTTTTTGTTTTCAGGATTAACCCGGACTGTTAAATTTTTCATTTGGTTCAGACCGGTTTTGGTTCGATGCGAACTTTATGTGGTCTGTTTCGATACCATTCAGACTGCTTTTGGGTCAGTTTGGTCTACTTAAAAAAATCTAATTATAGTTTGATTTTTAATTTTGTTACTTAAATAAATGATATATAAAATTAAAATGTAGAAGTTAATTTATGAGTATTTTAAATTTAATTCATACCTAATATTTTTAGCAATATAATATATAAAATTAAATTAAAAATAAACAATCGGTTCTACCAGTTTTATTGGTTCGATTTCATATTTGTTCTATAGTTTATTGCTTTGTCGGTTCAAAACTGTATCGGTTTCAAATTTATTCCACCGGTTTATCATTTTTATCAGTTCAATTACGAACTGGTTTTATATGTTCGGTTCTTTATCAGTCTTGGTTTTAAAAATAGAATAATGGAACGAATCGTTAAAGTTCAGTGTAATTTTCAATCTGATTGTTAGTGATTTGGTCATATCCGGTTCTAATGGACGATTAGCACTCATAAGATTCTTCTATAAAATATGCTAGGTTTTTCCACGTATTTAAAACATACATGCCAAACCATGCATAAATAAATAATAAGTGCACTAGCAGTTTAATATATTTGCAAATATTTGATGTTTATGAATAATATTTGATAATTATTATTCTCTCTCTACCATCTACAAATATTCTGAGGATAGACTGAATCTCTTCAATCGTGTTTTGTGTTATGAATTGATTTATAATTAATTTGTTGTATCCTTGATCGATCTAGAAGTGAAACCTGCAAAAGAGAATAAGAGAAAAGCTAGAGTTTTTTTTTTGTCAGTCTATCCAAAAAATAACAACCAAAATTTTATGTAAGTGAAGAAATCATATCACACATCTTACTTACATAGAGAATTCAATTAGGTTTAATTTTTAATTTCATTTCATTATACCTATTTATTTTTCTTTATGGGATCTTAACCCACTAAATTGATTTATATCAATTAAGTCCTTAAACTTATCACTTCAATATTAAGTGTTAATATTTGGGTCTAATCCTCATAGAGTCTAAGTTTGAATCGGTATTTACGCTTATGCTTGTTGAGTTATAATTGTGTTTTTAGTAAGAAAAAGTAAAAGAGAGAGTGAGACCATAAAGAGAGAAAGTAACATTAGAAATCAGTTTGAGATTGATAAAAAAAGAGTCGTCATTTATTCATCGCCCCACACCTTATTTATAGGTATGTCAGACTTCTATAACTGAATCAGTTATACAAAGGGATAAATTGCAATACAACCCCCATATCTATAAATATTCCAAATATCATCTTATAAATATACAATTCACTATACATAACCGTAACGTTATTACATTAAGACAATATCTCATATCATTATCAATAGTCCCTGAGTTCTTATAAAGAACAATGAATAAGAATTAGTAATCATCAAAAATCATGGTAGATAGAAATTGTTAATTCCAAAATCGAATTCACTTCGGATTAAATTTTCCTATCACCTCAACGGAATGATTTATTTCAATTATTTGTTATCCTTGAATAAATGCATACCCAAATTTTTCCTTAAATGTAAATCATTTGTTAATCGATTCAAAACTTCTAAATGGCACACTTTTCATCTTCGAATAAACTTATACTCATGTTTACCTCGAATATGGTCCAAACCATTTACTCAACCCTTTGTTTCTACTTTGAATACCCACGTATGGAATCTTCAACTGGAATTTTCGTAACAGTTAGAAACGTTTAGAATACTCTAGTACGCATGCAAAAATCCACTAGGCCTGTCACTAGGTTTGACAACTAACAAGAGTCATGTTATCTGATTACAAGTAACCGTTTGGTATTCCTTCTTTCTATCCAATAATCATCATTATCTCTCCAACTTATTTGACTATTTTCTCGTTCAAATTTCTTTTATAAATACTCTCTTACTTATTATTTGTTTCCCGTTTAACTTTTAGAGAGAGAAAGTTCATCTGAATATCCAATATCTTGGCTACCTTCATCTGAAAAAACCCAATTTCTTGGCTAGCTTCATTAGAAAACCCCCAATTTATTGGCTACCTTCAGCGGAAAACTCATCTTTCTTAGCTAATCTACAAACCTTATGAACTAATTTGAAGATTTCTTTTCATCTTAGTTTATGAGAAAATTCCCATCTACTAAAAACCCATTTTTTGTTTTTACGATTACTTATGTATCAGTGAAAGAGCTGCTAAATATAAGGAAGAAATGGTAATAGATAACTCTCTTCAATTTTCAACTCAAACCACTGTTTACGGTAAACTTCAACCCTAATCAAAGTCCCTCTGGGTTTCAGAATTCATTCAACCCAGAAAAAGCCAGTTACCCAAATCTCCTCCACAATCACCGCCTCAAAATTCTTCTTCAGTACTTTGTGGCTCCACATATGTTTCTCTTCAGAAGAATCACAAATTAACACACAGCACATCCACTCACAGAAGACCAGAAAAATCTTATCACCCATCAAATCCGATCCACCTCCAATATTACACAAAGAGACTCCTTGAATTTGGTCAAAGGCTCACCTCTCCCAAAGTTTTATTGTTAAAAAAAATCATACCTATGAGAGACCTCAAACCTGATAACACTTTGCAAATTCCTGCCCAAAACACTACAAAAACTTTTACCACCATTGCCTCCCTCGAGGAAGATTGTTGAGACCAACTTGGAGTCACAACAAACTCCTTCAAATACTCAAGAAGAAAATATGGCCTCAAACTCAAATCCTCGTCAACTAAAAGACAAAGCTTCTAAGGAAGAACCTAATTCAGAGGAGATGACAAAGACTAACTCGAATGTCGAGGCTACAGAAAACTGTGTTGCTTCTGAAACTAAAGATGACGCTTCGAGAAAAGATGCACCAATGAAAAATGTGAGAAAAAAAATACCAACTAACCTTCCTGAAGATATTACTGCCACGGTCGGTGTGAATTTAAAATAACTCCTCCCTAAATATATCATGGCGCTGAAAAATGTACCATATGATTATTATAGTGAAGCTCAAGCCGACCATCTAAAGAAGCAACGGGGAATGCTAGATAATATAGTGCTTCAACTACAAAAAACAGAGACTTCACTTGATTGTTGGAAAATATAAATTGGTGGTCTATCGAGAGATCATCAATTGGGCTCTTCGTTTCCCACTGGATCTGATGATGGTGGAGTACTTTGAACTATGGGATCTCTGCCGTACACAAGCGACACCAAATTTATGGTTCACGCTCCTATTAGTGATCATGGTTCCAAATGTCCGGTATTGCCCTTCTACTATCTAACACTTGTGAAATATTTTAAAATAATCGATTATCTTCTCGAGGCTGATAAATTCCGGAAGAAAATTTTTGTTCCATGTCTGGAGCATGGGAGAAAGCGAAATAAATATCTGAAGAGAACCCTTCTAGACTCAACCTTGTTTGGAGAAACAACAGTAAGTTCTCTCGTATTTTCTTCTGCTCTTTACAACTTCTATTAATTTTCACATGTATTAATACTGTATGCAGGAATTCCGAGAAGATACCAATCTCGAAAGAATAATATGAAAGATATATTTGCCAAGTTGACTACTTTGGTAGAAAATGAATGGGGCAACGGGTTTCACTTAGCTTTTTTGTCCAAAAACTTCATCAATAGTCATATGTGGAGGATCTCCCCGGATTATGATCTACCAGAAAATTTGATGAAACCCCCTAATTAGAGATTCCTATGAAGAGATTGATAGCACGTGATATTAAGGTCACTCTCTCAGTTTGAAACAGGTTTTAAAGTCATATGTCTTCGAAAAAGAAGGCTAAATAGAAAAAAGAAGCTAGTACTACTGGCGCTAGCTCTTCAACAGATCTGATCCCAAATAAGAGAAAGAGAGAAAAAACAAAATGAAGGAAAATGAAGCTAGCACTCCATCAATTGAAGAAGGAGTCGAGGCTGAACCTTCTCCAAAAGAAAGAAAACAGTTGCCCCTGACAAGAAAAAGAACACTTCAAAAACTCCTCTAACTAAGAGGGCTAGAAAAGAATTCTAAAGAAGCTCCCTTAAAAGTACCTCCCTCAGAAGTGTCTCCTTCTGAAGCTGAAGATACTGCAGTTGAAGAACATCGAGGATATGACAACTTTAAATTTGAAGAACCTATTAGTGTAGAAGAACTGCAAGAGCTTTACCTAGATATGGACATCAAGTTACTGTTCCTCCTCTGTCTGAGATTTTGGACACAAAACTTCCACAAGTTGCCTCATCTTCTTCTCTCGTTCCGTACAATAATCATAGGTTCATCCCTATCGAAGAGTCATCTGAAGAAGTTTCAATTACATTACGACCATTTTATAAACTTGAAATAGAAGGCAAAACATTGTGCACATAAGTCGACTTTTCTTGAATTCACTTGGAAACTATGGTTAAGGATCTGGTTCGATGGAAGAAAGAAGTTGCATGAGAAAATAAAATAAGGGAAATATTTGGCAAGCATATTGTTGAACAATTTCAAGTGTTTCAGGCTGACAGGTCAGAATTTATAAAAGGATCCCTCCAACTTAAACATCATCTACGATCTGTGAATGTGCATGATCAAAAAAGAGAAGAGCTAAAGACTTGGAAACGGGCTGAAATGGATAAAATTAAAGCCAAAGATGCCATGGAAATATCCGAGGAACAGAAAAAAAAAATTCCTCTCTACAAGAGTCTTTAAACAAGATCGAGGAAGAAAAGAAGAAGGTGGCTGACGAAAAATGGCTTCACTCAAAATAACATTTGAAGGATAAAAACAAGTCGCTATAAAATCTGATAAAACTCAATGTGGGTGAGACACTCTTGTTGCGATAATAAATGTTGATGAGTAAAAAACAATCTCTGTGAATTCCATGCAGTATTCCCAAAAGCAAATCTGTAAAGATTTTAGGAATTAATCCTCATGGAGAATTTTACTAGTGAAGCCTCCGACCCTATACTAAATGATTCCTCCGAAGAGACAGACTCAGAAGAAGATGAGGATGCCATCCAGCAAGAAGTTCATCTGTACAGAACTCCGAAGAAAATAAGTAACTATATTTTTGTTTATGTCATAAAGTCATCATTTATTGTCGATGACTCATTTTTTTAATACTTAACTACTTGGAATTTGAACACATATTTTTTGTAAGATTGGAAATTTACTTCAATGAACAAATACTTTCCTCTATTCTCATTTATTTTCCAAATTTTACCTTATCATGAATACTTTTTATTTCTTAAACAAGTCATTATCACCTCGCATTCCGATAAAATAGTACATTTAAAGAATATATAGCACTTCGAATACAATTAATGTGTGCAAAGAACATTATCTCCTCGAATACAACCAGTGCATTTAGAAAATGTTAGCACCTCGAATACAAATAGTGCATTTAGAAAACGTTAGCACTTCGAATACAACCAGTGTGTTTAAAGAACGTTAGCACTTTGAATACAAACAATGTGTTTAAAGAACGTTAGCACCTCGAAAATAATCAGTACTCTTGGTCAACAACTTCAAAGATGATCAGTTTTTTACCGGTTTCCAAGATAATATAAATTCTTGTATTTAAAACGACCATTGGCCAAAAAAGAGTTTTATTAATATCGTCGAATATATACATAACACCCCATTAAAACCTTTTTGGGCCAACATGATAGGATAGAGTATGTTAAATATTCAACAAGTATCAAAAGAAAAAATTACTCACAATATAGTTTTAAATGTTCTATATTCCAAGGATGTTGAAGTAATCTGCACGGCTCATCACAAAGGCGATACGTACCCAACTTTATTCACTTTGTTACCTCGTAAGGACCTTCCCAATTCGGGGCCACTTTACCAAATCTTTTGTCCTTTGTATGAAGGAATAATTTGCTCAAACCTTTGTCACCTACTTTAAAATCCCTCCTTCTCACCTTTGAATTATAACGACTCCTCATCAAAGTTTGATAATGAGTCATATGAAAATGTGCCCTAACTCTTTTCTCTTCGATCAAGTCTAAGTTTGTTCTGTTTGCCACTTCATTTAGATCTTCGAGAATAATACAGTACTCTATAAGAAGGTAAAGTAGATTCTGCATGGCTAACAACATCCATACAATATACCAAGGAAAATGGATTTTCTTGAGTAGCCTCTCTAGGAATTGTAGGATAAGCCCATAATAGCTCTTGAAATAGTTAGGCCATTTCCTTGCAGCACCTATTAAATTTTTCTCTAAGCCCTCCAAAATAGACCTAATAGTCACCTTCACTTGACCGTTTTCTTGCGGATGAAAATATGTGGAAAACAATTGTGTAATACCCCTCAAAGAGCAAAAAGAAGTCATTTATGTGTTATTGAATTGAGGACCATTATCTGTGGTGATTTTCTGAGGAACTCTAAAGCGACAACAAATATTATTTACAATGGTTCAGCCTTAGCCCATTTCGAAAAGTAATCCACCGCCACAATGATCATTTGACGTCCTCCAGAGGCCATAGACAATGCTCCTACCAAGTCGATTCCCCATCTATTAAAAGGAATGGCTTCAGAAATAGACATAAGTCTGTTGGTTTATGAATAGAATTGGCAAAGCGTTGACAAGTATCAGAACCTCGAACTAAAACTTTAGCATCATTAATGATTGAATGCAAATAATAACCTGCTAACAAAAACCTTCGCATCAAAGACTTAATCCCACAGTAAGCTGAACCTTCACCATCATGTAACTCAGATAAAATCTCATGAGATTCTTTCTTACCCAAACAACGCATCAATGGTCTACTTAAAGACTTTTTGTATAAATTTCATCTAACACAACCTAACCATGGGCTTTGTACCTTAAATTTTTAGCATGGTGTGTATCTTGAGG
This sequence comes from Limnanthes douglasii subsp. nivea, assembly GCA_036936605.1. Classification (NCBI taxonomy): domain Eukaryota; kingdom Viridiplantae; phylum Streptophyta; class Magnoliopsida; order Brassicales; family Limnanthaceae; genus Limnanthes; species Limnanthes douglasii. The sequence goes on along the minus strand of JAUPFV010000003.1, from coordinate 188,778,772 downwards.
TAACGTATCTCTTAGTAAAAAATAAGGATATCAGACCTCCAATCACTTCGAATTTATGTCTGGAGTAACAAATACTTCCTCAACATATTTACATTGTTTAGACTCTCCTGTAGCGGTATCCATGGATATTCTTTTGTATAAGAAATTGTTGCCAAATAATCAACAACTATATTATTTTATTGGTTAATATGATCAACAATCACTTTGTCAAATAAAAGAGTCAAATTTTAAAGCTCGAGTAAATACAATATTAAATTATCTTGCTTGGCCTCATATACGCCTCCCATATGATTTGCCACTAGCTGTGAATCTATTTCCCAACGAACTATTATCGCTTCATAAATGTTTGTGAGCCTTAAACTAACTAACGCAACCTCAAACTCAGCCTCATTATGCAATGCATGTCAACCAAACCGAATAGCCTGGTACATTGCCTCCCAAAAAGGAGAAACTAATTAAACCCCTATAGTAGATCCCAAACCACCATCAATTTGAACCACTCATATCGAAGTTTTTTGTAAAAGCTTTGTATATATCCCCTCAGCTCTACTCGAATGAAATTCGACCAGAAAATCAGCTAAAGCTTGAGCTTTAACATCCGTTCGAGGAGCAAAAGTGATATCAAAATCTTCCAATTCTACAGACCATTTGGTCATTCTACCAGATATATCTAGACATTGTAACACATTTTTTAGGCGGAAATAATCTGAACCACAATTGTGTGAGCTTAACAATAAGGACGTATCTTTCTAGCAGCCACCACTAAAGCTAAAGCCAATATTTCAAGCTTCAAATATCTTTTCTCTGATGCCCATAAATTGTTTCTAACATAATAAACTAGCTTTGAAACTCCCTTATCTTCACATATCAAAGGAGCGCTTACAACAAAATCTGACACTGTTAATATAAAAGCAGTTGCTCTCTACTTTTAGGCGTAGACAAGATCTTTGGTGACAACAAAAGTTCTTTAATCTTTGAAAAAGATGCTTCACAATCTCGTGTCCACATGAACTCTTTGGGTCTTCGTAAATCTTGGCAAAAAGGAAAATATTTGTCAGAAAATCTTGAAATAAATCGATTTAGAGCACCTAACCTTTCTGTCAAGATTTGCACCTCCTTTATAGTTTGAGGTGATGTTATTGAAACCAAAACCTTCAACTGTTCAGGATTAGTTTTTATCCTATTTTAACTAAAGATATACCTTAGAAAGTTTCCTGACCGGACACCAAAAGAACATTTTTCAGGATTTAGCTTCAAACGAATAGCCCTTAAATTTACAAACGGTTTCCTCTAAATCCTTCAGGTGTTCACCATCTATCGAGATTTTAACCAACATATCATCAATGTATACCTCAAAATTCCCTCCAACCTTAGGTGCAAAAGCCTTATTCATCAACCTTTGATATGACGCTTCAGCATTCTTCTACCCAAATAGCATGACTTTATAACAATATAGTCCTTGATCAGTGATGAATATAGTACTTTCCTGATCTTTTGGATCTATTTGAATCTGATTATAACCTGTAAAGGCATCCATAAAAGAAAGAATTTTATTCTCTGAAGTAGAATCAACCAGCTGATTTATTTGAGAGACAAGAAATGGATCTTTAGGGCATGGTCGATTCAGATTTGTGAATTCAACACTCATTCGCCACTTTCCATTCTTCTTTTTTACTAACACTAGGTTTATAGTCCATAAAATATATTGTACCCCCCAAATATGTCTGACCTGAGAGAGACGATCCACCTCGTCAACAATAACCTCTAACATTTCTATAGAAAAGGCTCGTCTGTTCTGAATAGTAGGCTTTATCCTCAGATTTATAGTTAGGCCGTGCAATATTATTTCAGATGGAAATCCTATTACATCCTATATTTTCCAAGTGAAAACATCCAAATTGTCAAGCAAAAATTATAACAACTGATAACACAAAGTAGGAGACAATAATCTTCATATTCGTAAAGTCTTCCCAATAGAAAAAATATACTCTTTAATATTCTCACTCACTGTTAAAGAACCCAAGGTCTCCCTCAGATCATCTATTCCCTCTTCATCCGAGGTTAACCCCCCTTAGTTGTTATGCAGCCATCTGATCCTCACAATTAGAACCTCAAACTCGGAGTGCTGTTGTATAACATTCTCTAGCCACTTTTTGGTCACTTCGAACCACTCCAACACGATCTCCAATGACATATTTCAAGCATTGATGAACAGTAGACACAACAGCATACATTCTTGAAAGCCAATATCTCCCAAAAATAGCATTGTAGCTGGTTGGACATTCAACCACCATAAACAAGACTTGGACTTTCTTTTTGAAATGGCATTTTTCCAAACACAGTTCACATTCGAATTCACCAATCACTTGAGCTATTACCCCTGTAAATCTAGTTATAGTACAATGAGACCGATAAATGTGAGGTGGATAACGCATCCTATCATAAATAGACTTGAATAACACATTTTCATAACTCCATGTGTCTATTAGAACATGTCGAATTTTAGTTCCAGATATATCTACCCTTATAACCATTGTATCCTCATGAAGACCAGCTATTCCCTTAAATCATCCTTATCGAACAAAATAAAATGATTATCATGTTTGTCAAATAAGTAGATAGGCATTTTTCCTTCTACCTGAGTTGTTAAATTTGCAAAGTTCCTTTTTCTGGAACTATTAATATTACCAGACATATAATTTCCCCCAAAAATTTCTAAAGATTCAAAATACTCACATAAGCTTCGAACTCGTCCATGATCCATTGGTTCATCCACAGCTAGTAAAATTAATCGATTTAGATTTGTGTCTAGATATTCTGAGGCTGCATCAAACTCATTACATTTATTATCTAGAATCATCATTGCATTTTCCTACTTCAAATTTGGGTTAACAGGTTGCTATATCGATGTACTTAGAGCTTTCGATCCACTATTTTCCCTTTAGCAAAAGTTGTTAATGTCATTCTCTATTAAATCTTGTATCTCCTTATTTAAATCTATACAATCGGCACTATCGTGCTGAATATCATTACTCTTGGTCTATTTAGTTATTGCACTCTTCTTTTAGTCTATTTATTAAAGCTGTCTTTTTAAAGCTTACATGACTTTTACATTTCTCGTAAATAGTAGCAACATTCTCAGTCGAATGAGCATAATACTATGGTTTTATCCACTGATTAGGCATTGAAATGTAATATTGATTGTTTGTTGTGAGTTGAAAAGGAACCCCTCATGTTCGAGGAGGTAAATTGTTATTTTTCTCAAACGTGAAGGTGCGTGATAGCTTGGATTAGTAGATCCTTTCCCCGAATTGTTCTGTACAAAATTAGGTCCACCTCGAACTCTTGCGGACTCCTCTACTTTAATCTAATCTTCCACTTGAGCCATTAAAGCCCCAAAAGTCAATGCTCTCTTTTTTGTCGTTTCATTTGCCAAATCTACTAGTAATAACCCTTGTTGGAACGCATCCATAGTAACCAACTCTTCACAATTATCTAACCCTGCTTTTGTTAACATAAAATGCTTCTTATAATCCCTCAATTTCTCTCCCCTGGGTTGCTTACATTGTATTATTGTATCTCCATTTGCACGCATCTCTTTGCTTCCCACAATCTATCGTCAGAAATCTGTATAAAAATCAATAAAGTTGGTAATAGATCCCCTCAGAATACTATTATACCACTTCAATGTAGTGCTCTCGAAAGTCTCAGAAAAAACTCTACATACCAACATGTCATTAATTTCAAATTTCATCATATAGTTTTTGAATTGTTCAATGTAATTATCGGGATCCTGCATCCCATCAAAATTTTCAAGCTTGGAGATATCAAAATGCTTCAGAAGAGTAATAGATCTAATCTCAACTGTTAAAGAAGAAGTTCTCTAATCTACTCCTTGTACATACTGGTTTTCTCCTCTTGATCCCATAATAACATACAAATTATGATTAGCTATACTTGTGTATTGGTTGGTTGTATTCTCTTCACACCATTCAATATTCCTCATATAACGAGGTTCATCGTCTTACTACTTAGCTGGTGAATTATTTCCATATCATAGCCTTAGGGTACTTTATTTCCCTTTGACAATGACTTACTTCTTTAACCATAGTGACTAGTATGATGCATTAAATTATTTAGCAAATTGCGCAGCCATAGAGATGATCGAACTAGTATTACTTTACACTTTCTATAATGTTGTAAACCTACCTAATATTAATATGTTTCCAAACATGCTACCAAATGTATCCACACAACATACTAAAATATGAGTCGGAGTAACCATTGATCTCCAGATTATCATGACTTCTTATATGTCAACATTTGTTAATTTTCTTGTTGCTTATACTATAAAGTCCTTTATGAAATCTTATGAATGGTCTATCTACAGACTACTTACAAACCGTTCCAACAACCCGACAACATATAAAATGTTTGACCTTACAAACAATTGAGTATACACCAGAATCCCAACTGCCAAAGCATATGGAACCTTTTACATTTCCTCAATCTCAAAATTTGTCTTTGGACATTTACTTACACATAATTTGTCTTGTTTTTCAATAGAGGTATTCAAGGGCGTATTAAATTAATTAACTTACTCCACTAAACCTCTGATACCCATAGTGCTCAATGAAGTTCATCTGAAAACCAAAGAAGACTGTTATCTCAAGAAACTTGTTGTACCACTATCGAGAATCTTTTTTAGCTCACAAATGTATTTCTTAACCTTGTATACTATGGACTTTGAATCACATATTACAAAGTTCTTAGCTTGCACCATATATAACGTTTTCCTTAATGTTACTATTTGAGAAAAAAACATTTTAACATTCATTTGATGAAGCTTTAAGTTAAAGTGTTCTACTGATGTCATTACCTTTTTAACGGAGTCATTTATGAAAGATGAGAGAATGTTTCTTAAAATTCAGTTCCTTTTTGTTGAGTATTTGCTACTGTTATAAGTCATGTTATAATGAAGATAAACTATATGATCCAAATCTATAATGTTCTTCCTATCTCTATTAGATCTTTTTAAGGGTATTATTTTTGAACTTTCACTCTCTTAAAGCAATAATGCTTAAAATTATTTAAACATTTTTTTTTCTTCCTTATCTAGAAGATAATATTCATCTTGAGTGACTTAATGTTCTAACGTGAGTTTAATGACAAACATTGAAACTAATAATCTTATACGTGAGCATCAATCCACCAAAAACCTTCTTTTGGTATGATATGTTGACTTTACAACCACTGTATAATTGATTATAAATCGATTAACAAACTTTCTTTTAATGAGGGAAAATCTTTATCAAATGATAAACCAAGTAATGAATTCACAACAACAAAAAAAGTAGTCAAAGTTAAATGCATTTTCTCTCTCTACTATTGTGGTAATTCTCAAATGAGGATTTAGGTTATAATTTATAGATCCATGTTCGTTTAAAAAAAACATTCTCGACTTACTACACCTAATCAGTCCGTAGAAAAAATACAAGATGTCCTAGAAGCATAAATACGCGTTCATAAAAAATATAAAAGATACATCGTTTAAATAAATACTTTTACAAAAATTGTTAAAATAACAATTAAAAACAGGGAATAAGAATATAAACATGTAAAAATATTGAAAAAAAGTCTAAAAACTATAGACGAACACCATCGGTCAATCAGACACAATATGTCCTGGATGTATCTTCAAGTATAGAACTTTATTTTCCATCCTCATAACATTTATGAGCATCATGATCTTCACTTTACTCAATCCTAACAAAAAAACAAGGTTAGAAACAAATACACCTCGTAGAAGTAAAAAAGAAATAATTTATAGCATATATTTATTTATAGTACAATAATATACATGACTGATATGAAGCCAAGTCTTTGTGCACATCCTTCAACATGGAAGAATAAACATATACCCTAGATCTTTCATCTGTCACAAAGTCAAAAATACTTCATTGCACAACCTCAAATTCAGTAAGTCTCATTTGAAGGGTCGATAAATTTGACCGTGTCTCTCATAGAGCGAGAGATTTACTGGCTAGCATGTCACTCTAAGATTTCAACTGAAAAGATAAAATATTATTTCTCTCCAGGATTTCGTTAAGCATTTGTTTCAAACGTCCCTCCCACTTAACACTAGATGTAAAAGCACCCCGCAGGTCGGGACGATCATAAACATAGGAGGAAGTACCCTTAGAAAGAACCTGGAGGTCTAATGGTTGATCCAAGGGCTTAACTTGGAAATGATGACATATCATCAACCTGATGAAAATAAGCTATAACAATAGAAAACTATAAAAATAATCAAATATGGAAAGAAAATAAAAATAGTGATTTCAAAACCAAAATCTAACTAGCGACCAACTAACTCCAAATAGGAAAGAAGATTAGGAGAACGCATACGCCCGGCCATAGCATAAAACTAAGTCATAGTCTCTGTAATTTGGTTACCAAAAAGAACAAATGAAAATGAAGAAAAATCTTAAAGTCTGAAGAACATGAGATATTAAAAAGAATTCTACTTCTTATAATTACATTATCGTTGGATGCCAATGAAATGACAGCTTTAGACACAGATAAACAATTGCAATGAGCAATTATAGTAGTAGGTGTCTGTATTGAAGAATAAAAATATGTTAAGGAAACTCTCTTTTTTTACTTTTTTCATATTTGGAAATCCTAAAGATAGCATCAAACTCAATTCTGTCAAACCTAAAAAATAAGCTACCTCCAAAAGAGTCTCTATTAGAAGCTCATGCGCCTGATGACACAACACGATCCAACGATTATATGACATGTGACGGTTCACTATGGAGAGAGGAAAAACAACCAGTTTTATTTGCAACTGGTAGAAAGGATGAGAAATTATTTAGTAAAATAGTCAAAGGGATACCTAGAGTAGGAAGATGATCATTCACATTCACTGCATCATGAGCATGTACACAACTTAGGAAACAAATTTTTATTTACTATAATAATTGAAGAATTAGTAGTAAAAAAATACATAAGAGAGTGCGCCTTTTGAGAGGAACATAGTCGTTTTTTCATTGTAATTCTCATTAGTTTTTACCAAAGGTGCAATAGCTTCATCCATTTCAGCAATAAGTACCGAGTAAACTAGATGTTGATTTTTCCAGACCACGTGTCTATGATAGGAAACTTTTAACTTTAATATTAGTAGGCTTACTATTTTTTTTCTTCCTAAAAAGAAAGGTAGTAGAGAAATTTTCATGAACAAACACGTCACGCCAAAGCCCAATTCCTACAAAGTTTCTCGTATCTAGATCAAACTAGCAATTCATAAAAAAGGGAAATTAATGAAATGAGCTGAAAAACATAATATTAGAAAAGGTCAATATGATAAAGCAAAAACAGCTACGATTTTGAGAATGTTAGAGTTAAAGTGGCATTGTATCAAAGATTGAAAATGTCATGAGTTCTCTCAACTATGGTAGCTCAGTTGCTACGAATGTAAACAAAAATGTTCTTCCAAACTATCAAATTTTGAGAAACCATGTATTTATTTTTGAAAATAAAAATATATACATATGAAAAAAAAATATACACGTAAATCCGCTACTCAAACATATTTTCTTTTTCCAGACTTATTTCACAACTAAAATCATATTTCCGCAACTATATTATTCTTATTTAAGAAATTTATTTGCATGTATTTCAGTAACTGGACACATCTATTTTTGCAACTAATGTCATATATACGTAATTATTTCTTTCTATTTAAGAAACTCATTTGCGTCTGATTCCGCAAGTGGAACGCTGTTGTTTTTTGTAAATACAATTATACGTAATTGTGCAACTGGAACACAATTACTTTTTTCAACCTAATTACAAGTAATTCCGCAACTAAAACGCAATTATTTTTCTACACTTATTTCGCAATCCAATTACACATAATTAGGCAATTAAAATAATTCAGAAAATATATTTTATGGATCTAGTTTTGTTCGTCTTAAAAAAATAAAACCAATATTAAATAGGTATATTTTTTATTAATCATGTGGTTATCGGTATATTTAATTCAAAACCATATAATTTTTCTTACTTTATCAAACTTTAGATGATTATTAATAAATAGGTTTGATATTAGATGATTATAAATAAATTATATTTTTTTTAAAAACACTTTTATTTGAAATAGAAATAGGCCTTAAAAGGGAAATTACAAACAGTCCAAAAACAACTCACAAGAGCTGATTATAATTATCATAGGAATAAAAAAAATCTCGAAATCAAAATTTAATCCACCATAGATGGGGATTAAAATAACAAGATAAAAAATTTGGGAGAGAGCGAGACCCGAGTTTAAGAGGGAGCTACTACAACATCGATTCTGATAAAATCTTCAAAATTAAAAGAGATTATCCAAATAGCTGACGAATCGACTTAAAAGACTCTAAGAAGCTTCAAGTTAAATAAATACGACATCCCAAAGATGAGGAAAAGATCGGGAGATGAAAATGGAGAAAATGAAGATACAACTTTATGGGTAGATTACATCTCCCAAACTGATTAAAATAAACGTTTCAGAGCTCATAGAGATGATAGACCAACTAGCAAAACAACAATTCAAAGCTCTTTTAACAACTACAAGATAAAGTCAAACAACTTTCTTGTAAAACAAGATCAGACAAAATGGGTAGTATTAAAGGAAATATGAATAGAACGGATTTATATTTATGAATCAATAGATAAATAAGAGTGAAAATCTAGAAAAAATAATCAAAAACTGATTCGAAAAGAGACATAGTGGAGCCATCAACTGGAAGTGAAGAGAGATGCATGGCATTTGAGAGGAGAATTGTTTAGGTACAAATTCGATAATATGTCTTTAACACTTTTCAAACATGAATTTTTCTGTTGATCCATCATCTTAGGGATGAGCAGACCAGTATATCTAAGAAAACTAGAAAAGAAACGATTAATTAAGTAGATCTAAGATTACCAATGTTTGATCTTTCTAGGTTAATGATAGCATTAAGAAACTGAAGAGTTTGATGCTTAGTAAAGGCAGATTTCATCTTAAATTTAAGGGTCCATTTAGCGAGCCAATTGGCTGCTTTGTTTTGGACCCTATTAATGTGATTAATTTTTATTGAAGGAGCAATTAATCGTCTGCAACAGTTCAAAGTATATTCAAAAGACTTAGGATATTTTCCAGTAGATAGGATATTGACTATTAGATCTAAGTTAGTTTCTATAGCGGAATTTAAAAAACATTTGAGCTTACAGAGATGAAGCCCTTCAAACAAAGCTTTGGCCTCCTCCATTAAGGGAGATAGTTTCTCGAAAATGTTACCACAACAGCAGATAAGATCCTCCTTACAGTCTCTGATAATCATACCCCCATTGGCGTTGCCATTGGCTTGAGATGAACCATCAGTATTAAGTTTGACCTTATTAGAAAAAGAAAGGATCCATGATAAATAGATAGGCTTCTTTTTAGATTTGAGGTGATTATTGCAACCTAACTCAGAAACAGCATTCAAATAAGGAGACTAAATTATTGTGAATTTTGGGGGATTTTTATTGAGCTCAAGATTATTTCCAAGCTTCTTGCTCTTCTTCTACCTGGATTCTCTCCTTAATTCACCCACTATTTTCCTATTTTTTGTTCATCCCCTCATCTTAGGTTTGTTTTTGTTCTCTGGTTTCAGGTTCTTCCAGGAAATCGAGGAGTCATAGAATCGTATAACATTGCATTCCCTGAAATTAATCATGCAAAATATGTCATTGAGAATCCATATTCCTCGAGTGTCACGAGTCGAATCATGAATAAAAATTTGTTACCTAAAAGATCTTATGCTAACGTTATCAATCCTTGCACTTCTCATTACGATGCAAAACCAATAAAGATCCAAGCTTACAACGATTATATCTCCCCACAATTAAATTAGAGTGTTAAGAAAAAACTAATACAATCTAGCAAATTCACGTTGGTCGGTAAATTCTCTCAAGGTTTACGCAAGACAAAGATTTTTTGTCCATTTTTAGAATCAAAGAAATTCGTTAAAGAGTACAGCATCAACAAGTGGGTTGCAGGCACATCCTGATTGAATTCTCAATCAAATCAGACATGTGCTTGTTATGGTCCCATAATGTGTGGTATGTTGGAGAAAAAGATATGAGACTATTTAAATGGTCTTCTATATTCAACCCCAAGTTTGAAAACCTAATTATTCTCATTTGGATAAGACTGGAAAATATACATGAATACTTGTATGATGAATAGATAATCAACTTGATAGTTTCTTCAATAGGTCAGCCTTTCAAATATTAGGTTCATCGTAAGAATATGGCCTTATTCAACGCTTGCTATGCTTGGGCTGAAGTAGATATCAGTATAAAATTGCAACATGATATATGGGTTGGATTCAAAGAAAATGATGGATGTTGGATACACGTCAGCTACAAGAATGTTCCAAAATTCTTAGATCAAAATCAACAAAGAAATGACGAACCTGACCAGGAAACTGAAACTGATAACTTGCATAGCATCAATAATAAAAGACAAAGAATCAAATCCATAATAGTTAAAGATTAATTCCCCAGAAAGCATGATAGCTGCAAACCTCTTGAAGCTCAAATCGTTACATCCAATCAAAAAGTTGAAACCAACATCTTCATCTTCACAAACAAGATCACGCCTCAAAATGAATAAATCATAGAGGTTATAAAAAACCTAGATTATATTACTCTCTTGAAATTAAAAACAAGAAAATGCTGATACAAACATTCATACTCCAAAAAACCATAATTTTGGAAGCATGCCTTCATCTTCTCTTCTTAAGAAGAAGGAAGTGGATAAAATATTCCAAGATTTTCTTAACAAAAAACTCAAAGAGGCCAGACATAGAAGGAGTAAAGGTGTAGGTGTCTGCAAATCTCTTTTTGGGACCAGCAAGTCTCAAAAGACCTCTCCTAATCATTATTAAATTTCTCAGTTGGAATATTCGTGAAATAGGGAATAAATCTTCGATGAGAAGGCCCAAGAACATTATAAAGAAGGAGAATATTAGCATCATTACAATTCAAGAGCATTTTATTTCTTCAAACTATCTATCTTCTATTGCTAATAAACTAGGTTTTAGCAATTTTATATCTAATTATTCAAATAAGATATGGATGTTTTGGCAGTATTCTTTCAGCATCAACATCACCTTAGACTACTCTCAGTTGTTTTATTGTGAAGTTAATCATAATCTAATTAATAAATTCTTTCACATGACCTCTAATTATGCCAAATGTCAAAGGAGTAACAAAATAGATCTTTGGTCTTCTCTTAAAACTACCTCATCTACTATTAGAGAATGGTTCATTATTGATGATTTTAACTTTGTTATCTCTATTGATGACCAAATAGATTCATCTACTTATTGACATAACGGTGCTAATGACTTTATTGATACTATTAACTATTGTCTATTGGAGGATGCATGATACTAGGGTTCTAGATTCACTTGGACTAATAAATCCAAGTGGAAAACGCTTGATCGTGCTCTGTTTAACTTCTCATGGGCTGACTACTTCTCTTTTACCAAAGTTAAACACGTAGGAAAAACGTGTTATGATCATACCTCTTTGTGTATCTTTATCTAACAACAAAATTCAATCTAAATCGTGTTTTAAATTCTTAAACATATGGACATTAAAGATAAATTTCCTATCTATAGTTGAAGCTAACTAGAATATTCAAATGCAGGGTAGTCTTATACATATGTTTTGGAATAATCTCAAAAGGCTCAAAGGTGAACTTAAGAGGTGTAATTTTGAAAAATTTAGGAATATTTTTGATAATGTTGCAGCAGTTAAAGAGCAGGTCAATAACAGTTAATCTATTCTCATTCACAGTAATACTACAGACAATATTAACAATCTAGCTAAGGAAAATGCAGTGCTTCTTCTTTCTCTTTCTCAAGAAGAGTCAACTGGCAACAAAAAACTCATACAACATGGATTCAAGATGGGGATCAAAATACAAATTTGTACCATAATTGTGTACAAAAAAGTAAAAATCTAAGCATCGAAGAGGGTTCAACTTGGTCAACAGATAAGTCTCCAATTAATAAGTCTGTTGAAACTTACTATAAGGAAATATTATCTAATAACCCTTATTCAAACTATAAATCTGATCTTGACATGTTTAATAGTCCTATTTTTTATTCCATTCCTAAATTGATTGATGATTAAGACAATATTAAACTCTTAAAGATGCCTAATAAATTTGAAATTTACAAGGTTATCAATTTTCTATGAATCATGCTAGTGCAGCAAGTATGGATGGCTTTCTTGCTAGCACATCATTAAGCAAGACTTGACCTCTGTCATTGTATACTTATTCAAAGGTCAAAGCCTTCCTCAGGGTATCCTTGCCATTGGGTATTGCATCATTCCCAAGTCAATCAATTCTACAAAATGGAATGATTATAGGCTTATTAGCCTGTGTACCTTGATAAACAAGATTATTTCTAAGCTACCAAATAATAGATGAGAAACTATTATTCCTAAGATAATTTCTGAAAATTAAAGTGCATTTGTTAAAAAAATAGATCAATACATGAAAACATTATCTTAGCTTATGATCAAAACTTTGATATAAACAAGAAAATCAATGTTGTGAATATTATGATCAAACTTGACATGGCTAAGGCGTTTGGCATAATATCCCACAACTTTCTTGATAAAGTTATGATAAAGTTTGGATTTAACTTCACTTTTGTTAATCTAATCAATAAAATTACATAATTTTGCATGCTTTTATTTTAATTAATGGCCAAACAATTGGTTATTTTAAAACTAAGAGGGAGCTTAGACAAGGAGACCCTTTGTCTCCTAATCTTTTTATTATTATTGAGGAAGTGCTTATTAGAGGTCTGAACATTATGTTTACTAATAAAAAATCATGTAGTATAAAACTAGAAGCTCTATATTAGTTCTTCCTTTAGTTTTTATTGATGACATACTAGTTTTTACTAATGGCTTTAATTCATATATCTCTGTGCTTAGTAACTTTTTACAGATTTGCCATGAAGTCTCTAGCCAGATTATTAGCAAAGAGAAGATGGACATAATAATATCTAACAAATTTCCTTCCTCTATAGTTAATTATATTTCAGCCTCAACTGGTTTAAACAATGGATACCTTCTAACTACCTCTATTGGCATCACTCTCCACTACAATAATAAAGCAAAAAACTATGACTGTCTTATTAACAAAGTCAAGACCAAGATTTCTGTGTGGAAGAGGAAAACGATTAGTTATGGAGGAAAACTTACTATTATTAATACTACTTTGATGGGCATCGCAACTTACTAGACCTAGTCCTCCTCTCTTCCCTCCTGCATCATTAATAGAATAGAGAAGTTATTTAATAAATTCTTATGTTGAACTACTTCGGAAGCTAACAGAATGAACTTGTCAAATTGGAATAAGGTTTGTAAGCCTTATATTGAGGGACGTTTGAACATTAGAAATATTAAAAACATACATAATACTTTTCCTTGTTGGCTTTAGTTTAAGTTTAGACATAATAAGTCACTTTGGTCTAAGTATATTCATATCACTTATTGTAAGGCCAATCACCCCATTCAAGCTAACTATAATACAAATAATTGTTCCAAGATCTGGAAAAGATGATATATTATCAAGAATGTGGTTGAGTCTAATGTTAGATGGCTTATCGGGAAAGGTGATGTCGATTTCTATATTGACACGTGGATTGGAAACTATCATCTTCTCAAGTTAAATGATTTTATGGATTACTCTGGTTATGTTCAGGATTAAGTCTTTAATTATTGGTACCAGAAATGCTGGATCAATGTTAAATTAAGAAGCTTTCTTTCTGATAATCATATGTCTAGAATTGCCAAGATTTTTATCAAAGATAATGTTGAAGATGGTATCTACTGGTTTTCTTCTAAAGATGGGAATTTTAATACCAAATCCACTCGGAACCATATAAGGGTCAATCACAATAAATCTAGCATTTTTTTGTAAAGTTTGGAACAACATTACTCCTCGGAAATGCTCTTATCTTACCTGGAGAAGTTTTTACAATTGGCCTTCTATTGATACTGTTATAAAATCCAGGCATTTCACATTGGTTTCTAAGTGCCAATTCTGTGAAAGTATAGAGTCTACTAATCATCTGTTTATTGAGTGCTCTTTCCGTTGGAAAATTTGGTGTTACTTTTTTTTTCAAAATTAATATTGGCAGATTTATGAATATCACTCACATGTTGAGATCTTGATTTTGGGCATCTAGCAAAGAGGTTCCTCTATGTTCTATTCTCCCTTCTATTATCTGCTGGGTGATTTGGAATTTTGAGGAACAAAGCTAAGATTAAAAGCCATTTCACTTATTATATTATCATTATAAACTATATCAGATATATCATTAATGGTCTGGATCAGGCTAATCTTCTATATGCTAAGCTTTGGTCCTAATTTGAATGCTGATTTCGAGTTAGGATGCTATAATCACCTCAAATCTAAAATGAAGCCTATCTATTTATCATTGATCCCTAATCTTCCTAATAAGATCAAACTTAATACTGACGGTTCATCTCAAGCTAATGGCGACGTAGTGGGGGTATGATTATCAGAGACTGTAAAAGGATCTTATCTCATGTTGTGGTAATATTTTTGCGAAGCTATCTCCCTTAATGCCAGAGATCAAAGCTTTTCTTGAAGGGATTCATCTCTATAAGCTCAAAGGTTTTTTAAATATCGATATAGAAACTGAATCAGAGATAATAGTCAATTTCCTATCTATTGGAAAATATCCCAAGTCTCTTAAATATACTCTTAATTGTTGCAGGCGTCTAAATAGGATTATGTCTAAGGTAATCAACAACACGTTACTCACTCTTCTACCTAAAATAATCTCTAGAAATTAGGACGCATTCATTCATAACAAATCTATTAAGGATCATATCCTTATAGCTACTGAGCTTCTTCATGATCTTAACAAAAATAAAAAAGCTGACAACATTCTAATCTAATTAGATATGTCGAAAGCTTTCGATAAGTTATCTCAGTCTTTCATTCTGAAAGTATTAAAGTGTTTTGGATTCTCTTTTTGGCTTTATCAACTTAATAAACAACTTAATAGGCATTGTTCTGTCTCAATTCTGCTAAATGTAAATGTATATAATTTTTAAAACTAACAGAGGGCTTAGACAGGGGGATTCTATGTCTCATACCCTATTTATTCTTGCTGAAAAAGTCTTTAGCAGAGGCTTACATAATCTGTTCACTGAAAATTCTAAAATGCATTATCATTTTTAGAAGTAAGCCTCATGTTTGCGATGATATCCTCATCTTTACTAATAGCTTGGTGAAGATTACGAAAAAACTTATAAAATTCCTTGGCATATATCAAAACGTCTCTGGTCAAGCTATTAATAAAGATAAAACTAAAATCATTTTTCCTGATAGAATTAGCAAATTCATGTTTGTAACTATCTCTACCATTTTAGGATTTAGTGCTACTCTCTGCCTACTGAATACTTGGGAATAACTTTAAACAATAGAAACAAAAGTAGAAACTATACTAGTCTTATAAACAAAATCAGCATGAGAATAAATGATTGGGAAGACAAGCACTTGTCCTTTGTCGGAAGGCTCACCTTGATTGAGACTTCTCTGATGCATATCTCCAACTACTGGATCTAAAGCTCTTATATGCCCAAAACTGTTATCTACAAAATTGAGAGCATCTAAAATAAATTTCTTTGGGGCTCCATATCTTCTGAAAAAAGAATTCATTGGTCATCCTGGAAATCCATCTATAAAACTTACCAAGAACGAGGTTTACATATTCATGACATTAGTGACCTTCAAGACTCTTATTCGTGTAAAATTTGGTTGAACTTCAGAAGCAACAAAAGCTTATGGTCCAACTTAATGCATTAGACCTAATGTGTTAATATTCATCCCTTACAGGCTTCTTATAACAAGCCTGGATCAAGGACTTGGAAGAGGATTGCCAAAATTAAAAATGTGGCTGAGGAAAACATTACCTGGGAAATTGGTAGTGGAAATGTTGAATTCTGGCTAGAGAATTGGTATGGTGACTCTCCTTTTATCCTTCTAAATGATAACGGTGACAACAAAGGCTATAGACAGCAGCTGGTAAAAGATTTTTGGAAGAATGGAAGTTGGGATTTCAACTTAATTCATATGTTCCTTAAAGAGGATGCGATAGAAAAGATAAAAAAAATCTTATTGTCAATCCAAACCAAGAAGATACAATAAACTGGAGACTTTCAAAGGAGAACAACTTCAGCACAAAGTATACTTGGAATCACTTAAGAACCAAGTATAACTACTTCAATATCTATGGCAAGTTATGGAACATGGTCACTTCAAAGAAGTGTTCGTTTCTGGCCTGGAAACTTATCAAAAAAATTATTCATGTTGACACTGTTATGCAGAAGAAGCACTTTAACATTGTTTCTAAGTGCCAGTTTTGTAGGAGTATTTAGAGCCCTAAGCATCTCTTTATAGAGTGTGATATTTCCTGGAAAGTGTGGAGTCATTATACTTTTATTTTCAACATTGAAATCTTTAATTATATGGCCATTGTCCACATGTTGAAGGTTTGGTTCTCGTCTACTAGTGCCAATACTCAGACACATTCCCCTGGTCATTGTTCTCTGGACTATCTAGAGATACAGAAATAAAGCTAAGTTCAACGATAAAATCTATAAACCCGAGAAGCTTATAAGGTACATAAACAATATTATTGTTAGTTTAGATTTTTCAAATTGTCTCAGGAAAAAGCACTGGAGCAAGGACCTTCACTTAGTTAGGAATATGGGCTGCAAATTTTCAATATCTCAAAAGGTTACCTATCATCAATGCTCTCTTCCTAATCATGGCTTCATCAAACTAAATATGAATGTGTTTTGCTTGAGAAATTGAGAAGCAGGAGGAGGCATAAATTTCATAAATCACTATGGTCATATTATTTTTGGTGCTTCAAACCTATATGGTAAGCTTAGTCCATTAATGGCAGAGCTATGAGCTTTTCTTGATGGATTAATTATTTGTAAAAGAAATAACTAGAAAAATGTTCAAATCGAAACAGATTTTGAAAATATCACTAATCTACTTGCTAGTGGTAATTACCCTTATCATCTCAAGCCTGCTCTTAATTCCTGTAGAATTCTAATATACTCAACCATGACCATCTCTCACATTTCAAGGTTTCAAAACATGGCAGTTGATTGGCTAGCCAAGTGGACCTTGAAATGTAAGCAAAAAATTCAATTTAATGAAAATCAAGCCCCAAATCAGTTGAAAGCTATCACTAGCCTTGAAAGTAGGAATCTGGGGTACCTTAACGTGGAGGACTAATTGTCTTGAATGGATCGTAATCTAACTCTGGGCAGCAAGCACTGCTTGACAAACGCTTTGTTTTCTTGTTGTTCATACAAATCATTAGCTATGGAAGGTTCTCGTAATCGCTGGTGGTGGTAGTGTCATAGCATCCAAGACATCATCGCTGGTGATAGAGTCACTGCATCATTGTTGTTGGCTAGCTGCTGGAGCTCGGGTCGAATCATTAGATAGAGAAAGTTCTTGAAATCGCTGCTGGTGGTAGTGTCATATCCATGGCATCATTTGCCAGTAAAAGAGCCATGCATCAAAGTCAACTCTGCTGTTGGTTACCTACTGTATATAAACTACCTCTGATAGGCAAAACTTCTTACTTGACGAAAATTTGCTGTTGGATGAGGTGCTGTATCGAGGACTCTGTTGCGACCTTCAAGAATCAATGGAGTCTTCTTCAAATTTCAGGAGCTCGGGTCAAGTCCAAATCTCACCATAGATGAAACCTTCTAGCTGAATTTAAAGCTCATTTTTTAAAAGGGCTTTCTTTGGAGATTCCAAAATTCAAAAACTCTACTTTCATTGAAGGGAGAATTTGAATTAAAAAAATTAGTTGCCAAATCCAAATCCTAGAATTAATATAATTGTACCAAAACTTTTCCTTTCATTCACAATGGGCCATCGAATAAAATTTTATTTTAATAAATAAAAAAACTAAAATTCAGTAGGTCATCGTTTATTCTATTTTACAGAATTTGCGATATTGAAGATTGAGATTGAGAAGCTTGTACGTTTGACAAGTCAACGTACAAAACGAGAGCCTACGTGTTCACTTTTGTCCAAAGGTATTCCACACATACAAATTACAATCAACCTTACAACGACGACAACAAAAGGAACCCTAGGATTCAGATCTCTCTCTTCTCTCTCAATTGAATCCAATTGAATTGTTGTTTAAGCAATTCCTCAGATCTCTTAAACCTGCTTTGAGAGAGAGAGCAGACAATCTGTCTCCATCTTCAAACAAATCTCTCTCTCTCTCTCTCTCTCTCTCCACATTTCTTTTTCATATTCTTTTTTTCTTATTTGACCAAATTTCGATTATCGAACTATATTGTTGTTGAATATATTATCAGAAGTTGAAGAAGAAGAGGATCACATTTAACGAGAAGGAGACTGTTTGATCGGTGGTCGCCATGGACGTCCCTAGCTCCTGGGATGCTTTACGCAAACAGGTAATCTATTTTCGATGGTTTGTGTTTCATTCGTCTGAAATTCAATGAATTGCGTTATTAGCATCTTCAGATTGTTACATTCCGTCTGTTTTGATCGATTTCGATTATACGGAAGATTCTTTTAGTTGGATTTGGGCAACGATTAGGCTAGACATGGTTGTGTATACAATCAGATTAGGCTCAATATGTATTCGTCTTTCATATGGGTTCAAATAAGAATTTTGAGGATTCAGGTAATTGTGTCAAACAATCTATGGTCGTTTTCGAGCTATAGAGGAAAACCTGGAAAGAACTGTTAATGTATCTACTGGCTTGTTGACCCTTAAATCACTTGGGTTCATTCTAATACCTACTTTTATAAGGAGAATCTGGATTGGTCTCTTTAGAACTTCATGCCATTGTATTCAGAGAATCGTTAAAGTTTGTGCTTGACACTAGCTTGTTCTGATGTTTAGTGAGATTGGCTATGATCAATGAAATAGTGAGACCT
Source organism: Limnanthes douglasii subsp. nivea (assembly GCA_036936605.1). NCBI lineage: Eukaryota > Viridiplantae > Streptophyta > Magnoliopsida > Brassicales > Limnanthaceae > Limnanthes > Limnanthes douglasii. Next base: position 188,759,685 of record JAUPFV010000003.1, on the reverse strand, counting down.
AAAGCTGGAAGATAGCTAGCGTGTTTATCATTAAATCTACCTGAATAAAAATGTTCTACAAAAGTTATATAAATCTGTTATTGATGGCTTCTGTTAAGTTTTACTGGATCCATAAATATTGTCTGTGTACATTCTCTTATAAAATTTATAATACTAATCTACACAGATAAAAGCCTCAATTGCATAATCTAATCACGACAACTTATATGATATATTCTATTCTTCATAGTTTTCTCTTTTATGTCTCACGTTTATGTCTCATTTCTTTCACTCTTCACTTTTTCTACTTCTTGCTAACAAAGAGACACAAATATGACTGCAGGCAAGGAAACTTGAAGCTCAATTGGATGAGCAGATGAATTCATACCGTAAACTGGTTTCCACAAAGGTTCCGTCAAAATCTGATGCTGCAGAGACTGATCTTGAATCTGGGATAGACAGACTGCTAAAGCAGTTGCAACAAGTAAATTTACAGATGCAAGCTTGGGTATCATCTGGTGGGTCAGAAATGGTATCTCATACGTTGACTAGACACCAGGAAATTCTTCAAGATTTAACCCAGGTATAGTGGGTTGATTATGATTTCCCTATGTAGATAAAATTATTGACCATTAATTCGTTTGATATAGACACTTCTGGTCTCCTATTTAAGTGAAGATGATCGATGTGTATCTTAGGAGTTATGAGACCTTCTAGTAAACGATTATCAAAGCTACTTGCCATTTGATGTTTGGTAAATTCTATTTAGATCATATTGCTTACTTTCAGTTTTCACTTCCCAACAAGTCATACTCTGCCTGTTGTATGTAGATCTGATAATTGTTCGTTTTATAAGCCAATCGACTTATTTTAGTTTCTAGCAAAATGTGTAGTTAAAGAACTTTGAAAGGACGGTAGCACATTCGATATTAATATCTCAAATAGTTCTCTTACCTAAAGTAGGGTGTCTAAGCTGAAAACTGGATATGTGCCATATGCAGGATGATTATTTTTTAAACATTATCGTCAAAACATGTGGTCCTGACTAACGGATAGTTTTATTAAATGCAGGAGTTCTATCGTCTTCGATCTAGCCTTAAAGCTAAGCTAGAGCATGCTTCACTACTTGATGATTTTAGGGAATTTGATAGGACGAGGTTAGACTTAGAAGATGGTGTTGGATCTGCAGAGCGGGGTCTTCTCATGGAGCACGCAGCTATTAGCCGAAGTACAGGACAGGTAAATAAGTTTTGACAGCATATTTCTCCACAATGAAGGGCACATATTCTTTCTTTCTGTTGAGTTCTTTAAGTTAGGCCCTTGGATAACCTTACATGTAGATTCCAGATGTTGTTTGAAATTTTAAAAGATAAAGAATGAAGTTTCCAAATAAACTAGGCTTACAGAATTCCACTTTAAATACAATGGCGTATATATAGTTTGACAATATGAATAAGTATTAAATAATGAAAACCAAAAGTGCTTACTGAGCCATGGTGACTCATAAGTGCACAATACCACCATTCTTAAGGAGACAAACCTGAATGCGATAGTGAGAGTTTATGACTTTATATTTGAACCTCAATGTTACAGGTTTTGTTATGCAAAAGTCTTAGAATAGTAAAATACGTCAGAAACATTAAATTATAAATGTCTGTGATATCTTAAGATTCTTTATGGAGGAGTGTATTGCATATTTATGAATAGCGTCCAATAAAAAGATCAAATTCGGCATTGTGTCCCCACTCTATCCATTTTAATATTTTTTAAGCCAGTATTATCTTCTTTTTGGCATTTAGTGGTTTACGAGATGGCCGATTGATTTTAGACATTTCTCAGAGCAAGGGAGAAAAATAGGGTCTAGCACCAGTGCTAGATTTAGGTTGAAACTTAATCATGCGATATCCAAATTCTTTACATCCTTCGTCTTATAAGAATCGATTATTAAGGTTGCTCTCTCCAGTGTAATAAAAAGGGTTCCTGCATACCCAAGTTGTGCGAGTGTACTTTGAGCTGAGGAAGCTTTGTATAGCGGATTAGTAGGTTAATGTTCTGGTGAGACAGAGCTCTTCATCTTTGTTCATGAGGCTTGCATCTTTTGTCAATACATTAATTGTTCGTGTATAGCAGAGTATATAAATATGCCCCTTGATGTAATTACAAGTGGAAGTCAAGATACAGAATATTGTATTTGTAGTCCAACAAAAGACCGAAGAAGTTCTTTGTCCTGAATATTGAAAATTGGTGCAATATCTGGCTTATAATTGATTTGTTACCTTTTGACATCTCGTTTATTTTCGTACGCCGCAGTGGAGAATATGTATTTCTTTCCAATTTATATGTTCATATTTTGATGCGGCAGATGGATAATGTCATTTCACAAGCTCAAGCCACAATCGGTACACTTGTTCTTCAACGCTCAACATTTGGAGGAATCAACTCAAAGCTTAGTAATGTTAGCAGTCGTCTCCCATCGGTATGTATGCACAGATGTTAATGAACTTCTTGATATTTATTTTAAAAGGGTCTTGCTAACCGGTGCCCGAGGGCACCGGTTAAGGAAGCTTTTAGTTGCTTCTTTCGGAAAGATTCTTTTATTTAATGTTTAAATTTATTTCATTTTATTTAATTTAATATAAAAGATTTCCGAAAGAAGTAACTAAAGACTTCCTTAACCGGTGCCCGAGGGCACCGGTTAGCATTTTCCATTTTAAAATGCTGATTGCATTGTACACGTTGAGGGTTAACATATATTGCATTTCATGTTTGATGTAGCCGGCCTAATTTTCTATTTTATCCATACATGTGCTACAAATTTTGAAGAAGTTACAAATTGCATTAGAAAATCCTTGAAAAACTCTAGATACTTTGTCCACTATCGAAGAAAAATATGTACAAGCCCCAATGGATTTGCTATGGGTGGCTTTATCTTGTTTTGTGTACTATCATGCTCAACCAAGCTCCAAGCTGATTCGAATGGTGTAAAGTTATTAAAACACATGTATTATATTTAAGTACATATTCAATACTCTTTTTCAGATCAGCAAACAACTTCTCGTTTCTTAGAACATCCAAAACAAGTTTCAAATGCTCAGCGTGGGTATATAAGCTTTTATCATAGATCAGTAAGTCATCAAGGTAGACAACAGCAAATATTCCAATTTGCCCAAATAACAAATTTTGGGCAACTACCTTTATTCAGCTGCATGTTGCCCAAATTAATGTGTCGAAAAATCTTTTTTACTTCCACTTGTGTAACAAAATCTCAAAATTACCATCTCAATCTCAAAAAATTTACGTCATGTTAGTATTTAGTAGGTTTGCTTAATGGTACAAATAACTTGTGGTTGTGCCATAAATCTCTCTGAAATATCGGATTGACTTTGTGCAGGTTAATCAGGTTCTGTCTGCAATAAAGCGGAAAAAGTCCATGGATTCGATCATCCTTGCTCTTGTGGCATCTGTTTGCACGTTTCTCATTTTAATCTACTGGATGACAAAGTAAGGATGCAATTTTGTTTTCGATTGCCTGCTATAGGTGGTGGTCTCTATTCAATCGAGACCTATTATTTTGTTGATGTGGGGGTTCATTGCCTTATTGCCAGAGTAGTTTGTGATGATCTCTGTAGCCACACCATGTTTAGTAAAAAGGTTAATAACAAATGTGAATCATTGATGATCGAAGCCATTGTTGTTTTCTACCGAGTCAGTCTTGTCTATGAAATAAAGTTGTTATACTATAAAACTATGTTTTCTTGACATTTGTAAATGGTGGAAATAGGTGTGCTCTAATACCCTGGCGATTTGTCATACATAGCATAGTTGTATTTACTTATTAAATTTCTTAAAAGATTGAATTCAAAGCTTTTAAGTTGATTCAACATTGAATATCAGATTTGAATATAATTTCATTTTTTCAAAATTATATATTTTACTTGGATTGACCAGTAAAATCTGTCGCTTTGCAAATTCAAAATGTAATTGAAATTTCAAAGGAGTTCCGTTCCGCCTTTTAGTTTCAGTGAATTGCTCAAAAGCAAACGTCTCCTACGTGGAGTTGTATTTTTACCTTATGTTTTTTTTATAAAATCATCATTCATAAAAAAAAACTCTAAAACATTTTAAGAATGTATTTTTTATTTTTTTATTTTTTTTTTATTTTTTTTTTATTTTTTTTTATTTTTTTTATTTTTTTTTATTTTTTTTTAAAGAATGTATTATTTATGTCATTACTCCATGAAGATTTATTAAAATAAAAAGATTCAATACCCTTTTATGTTTGTTAAATATTGGGTCTTATACAGAAGCTTGAAGTTTGGTCCGAATTGAGCGAAGTTTGGTCCGAATTGAGTATAGACGTTCTCCAAAATTTGAGGGAATTAAAATTCTTGCGTCAAACATCTTTAAGTTTCTATTAAGATCAACCCATCAATTTTCCTGCTTTTTGAGTTTCCATATGAAAGTTTAACATTTTTGTTTCATTTTTTCATCTTTGATTTCTTGAGCATAAGATTGATATTTGCTGAGTGAACCCTATCTCATGCTACAAATTAAAAAACCAGAGCTTCTCTTGATTTCCAAACTCAACTCTTCTTTTGCATACCTGTAATAGAGAAATATTGATAGACATAGTCAAATTAGGGCTTGCTACAAGAGAGATCGATATTAGAGTAATCAAGTAATTGAAGTAACTTTATTTTGAATTGAAACACAATTTATAATTTTAACCATTATTATCAAGCTTGAGATACCTTGTACCCAAACTTTGCAATAAAGTTATGGCTCTAAGATTATTAGGAGTTTGATTTTGGGTGAAATTCATGTTTACTGTATTTTTTAGAGTTTGTTTTGCTATCCAATCAGCAACCATGTTTTGTTCTCGAAATATATGGATCACCGTCATTGTAGATGATATTAACTTCATGCAACAATAAACTATTGACTCTAGAAATCAGAGAGCTCTCCATTCTAGAATTATCTTAGTGAGAATGCTTGAATATATTTATATATCAATCCTGTTAATGTCTTTTGATTTGGAAATCAAAAGCTCATCTAGTAAATCCCGACAGTTAGCCACAATAGGAAATTACTTCCCCTATATTCTCCCAAAACCAACAATTATGTCTCCATTATGATGTCTGATTAGACCGCCTCCACTTGACTCACTGTCACGCTACAAACCTCATTCGTGTTTAGTTTGTACCTGTTAGCATTGAGAGAAAGAGAAATCCTGGACTTGTTCAAATGATCAACACAACCAATAGAATTGGTCATACATATATCCTTACCCAAGTGAGATCTCTTTAAGAGATTTGCACAGTCAAGACCAGTATGGGTATATATGATATGGTCAATCATTATCTTTGAGTTTACATTCTGATATTTATGTTCTTTTATTTCTCAAAGACCAAATGACCCATGAGATATGAAGGATAGTCCTTATGTAGATGCCTTCGTTTATTGACCAAAACCAAGACCTAATCATGTGAATAAATAACATGTTTTTTTATAGGAATGTTGAACAGAGTTTTAAAGTAGTTCCAACATTTTGAAGAGTCTTGACATTGAACAAAAACATGATTAATGGATTAAGCATTCTCACAATATTGACATTTAAAAACCAATTTGAATTTTTTATTTGTAGAACTAAATTTATAGGAAGCCAGCTACGTAGTGTTCTCCAAAAGAGACAATAACATTTCCTTGGAGTGATTGGATTCCAAAATTTCTTGTAGAGATTGGACTTATTGCATTTTAAGTCTGATCAAGTTCCAAGTGTCTTTTGTGTTGTAGTAGCCATTCAATGATAGAAACCATTTGATTATGTCATTGGATAAGTTTAGAGAAATCTTCTTAATTTTAACAATATCGGAAACAGTAATTAATCCTTCCAGCTTCTCCAAGTTCCACTGCCTATCAGCCCAAAACTTTCTAACTTCATCCAGTTCATACAATGTTGCATATTCTATAACATTAAATTTAATGAGTGGACTAGTGGAGCACCATTTATCCAACCAAAAATCTATTTTACCATTCCTTACATTTCAAAAGATATATTTCTCAACCATGTCCCTTATATCCATTAATTTGTTCCATATTTTTGAGCTTCTGTTTGACTTTACAGTAGTAATTGGGTGATGATGAGGACAGTAGATAGAGGACATTAGCCTTGCCCAAAGAGTCTTTTGTTCTTTGAATCTAAGCCATAGTTTTTAGAATTAAACAGTTTGAATATCCTCCAACTTTCTAATATTCAGCCCACCCTCCTCGTAATGTTTGCAAGGATTAGACCAACAGGACAAAGTAATAGCCAGTTTGTTTTCTTTTGAACCCTAGAAGAATCTGTTGCACAGACAATTAATCATTTGAGTCACAGATTTTGGGTGATAAGAGTTTTGGATGTTGTAGTTAGGAATAGTGGTTAAAGCTGACTAGACCAGGGTTAGCCTTCCACCAAAAGATAGCACCCAGTCGTCAAAATTGTTAATTCTATTGTTTATATTTATAGTAATATCCAAGTATTGAATAGGAAAATTATTGTGCTTGAAACCCAAAATACTCTCTAATCTTTGAACTCTTGAATGCAACATTGTATATGACACAATGATTTTAGATCTTCATTGTTAATGACCTGACCTGATCTCTCTTGATAATGAATTAGGAATTTGCTGATCTCTTCAATAATGGAGCCAGAGCCATTGATGAATATAATAAAATCATCCGCGAAAGCTAAACACGGTATATAACAGCTTCCCCTAGACTTGTATCTTGAAGAATGATTTTCAAATACCATATGTTTGAACCCCTTATGAGATACTCTTCTGCGATGATAAAAAAGACTTGAAGACAATGAATCACCTTGTTTTAACCCTTTAGTTGACGTAAAATAACCTTTTATTTCACCATTAACTATGATCGAAGAACTGATATTTTTTATTCTCTTAAATACCAAGTTTAAAAACTTATTGTCAAACCCAAAAGAGGCCACTATTCTTAGGATAAATTGATATAAAAGCATGTCAAGGATTTTGACATGTCAATTTTAAGAAATATATTACTTCCTCTTGTCTTTTGGTTGAGATCATAACTGAGTTCATAGTAATCAAAATGTTTTCATAAATGCTCATTCCCTTCAACAAAGTCTATATCTCTTCTGAAATTATTTTAGGAAATAGGGTAGGAAGTCTACAGTTTATAACCTTAGAAACTATACTATTGGAAACATAGTGCTAAAGCTGATTGGCCAGAAATTATTCCATGTCTCTGGGGAAATCACTTTCAGGATTAAGTAGATTGTAGTAGCATGAACACCATTAGGAATAGGCATGTCTTTAAAAACTTCCCCAACAACTTTACATAAGTCCTTAGAGATGATGATCCAGGTTTGAAAATATTTCTCATTAAAACCATCAGGGCCAACAACACAATTAGGATTTAGTGAATTTACTACATTGTACATTTTATTTTTATGAGTTATAGCCATCAACATGGTGCTGTCCTCCTTTGTTACCAACTTAGGGATGTAATCAAACATTTCATCACTTTCTGTAGAATTAGGAGGCTCAGTCACCAATTTTTTAAAATGCTTCTTTATTGAGTTACCAATAGAATCATGATCTTCTAACCGAACAATACCATTCCAGATCATGTTGATTATGTTTCTACTGCCTCTTTTTTAAAAAAAATTATGGAAAAACAATGTTTTTGTCATTATCTTTTAACCAGTTAGAGTGAGTTTTTTTGTTCCCAATAGGCCTCCTCTATTGTAAGCAATTGTAAGTGAGTAGCCTTAGTTTGATATAATAATACATTATCCTCTGAGTTCTTAGAGATTTGAAAGTTTAATTCTCTGAAGTTGACCTCATCCTCCACTTGCTTTAACGAGTAATAAACATTACCAAAAATTTCTTTGTTCTAATTTTTTAATTCAGCTTTTAACCTCTTGAGCTTATTTTAGAACTTTTGTAAATGGTCACCAACCGTTTCTTCATTCTGGTTCTTCTCCACCATATTCAAAAAATATTTTTGCATAGTCTACATATTGAGAAACTTAAAAGATGACTTGATATTCCCATGATTAGATGATAGAGATATACTAATAAGAGAATTATACCGAGCAGGTCTTAGAAAGATGCTTAACCTTCGCATCATCAAAGTAGTTAAGCCAGGATTTGTTATATAAGACACAGTCTAATTTTTTCACTTTCTCCCATTTGTCCAGGTGAATCTTGATCCTAAAAATCCATCATCCTTTAATTGAAAGTCCAGTAGAACATTATTGAATTCGTCAATACTTTTTAGACATATACTGGAGCAAGATAATTGCTCATTAGAGTTTAAAATGGCATTAAAATCTCTAAAAACAAGTCATTTCTTAATTTTATCATCAATTGATCTAATGTTTTTCCATAGAGTTGTTCTCAATTATCTTTTACATTTCGGACAAACAACTGTAACTCTAAACGTTTTGTCCATGGATTGATGCTTAATATTAAGGTGAATAATCTGCTCTTCATTAGCCAAAATACCCAGAATGAAATCATTTTTCCACATCATCCATATTTTATTGTTTACATTTCTAGTAAAGCATTGAAAACCTATATTTTTTAAAGACTAGCTCCAGGTTGCTCAAAGAAATCATAGGTTATTGCAATGTCATAAAGTTTGCTTTTCTAATCTTTTGAGAGATTGTAATATTTATACAGTCTGTTTGTTTTCTAACCCCCTTAGATTCCACTTTAATAGAAGAATGGGACCTATTATGGGACATAAAAAGATGAAAACTGTCATTTAGAAAGGTTGATAAAAGGTTTTCCAGAGCCTTTAAACTACATGATTTTGGATGATATAGGACTTTTGGTATTCCAACTTTTAGTTTTCTTAGTTTTTCTATTTTCAACTCTCTTAAAGTCTTTTTCAATATATATCTTCCTTAGACCGTGAGAACTTGGGAGATTGGTTGTAGTTTCTCTAGTTGGAGAATTTGATTCTAAAAAAGAACAAACAAGATCCTTATTGATTGAAAACATAGTCTCAGTCTCTAGACATGAAGGGCTTCTATAACTTTAGAATCGCTGATAGTGTTGGGTTACAATAAAAAGTCATTGTCATATGTTTTGTTGCCCTTTGTTAATACTTCATGATCTGATTATTTTTTGGTTATCAAACTTTGTAATTTCCTTTCCATTGTCTAAAGAAACATCATTGTATCTTGAAATTTCTTCTTTGTTTTTTCCATTAACAATTATAGACTTTATTCTAGGTATTATAGTTCCATGGTTTTGTTCTGGTGAATGCGATGCTAAAGTATCAATAGGAAAAGAATCCAACAAGTTTTTTTTCTTGTGAAGGATAACCTTTTTACAGTCTTTTAGTGAGTGCCCAAGATATTAGCACTTCAGAAAATAGGCTGGAAATGGACCGTAAACTATGTCCTGCCAGAAACCATCTTCTTCTCCAACGGTGATTTATAACCTTTTGTTTAGGTATTTAGAAACATCAATTTTAAGACAGACGTTGCAACAGTTGTGTCTAGCTTTATTCTTATGAGGCACTCAAATATTCAAATGAGAACCAATTTTATTTACTATAGATTTTATTGTGTCCTCGTTAAACATGTATTCAAGTAGATTTGGTAGGCTAATCCAAGCAGGTGTAATAGGACATTCTTGGCTTGGGTTGAAAGAATGAGTCAATTTCAATAACCTCATGGTTTGTTACCCACTGTCCATACATTTTTCTGCCAAATTTTCTTAATATTATCCATGAGTTCAAATTTAATAAAAAGATGTTTGAAATCCCACTCAGTAATACTACAATCACCAGAAAATCTAAAATAATCTATGAATTTTTTAACTGAATCCATGTTTGGCTTCCATGTGGAAAAATTTCCAATGAGAGTTTGTCTTGCATTCATTTGAAGTCTTTCTTTATCCTTTGCCTCACATTTAATGACAACATGATCAGTTTTTTGTTGAATTGTGACATTTTGATGGCAAACTTCTTTCACATTAGTCTTCAATAAATCTGCATAGGTTGTTGAAAGAGTATTAGGATGAACTGGATTTTGATTGTTCAAATGTTGGATTAAGTCTTATGTTTGTGATACTCTATGCATTAGATAGTGTACCTTGTTGAAGAACTTGTTTGCTTTTTTACAGAGGAGGAAACTCCGTTTCTTGTTGGGTAGCAATTACAGCCGTTGATGGTGGATTCGATTTCGAAGGATTTGGTGAAAAGATTTCACCCTCCTCCATCGCAACATTGTGGCCATGAGAAGATTCAGATGACCGATTGAAACTCTATGATCAATTTCCAAAAGTTTGTTTCTTGGAGACTCTATTTCGTGGAGACTCTCGTATAATTTTAAGTTAAAAAAAAAACTAAAAACTTAAACTCATCAAAACTGTATTTCCTAAAAAATTTAAATTTATAAATCATGGCTGAAAAAAAAAAAAAAGATGTTCCTCTACAAACCAGCATGAACATTGAAGAAGTACACCATTTTTTTTAATTTGATTCTTTAAAAAATGCTTGATTCCACTAAGACGATGGCGGACAGGTGGTGTTCGTCGTCATCGTCCTAGCAGAAAAGATGACATTTTCTGTTAAGCCAATGGTGGACACAATGACATAGGCGCCATGGTTGACGGGCACGATAGCCTACACCATGATCGTCAAACTCATTGTGTCAAAATCATTATCCACTATAACATTGGCGGATACGTCTGTACATTTTCTTGTCTCGTTTCAATACAAACATCGGTTTTTAGCCCCCGAAGGGGGTAGCCGAGTTGGTTGAGTATGGCATTCTTATGACCCAAAGGTCATGAGTTCGAGTCCCTTTACATACGCTTTCTCGGCTGAGCCTGTCACCTTGTGTGGTTTACCTTCTGGCGTTGGTTTGCAGGCTATCGCGTCAGACTGAGGATTTACCTTGTGCGCACTCATTGCACTCTGAGTAGCGGCTGCGGGTTCCCTCCGAAAAAAAAAACATCGGTTTGGTTACTCGTTGGTTTGTTTTTTGTTTTGATTTTAGTTTATCTAAAATAAAACTCAATCCAACTGTAATTATATATATGTTTTGATATTTTGTATATAACATAAATATTTATATACTTTTAATATTCTTATCATTCTAATAATAGCTAGGAATTTTATAAACATATAATTTTGCATATACTCTTTATAATTTTAATAAAAGTTTGTAGTTTTTGGTTTAGTTTTGATTTTAATTTATTTAATTTTAGATAAAAATAATATTTTCAAAAAAAAAGCAGAAAAAGAGGAGAAAAGATATTAAAAAAAATAACGATAACTCTACGAAATAATTTCTTTTATATCGTATTTTTTTTCAAAATAAAAAATAATAAAATTAATAGCTTCACATAATGATTTTAGCTTTTCTTAACATCATCCCCTTAATAATTTTGACTTTGCATTGAACAATACTCCCGATTTTATTTTAATAACGACATTGTTCTCAACTATATCGATGAGACTCAACTTCCTTTCAGATAAGAATGAGTGTTTCCAAGAGCACTTTAAATCCACTCGACTTCCAAACCGAAATGTTACGATTTAGACCCAAGTTGGAAAGACAATGAAATCTAGAAATAGATTATTATGGGGTCCAATATGATTAGACAAACAAAGTGAAAAGTACATTCTAACATGTGTAGACTAAAGCCATCATCTCGGTTTCTATCCTTAAATCTCTCGTATCTTAACATGATTATGTTGTATCAATTCTTTTTTATTCTTACTTTTTTGTTTGTAAGTAACTTCCTTTTGTCATTGCTTGACTTAATGCTTCAAAGTAGTGTTCTATACGTTAACATTGTTCATTAGTACTATATGGTATTTGAATAGTGTTTTTTTATTTAATCTCGGTACTATTGAGTAGATAATCCATTGCGGGTTTTAATGATTGTGTTTTTATCATATCTTCTACTTTTGTTTGTATGGATAGACTTTAGAGGAGGAGGAGTATGTAACAAACAAACAACATGCGAGGTTTAAGTAGTACAAGACTCACATGTAGTTTGGGGCTCACACCTATGCAACTAGCTAGACAAGTTCCATCAAACTTATATACCTAAATGCGGACTTTTATTGGATTTGTTGGAATCACACTCGTATCCACGATTAATAAAAGCAGCCATATTGAAATTTAGAGAAGTTGCAAATAAAATTAACGAATTAGAACATGTTTTTAGAGAAAAAAAAGCATATAAATTAATTATTGTTACACTAGAGGAAGAATGTTCAAAAATATTTTAAATATTAGTTGATAACGTAAGAAAAATTTGAGTTGGAATGTTTTATAATGTCTAATTTAAAATATATAACCATGTTACAAATCTAACTTTATAACTAAAATAATCTATTAAAAATATTCGTTTTTTTTATTTTCGTTTTTGTAGGTTGTTCGAAAGGCATTCATATTTGTTTATATTTATTTTTTTAAGGATTAATTTTGTGTGTCACTAACAAGTTGTTAGAAGACTCACAGTCTTAATCTCCGGTAGCATCAAATCTGACCACATATATAATTGTTAATGAAATACGAACTATTATTTTAATGCATTTAGTAAAATTTTAACGGTGGGTTTTAGAAAACACATATATGACTCACAGTAAATTCTTCAATCCAATTTTCTTATTGTTTCAACACGAAGAGAATTATATTTCTAGAACTGAATCAAGGGTATAGATACCCTTGAGTATTACACATGCTCCAATAAGTGGTATGAGAGTTGAATCCGATTCCTCTTTGTGTAGGAATGAGAATTGTAAAATTGAGTCTCCCAAAACTTTAATTTTTTAATTAATTATGTATGAAAAAAACTTTTTGTTTATGATTTTTGTTGTTGAAACCTATGCATGAGTAGGTGATAAAACAAATTAGAATCACACATTCAAGGCTTGGTTTGTGGAATCGATGACACGTAAACATCTATTTGTTTTTATATGTTTATTAGTAGGTTTAATTTTGAGGATTTCAAGACGATACCATAATTCATAACCAAATTGGAGATGTGTCGATTTTTCATAATTAAAAAAGTTTGTCGCGAGCATGGGTTTTGTTGCCACGACGATCTCATTACAGAAGAAGTTCGCCACGATGAACACGTACTATAGTTAAGATTTTTATTTTCATTTTTATACTTCATTTGTGGTTGTTGCACAATATCTCATACGAATGTGCAGCTAACCAATTCAGATTTTTTGGATGTAATACGTAAGTATGTATGCATGTTTATATCATGTTTTGTTTTAGTTACCTATGTATGATTAAAAAAATTACTTATTTTGCTTTTGTAGTATGTTTGACACGTTTAGGTTAGCTGATTTTATTATGTGTATGTCATGTTTGGGTGTTTTATTATGTATTTAAGGGTTTAAATTTATGTAGATCCATTATTTGTGCATTGAGAAACATCTAATGCTGATAATGTATGGTCACCATATGGAATGTAATTACCCATTGTTGCTTGCACTTGGACTCTGGGATGTACTGGGTGATGTCCAGGATCCCCATGGATTATTTTATTTTAGATACATGGAGTTCGATTGACATTCGTCTTCCTTTAGATATCTAAGCACTTGATGGTATATTTCACATCTCGGAACTGCGTGAGATGCTCAAATATTGTTGAAGTACGATGCATTAAGGGATGATTTGTAAATATAGAGATTCAGTATGTATTTGTACGAATTATAATGTGAGCATTCAAATGCACATTCTCTGTCACTGATTGGAGGACCTAATATCCCACATGAATGGGCAATGTAAGATAAGTCATGAAATAAAAATAATTTGGGGTTTCACAACTTAAGGAACAATTGTTGTGTGTGTAGATCAACCCCTACTGAAGACTATTACATATTTCATAATGGTGAGCACATGTTACATGATGCAGTTATTTCTTTTAAATATACCATACTCATGCATATCTACTTTTTCAGTGTAAAAAGGATTCGTTCAGTTACTATGAATCAGTCAGGTACGACCATGCGAAAGGCTTGGCTAATTTTGAGATATAACTTATAACCTGCATTGTCTAACCTTAAAGTATTGGCGCTAAAGGTAATCTATAGTACTCTGACACATAACATATCCGCTGATGATTATGACGAGTGCAGTACATATTGACGAGGGAAGAAATATATGAAGGGCAGATTAGACTAAGGCTAATATTTATTTTTATATTATAAAAAATGAATTATTTTATTCTATTTATTAATGAGCTTTGAAACTTGGGTTTGGGTAATTAAAAATTGGCACATTAACTTGGTTTGGGCAATTAGGACCACTAGGATAATTTAGCATATAAAAAGGTCTTTAGAGGATATTTAATAGGGATGAAGAATTTACTGCTAAAATCAGACTCTCACTCTCTCTAAACATTAACTTAAGCAAATTTTTGTATCTCTCTACTCACTATAAAAATTAATTACTATTTACCACTTTACTAAATAACCTCGTAGATAAAATTTATCTATATCAAACTGGTGACCATAGTGGGAGCTTACAAAGGTACCAGAATAATAACATCTGAAACCTAATGTACAAAAATTCGCCTTCAGAATCCCTTGAAGTATGAATCATAAAATGCAAATAAATCCTACCTTAGAAAATGAGGATTTAGAATCAAGAAAATCTCTCCAGACATCACATACGAATGCTGAAAACCAGGAAAGGCTTCTCATACGAGAGGACGAGATCAGTTATGAGGAGAAATTAAGGCATTGAGGTCTCAAAGAGAAACTGAAGTGGATGTTATAGTCAAAGTCCAATGAGAAAGAAGGTGATCACCAACATAGTCTGAAGAAACATAAAGAAGACTAGTCTAAAAAATTCAGCAAGCTTAAAAAAGAAACGTGTAACCAAGGATTGTTCTAGTTTTTCAAAATCTAGTAAAGTTTAAATTTCTGAGTTTAAAGTATATTTTTCTTCTTTTAAGTAGCTATCATTATCATAAGAAGAGAAATATCACCACGAGAAGTATCTTTCAAAGAAATATTCAAACCAACATCACAAGTCAAGCAAACAAGACTGTTAGAGTAAGAAGAAGCATCGAAAGAATAAAAAAAAGAAAAAAATAATATTATGAAAAAGTGAAAGGGTCGGCAGATCATAGCATAAACCATATGGTGAGTAATCAATTTATTATCCAATCTAAAGTAAGTATATTCTCTACATCAAATGAAAATTATCAGTTCAGCCAAAGGCATAATTGGATGCAATCACCTTAATCTGCAAAAAATTGTCTGGTCATTTACCCAGACGATTTGATATCGCAAAGATGAAAATTTTGGTGGGAGCGAAGATCCAAATAATCACTTCGAACAATTTAAGTGTTTCATGATGAATTTTGACGATGATGATAAGTTGTTGTGTATGTTTTTTCTTAAACCTTTAAGGACAATTCCTTAAAGTGTTATAACTCATTTTGCAAGGGTCAATCAAGAACTTCGACATGTTCTGGATGGCTTCCTGAAGAAAGCTTGTGGGAAGTAAAGATCTTAGAGGAAATTGAGATCAAATAATCTATTATTGACAGTTTATTAGTGATACCTTGAAGGAGTATACCAAAAGTTTTGTAAAAACTAAATATGGTTTCCAAGACTGCTTTGAAAAATATTGAAACTATTTATGACAAATCAAATAATTTTACACAGTTTTGAAGGCCACCACCCATTCGAACTCTGAGGGAAAATCAGAATACCCGATTCTCTAGGTATCATAATGATGTGGGGCATGATACCAAAGATTGCATTGCTTTAAAACAAGAAATCTAAACTTTAACTGAGAATGGAAAATTAACCGCATTTGTCAAAACACAAGTGGGAAATATATCACTACCAAACATGAGTGAGACACAAGTGGGACAATCTACCGTTCCAAGAGAGATCGTGGAAACAATATCTAAGCAGGAAAACACTATGGTAATTATCGAACATTATAATAAGTTTGATGAGGATTCAGAGTATTTGGATCCCGATCCGGATCGAGGCCGAATCATGATGATCTGCGAAAATAAAGGAAATATCTCCGAGTTATGCAAATTCTTTGAAATATTGACTATTTTTTGGAGGATATCGTATCAAACCTTTCAATTTATTCTCGAAATAGGCATATAGTCAGCCCGACTACTCAGTTAGAAGGAAAATTTTATATCCATTTGTATCGGAATCCAATGTTGTTTATTATATTCGATGAAGATGATTTGAGAGATATTGTTAGGCTTCATAAGGATGTTGTGATGATTGGGTTGTAGTTGGCATAATGAAAATCCAAAGGATTTCGATGGACACATGTAGTTTAGCTAATGTTTTTCTTCTATCTACTTATAAGAAAATGAAATACACACATGTCATTTTCCAGTGTAATAAAACTATAGTATGATTTATGGGGAGTTGTACTGATGTGGTTGGGGAGTTCAAAGACGGAACCGTCCTCAGGAAATGACCATTTAAGAAGAAGTTAGGGTAATTTTTGTGGTGGTTGATGGTCCAAATCTTTAAAATGTTATCTTCGGTAGGTCCTAGTTATCAATAATGCATGATGTTGCATCAACAATTCACCAATTCTTGAAATTTTAAGTTGGGGGCCAGGTGAGAGTCGTTCAAAACGGCTAAAAAGTGGTTAGAGAATGTTATGTCACTGTTTTGGCCCCGAAAGTATTATAGATTTGGCGGCCAAGAAGGAATAACAAGTACTAGAGTCATCTCTGGATTCAATCAAAATGGATGATCCAAGTGAGACTTCTAGTGGAGTTATTACGGACGAAGATGTTGAGTTACATATCTGTATGGATGGAAAATATGTTAGTCTTAAATCCAAATTACCTTATGAAGTAAAGGGAATGTTGTTATCTTTCTTGTATAAGAATTTGTATATATTTTCTTGGTGTACTGAGGATGTAACATGTGTATCTGCAAGCATTTTTTTCCCATAAGCTAGCTATACGACCCAATGAGAGCCCTGTCATAAAAACGGAGGGTATTTTCTCTGGAAAATTTTGAATTCATTGTTAAAGAGGCAGATCGACTGACAAAAGTTGGGCATATTCGGTAATATCAGTACCCGTTATGGACTGCTAATCCACTGGTTGTAAAAAGAAGAATGGAAAATGTTGTATGTGTATTGATTTTATAGACCTAAATTGGAGCATGTCTGAAGGATCCATTTAATTTCCCCCAAATAGACCATTTGATAGATTCTACTTATGGTAACAAAATGATATCATTCATGGATGAATTTGCTGGGTATAATCAGATAAAAATGGGTCTGAGGGATCAAGATAATACCATGTTAATAACGGATAAGGGTCTCAATTGTTGTAAGGTTATGCCTTTCGGTTTGAAGCATGCCAAAGCTACTTATCAACATTTTATGAATGAGGATTTTACCAGTAAGATTCGC
Organism: Limnanthes douglasii subsp. nivea; assembly: GCA_036936605.1. NCBI lineage: Eukaryota > Viridiplantae > Streptophyta > Magnoliopsida > Brassicales > Limnanthaceae > Limnanthes > Limnanthes douglasii. Next base: position 188,742,272 of record JAUPFV010000003.1, on the reverse strand, counting down.
ATAAATGTTTAGGTCTACACTGATGATATGTTGATAAATACCTTAAGAGATGATGTTCACTTGTTTGATCTCAAAGAAACCTTCTTCAATTTTAAAACCATCAATTTGAAGTTATATCTCGAGAAGTGCATGTTCGGAGTACAGTCTGAAAGTTTTTGGGGTATGTTATAAGTGAGAGATGGATTTAACCTGACCTAATACAACTGAGTGTATTACTTAGTATGGGTCCTCACATATCCACAAAAAAAGGTTCAGATACTGACTGGAAGGTTGGCTGCATTGAACAGACTTATATTAAGGTTTTCGGACAAGTGTGCATCATATTTTCAAGTATTAACAAATGCTAAGGAGTTCAATTGATCTTTGAAGTATTTATATGTTTTTTTTTAAAAATTAAAAAACACTTGTACTCACGAGAGACATTAACCAAACCAATAGTGGGTGAGAGACTTTATGTATACCTAACAATATCTGATTATGATGTAAGTGCATTTTTAGTATGGAAAGGCGATGGTATCCTAGTATTGTTTACTATGTTAGAAAAAGTTTGTTGGATGCTGAAAAAAGGTATATGAAGTTGGAAAAGTTGGCCTTGGCCCTTGTGGCAGCAACTAGAAAAATGCCAGATCTACAGGGTTGGATACTTTATTGATGTTCAAACCTCTTTCCCACTTAAGAATATTCTACAAATGCCAGATGTACAGGATTGGATGACCAAGTGGTATGTTGAATTAGTAGATTACGATATTGATTTTTCTCCTCAAACTGTAATCAAAGCACAAGATGTACCAGAATTCTTGGTTGATTTTCATTCAGAGCATATATATTGAATTCTCTATCGAAAAACCTATGAAAGAAAGGGTATTTTCAACTGATGGTGGGTCAAGTATCTTAGGTTGTGGGGTATGAATTTATTTATTATCTCTATTTGGAGACTCAATGTACCAAGCAATACGCTTTGGTTTTAAGGAATCAGATAATAAAGCTGAGTATGAGGCAACAATAACAGGGTTAAGGCTTTCCATATTTGTGGTGCCCAAAACTTTTGATTGATAAGAATTCGTAATTATTCATACATCATGCTCAAGGCCAATTCAAATCTAGAAAAGAGCAGCTGGTGAAGTATTTATAGGTAATGAGGGAGACATCGACCTTCTTCAAATATGTCGAATATGAGCATGGGCCACAAGCTAAAAAATTGATGGCTGATTCCTTAGCTATTATTGCTTACTCTGAAGCGTATCCCTATATCTTAGTACAAGAATTCCCTTCAATATTAGAAAACTTTGAAGTTGAAACAAGCACTGAAGAAAGTTTCCAAGTATCAACAATAATAAGAAAGGATTTGCAGTATGAGATTAAAAAGTTTATTACTAAGGCAGGTTTGCTCGTTGATAAATTGATGGTTAATAAGTTGAAATTTAGAGCACGTGGCTCTGTAGTCTTGAGGGATGTTCTCTATAATAAATCCTTTAGCATGCCTTTGTTATGATGCATTGGGTATGATAAATCTCATGTGATTTTATCTAAATTACATGATCGGGAAGGCTATACATACTGTGGCTACAAAACCTTAATTAGAAGGGTTTTATTTATGGGATTTTATTGGCCTTCCATCATGGTAGATGCCAAAGAGTTAGTTAAACGATGTGATTCATGCCAAATATTTTCAAATGTATGACATGTCCCATTAGTCCCACTAAAATCGATATCTGAGGTGATACTTTTTTACAGATGTCGGCTCAATTTAGTAGGATCTCCTCCAATTGCGTCCGGAGGTTGTCGAACTATTATATTAACGATTGATTATATTTCCAAGTTGGTAGAAGTAGCGACTCTCTCTGGTAGTGCCTCCAAATAATTGATAAAAGTTATCATCTTCAACATATGTTGTAGATTTAGGATCCGTCGAAGCATTACAATTGATAATGGCCCTCGGTTTGACAGTAGAGGCATGTAAAGTTTTATGGTTCTATAGGAATTTGAAATTGTTTTTCTTCATCTTTTCACCCTGAAGCCAATGGGCAAGTAGAGGTTGTCAATGGGACCATTTTAATGAGTTTGAAGAATAATTTAAAGCGATAGCAAATAAGTGGCCATATTATTTATAAGAATTGTCATGGGCTTATCACACTACCTCATAAACTGCCAGTTAAGAATCTCATTTTGCCTTGGTTTATGGCATGGATGCGGTAACACTGATTGAACTTACCCTCTCATCTTTCAAAATTAAAATTTATTTTGAAGAATATATGATACATCTATAAGAGTTGAATTATATTTGATTGAGGAAAGAAGAATCAGAGCTCACTTGAGGGATGTTTATTATCAAACCTTGATGAAAATCATATATGCGTCTAGAGTTTGAAGAAGGGAATTTAAAGTAGGGGACATAGTGATGAAAAAGGTTTTCTTACATGCCAAAGATAAAAGGTTAGAGAAGCTACTACCAAATTGGGAGTTCCATATACGGCAATTGAAATAGTCAAGTCTGGAACTAATCGAATGACGGATTAAGAAGGAAACATTTTGAGGAACCCATGGAAGGTCGAACACTTAAGGTTTTACCTTGCACTCTATTATATTGCCTTTAAGCCTCTTTATTTTATTTTTTATACTTAGCATATTTTTATAGTCAGATATACCTTCAGATGGTTAAAGTAATTGGTTGATATACCTTTGAATGGATTACCTTAGATATTTAAAATAATTGATTGATATAGCTTCAAATAGATTACATTCAAATGGTTAAAGTAATTGATTGATATACCTTCGAATGGTTAGAGTAATTGGTTGATATACCTTCGAATGGTTAAAATTAATTGATATTGATATACCTTTGAATGGTTAAAATAATTGATTGATATACCTTTGAATGGATCACCTTCGAATGGTTAAAATAATTGATTGATATACCTTTGAAGGGATTACCTTCCCATGGTTAAAAGAATTGATTTGTGTACCTTCGAATGGATTACCTTCAATAGTTAGTATAAACGATTTATGCATCTTCGCATGGAGTACTTTTGAGTAATTGGATAAGTTAATTTACACACCTCCGAATAATATTAAACAATAAGAAGTTGAAAGGAAACAAAAAAACGTTGATTCATTAATGACACACCGAGTACAAAATGCCTTGGCTATGCCAATAAATTATACAAAATCAGATAGTACTACAAAATTCCTTGGATAAACGAAGGGCTTATTGGAATCTGAACAAAATACAATAAAATACCTTACAAATACTAAGGACTTACACACAATTAAATATGAATTCAATTACCTCCGGACTCATCCTTATGAACGTTTACTTCCTTTGAACTCCCATCTTTAAATTTTTTTCCCATCGATGTCATCCAAACTATCGTTAGATGAGTTCATAGATATTTCTAAGTGATCAGCTACATGCATAACATTGGGCCACAATTCCTCCGGGACCAGCTCACACATAGAAATGAAGTTCATTTTGGGGAATGCCTTATGGAAATCGAACACCATGTCAGACTTAATTAATGCATTCCACCTAGATAAGGACTTTAATATCTCATCTACATAGTCATCCATTTCATCTTCTTTGTCTTTGACACCTTGGGCTTTGATCGTGGTTAGCTCCCTTTCGTATTTCTTAACAAGGGATTCTTGCTCTTTTAGTTCCTACAACAAGAGTTCTATAGCTGTTTTGTCACTAGTTTGCTAATCTTTTTTATTTTCCGAATCTCCTTGGAACTAGATTACTACAACCCTTCATTAGCAGCTTTTAGCTTCGTGAGCTCATATTTGACCAATTTGGCCTCGTTCACAAAACGATCAACACAAGTTTTTGTGATTTTTGTTTTCTTCTTCAAATGAGGGAATGTTCTCTTTATGTGCTTTAACCTCCCTCTCAAACTTAGAAGTAAGCTTTACAAAGCCCAGCATCGTGTATGCCAACGTACCGTGACATTGCTAGTGGTTCAGGGAAGTCTTTCTCGAAAACTTCAAAATAAATCCTATTTATATGCCCCATCAAATTGTATTTTCCATACGCTTCTTCTTCTATTGTTGGAGAAATGGAGAAGATATGGGAAGTGTTTCAGCCTCTGGTTCTGTGGTTTAAGCCTTGCCACATTTACCATCTTTGATATTTGAAGTCTTCTTCTTGGCCGACTTTGAAATCACAACATTCTACCCCAGATTGACCATATGTCTTTAGAGGAGATTCCTCACTTCGATCTTCATTTTGATCTTCCAACTCCCTCGAATTGGATCCATAAGGTTATGCCTGATGGGAGACATTACTTCTCTCTTTGTTTAGTTGTTATGATGGAGAATCAAGAGAGGGATGAGTCTGTTGGATGGTTTTCTGGTCCGCGAAAGGTAGGTTTGTGTGAACATTAGATGGTCTAACCAATCTTGGAGGTGAGCTTTATTTTGTATCGAAGCCCATATCTTTGAAGATGGAAGGACGTCTACGTTTGGTGGCTCCTTGAGATTGTGTTGGTCTTGATGAACGACTTTTTGAGGTAAACGATTGAGTGGTGGAAGAAGGTTACGGTGGGATGGTGTGTCTCTTGTATTGATAGACACCCTTATAATTAATATATGAGAAACAATGATTATGCTTTCGGATGCGGGTGATCGCCTAGTGACACCAGCAACATGCCAAACATTTTATTTTAAAATATATATATATATTTAATTTTTTATTAATTATTTTTTATTTTTTCCTAATTTGTTTCACATATGAAAACTTTTGGGCATGCTATTTTTGTATGTGTTTGTGAAATAAATTTCTTATGTGCTTGAATGTTTAAATGAATATGCATGATTAAGGTTTCAGATTCTGATAGGTGAATCAATAGAATTAATTAATATGTCCTCCAAAAGGTTAATTGATCTCCTTGAAGATTCTAGTTTGAAAATATTCAAAGGGTTAAATTAAATTCAAATATTATCGGTCTTTTGGAATGTTAATATTTGGTTTTATTTAATCATGAACTAGAGAAAATTGATTGAAATTTATCCTTGTCGTTATTTAATTTAAGTAGGTGAAATCACCCTTCCGGAGGGTTTAACTACTACTCATGAAAATTAAATCATTTCTTGATTTTTTTTAATTTTAAGTACGTGAAGTCAGTCCAGTGAAGGGTTTAACTAGTACTTAGGAAAGTTAAAATAGAGTTATATTAATTTATGTAAGTGAAATCAGCCATCCATGGGGTTTCACTAGTACTAGAAAAATTAAAATAATGAGCCTGGTAATTTTCTCAAACTCATAAAATGCATCTTAGGCCCAATGGTATTTTATTATCATAATATATTATTTTTTACGTGCATATACCATATTCAAGCTTAGTAGTTGTTATATATCAAGAATTTTATGTGTTGTGTGTTATTTGTTTCTATATTTTTTTCCATGAGCTTGATGAGTGACAATTCATTGGGGAATAAACCCTTCATCCTAGATCGCAAAAACTTTAACCAATAGAAAGAGGATATACAAATGTACTTGTTTATTCATGAATATAACCTTGCATTACTGACATCAAAACCAAATGCCCCTAATGAGGAACGTAAACCTGAAGAAACTAAATAGTATGAGACCTAGGAAATACTCAAATGCTACTATTGCTAAGGATTTTCTCGCGGAGGTCGAGAAAGAATTTGCTAAAAATGACAAAGTAGAGATGTACCCTCTCCTTAATGAACTTTATACCAACAAATACATTGACAAATATAAAATCTGTGAACACATTATAGGAATGTCTATGATTTTCCAAAATTTAACGGATATGCATAGAATTACCTAAAGAGTTCGTGGTGGGGTTCACTTTATAATCCTTACCGGAAAAGTTTAGGCATTTACATTCCACTTATAATATCATGGGGGAATAATAGACATAAATTAATTGATTACACACACTGCACAAGAGAAGGAAATTCTTATCATGGTAATGTCTGAAGTGAACATGGTAGTGTCCAAAAGGGGATAAAAGTCTAAGAAAAATTATAATATGAAAGGACCAGACAATGGTCCGACTAAGAAGAAAAAGCATGAGTAATCGATGATTGGTCGATATTTTTTCTGCAAGAAGAAAATACATCTCAAGAATGACTGTAAAAAATGTTGGGCTTACATGCTTAGCAAAGGTACTCTCACATCTTTGGTTGTTTTGGAAAGTAATTTGGTTTCTGTAAAAAATAATACATAATGGTTTGTTCTCCTACAACAACTCATGTCTATATTTTTTTAAAGGGTACGTTAAAGAGCATGATTATAAGTGAGGATGAAAGATTTATTTTCACAACATACGAGAGATCATTGTATATGTTGGTAATTTGTTATTTGAATTTCGAAATTTCTACTAGATATGTATTATTTTAAGAGAATGTAATGTTTGTTCCCACGTTTCGAATGAACTTACTTTCCTTTCTAGTTTTAGACTTGTATGGATATTCTTGTCTTATGAGAAACATTAAATTTACTCTCTTTTAATGATATGGTTGTTGGCCATGAAAGATTGATAAAAGAACATAATTTTTATTTACTTAATAATATAAATAATCACAAAATTGTCATGAATGCACAACTTATACCAAATAAAATTAATAAATCCAAAAAATCCTGTAAAATGTGACGCAAACAGTTATGTCATATATTAAAAGTTAGTATAGACAAGATTATACCTGAAAATTTATTGGGTCCCCTAGATTACTCTAATTTTGGAATATGTATCGAGTGTACTAAAAGGAAAAAAACCAAAACCACAAAGGTAGGGGCATATAGAGCGACTAAAGTCTTATAATTGATACATGCCGAGACATGTGGATCGTTTCCAAAGGAATTATGGAACATGTAAAAGTACTTCATATCATCTACAAATGACTTCTCTCGTTTCAGATACCTCTGATGAGTCCGGATAACTTCACCACTGCTTACTGAGATTTCCGGACAAGGACAATTCGGACATAAACTGCCCACTGAACAATTCGGACAGGAGAAAAGTATAAAATAATTAAACATCTTTTGACTAAGCTAGAAGCTAATCAACTTATTAAGTAAATGGGTCCTTAAACTTGACCCGGTTTCATGATTTGACCCGAAAGACCATGGGTCCATAATTAAGGCTATAAAAACCTCAACTACTTTCATTAATGAGGGTAATGAACATTTAATACAACGAGGCAACTTAAATCTCTCACAACAAAACACCCAAACATTTAATACTCCAAAAAATTTCCAAAACACTTGACAGAATTACCCTCATCATAAAATAAACCACACCAAATTGACGACCACAGTGGGAGTAGAAGGTGCCTGAATCTAGCATTCAAAACCAACAAAAAAAACCAGTTCGGATGCCTTGGCCATCCAAAGACTTTAAGTTTTGTGAAAGGCTTAACCGGACTCAAACCGGATACAATTACAAAAATGTCTTGACCATCCAAGGACTTTAATATTCACAAAATAAAGAAAATATAAAAGATAGTTAAAAACCTCCGGCTTATTCCGTTCGGATGATCCTGAGTTATATCCTTTCTTAGAGCCTTTGAGTTCATCGCTTGAACTCTCCTCGGTTCCTTCTTCTTCATTGGTGGTAGAATCTATTCCACCAGAGTAGTTATTTTTATCACCATCTGCCAGTGTATGGAACGGGATGTTATCATACTCCACATAATCCCACAAGGGACCAAGCGTCCTCTTCGGAAACTTCTCATGAAAGAGCAGTACCATGTAAGAATTCACTTCAGCATACCTTTTTTCCAATGAATCTATCACCCCGTTGGTGTATTTGTCAATGTTGGCCTGAATTCTTTGTTCCTGCTCCTTCTCAAAGTCTTTTTTCTCCTTGGTTGCCTTGGACACAACCTCTTCAAGAGAAGTCTTTTCACCGGACAAGGTCTGAATGGCACCATCTTTGGTCTTCACATCTTTCTTTAAGGTGGAGAGATCTTTCTCCAAACCGGAGCACTTAGTTAAGAGCTCTGCGTTAGTTTTCTCCGAAGTGGCCAGCTTGGTTGACAGATCTTCCTTGTATTTCTTCAACTCTTCAAGCTCCTTCTTCAGTGCATCAATGCTCTGTTTAGCGTTGAGGATGTTAGTTGACAAAGTCTCCTTGTCAGTGTTGAAAGTGTTGATGAGGGTGGACTGATTTTTCACCTGCCTTTCCAAGTTAAGTACTGGTTGAATATGACCCAGAAGAGAATGAGCCACCACATCGTTCTCCCCAGAGGCAGTATAGGAATTGCCATTGAAAGTCACCATATTATAAGAGCTTGAAGGACGGTAGGGGCCAGTGAAGTCATCTTTCTCAGAATCATTGAAATAAAGATCAATGTCTTGGAAGTCACTGATGTCTACTCCATCAATCTCTCCTCCAGTACTTTCTCCAGATTGCAGTCCGGTGGGAATATTCTCTGCTAAGGTGGGATCAGTTGGGTCTGCTGGAGGTAGAGGCTCCAAAGGGCGAATGATTACTTCTTCCCCTAAGGTGACCTTTTTCTTTTTAGCAGTCCTCTCATCGCTGCTTGCTCCCCTCATTCGGTCCTTTTTAGGGGGCCTTGGTGGATTTTGCGATTCACCTACCTCCTTAACAGTCTCATCTTCAACTACCTTGAGCAAGGTAGCATCAATCCCTCATAGGTCCCCAGACCGGTCTCTTCTGCAGCAACCCGAACTGCTTCTGTTGCAGCCTTCTTTTTCTTTCCCTTTCCCTTCATCTTGCTAGGATCTTTGGCTCTGGAGGGAAAGGCCAGTTTTCCATCTTTTTCCTATGTTCGCTTAAGGATGACAGCTGGGGGAGGTGGTGTGGTCAAGTCTTCCCATGTGAGATCTCTCTGGCCTGTGGTATTCCACAAATGAGAACTCACCAAATTACCAGAAGTAAAACAGTTGTGGAAAGCATTCCCCCAACGTTCTGTGGCCCACGCATTCAGCTTAGCACATGTAGTTTGCCTATCCTCCAGATAACCAGTGTACTCGTTCGATAATACTGACAAGGAAGAAATGAATAATTCAGAAGTTGAATATTTGTAAAAATGAGAAGGAGAAAATGAAAGACAAGATTAAAGACTTACTTGTACTCTTCCACCTACTAGTAAGCATGTTATGGTTAACCTTAGCTTTGATCTTTCTCTCATTCTACCATGACCCACTGATGAATAAGAACTGAGTTTTCCAGTTCTTCTCCGACTCGAACAAATCATCCACCACTTTGAAATTGTCTCCCATGTTATGGTGATAAAATGGGATGTGATGATTTTCTCACAGGCTTGCCACAACGGCGAATTGCTCCATAAGGAGAGGGATGCCGGACAGCTTCGATGCCATTATGCAGGCAAGGAGGGAGTACCAAGCGTTTGGACTTAACTGGCTTGGGAAAAGCTTAATCAAATGAAAATACCTGACGATCTCTAGGTCTAAGGTGAATCTGAGCCCCCAGTTGAACAGCTCGGTGTAGATGACAACTTCATTAAGTTTGCAGTCCATTGGAGTCTCCGGAATGACAGGAATCCTCACCTTCACTGACTCTAGGATCCCCCATTTAGTCCGGATCCGGCCCAGCTCGGCAATATGAGTATAAACATAGTTGATGTTCTGCATGACCAACAAATACTTCACGTTGACCTTCTGGAAGCAAGGTCCTACATTTCCCTCCAAGCACTCCGAAAGATCCGGATGAGCCATTTCAACCTTCACTTTGCCTTTCCCTTTCCTGTTAGAGGCAGAATACCCAGTTTTCCCTAAGGCTTCAGTTTCGAAGGGGCCTCTTCGATACTATCTTCCATCACTTCTTCCATCATTGTGGAAGCTTTATCGGTTGTTGTGGATGGAAAAGTGTCAGCTTCTGGCTCAATGGTCTGTCCAGATTGTTAAGCACTAGTTTTTTCTAGAGGCCTGGTGTCTGGTTGGGGCTCAGTTCCGGAGGATTTCGCTTGAGAAGCTACTTTTGATGCCTCTGATTCGGAGGGCTTATTTCGAGGGGCTCTTATAGAAATCTCTGATCCGGAGGGTTTATCTTTGGATGCAGACTTAGAGGCCTCCGGTTTGGAGGACTTTAATTGTGAGGAAGTCGCTTAGGATTTCACTAAGCGAGTCGCCCGGCTTGGATTGGATTTCTCTGGAGATTTTTCAATATCAGATCACATGGCTATAAAATGGAAGGGTTTTCTAACGCTTGATCACATGGTGAAAGGTTTGGTTTGAATAGACGTTTGGGTTTTGGATTTCTGGTGGAAGATGATCCTTGATCAACTTCTTGGGATAGTTTATCAGACTTGTCGCCTGGGAAGACTGGGAGACCAGAAGCAATGCGCCTCTCTCATTCAAATTTCTTTGCCTTCTCTAATTCGGACAGATTCAACCAGCCGCCTTTTACAAGAGCGTTTCTAGCCGTGAACATAAAACTAACCAAGAACGATTTTGAAAGAAAGGTTGAAAAACTCTGTGAAAGATTTGCTGAGAGATGAAGATAATGAAACAGTAGAAAGTGGTTTATATATTAGTAGAAAAAGGTAACTGATACCTATGAGAAGACGAAGAGATTCGTGAAATGATTGAAGACGGCGCTGATGTAAGAAAAAATAAATGCATAGTTTACTTTTTGGGTTTAGTGGGAGCGCCGATCTAGGTAAAAAATGGCTGGTAGGTCGAATCAAATAGTGATACGTGTCCCACGATCCAAAGAAAAACTCTTAGTATTTTGGAAAGGAATCAGTCTGGACGAACCTCAAGCCAGATATACAAGTAGGTCGGAATACGTCGTTACTAACTAAGTAAATTTTTTAGTCCTACCAAAGATTTTTTGACAAGGCCTAAAAAAGGGCTACTGATGAGTCCGGATAACTTCACCACTGCTTACTTAGATTTCCGGACAGGGAAAATTCTGACATAAACTGCCCACTGAACAATCCGGACAGGAAAAAATTATAAAATAATTAAGCACCTTTTGAGGGGATTATAATCAGCTTACTAAGTAAAAAAGATGCTAATCAACTTATTAAGTAAATGGGTCCATAATTAAGGGTATAAAAACCCCAACTACTTTCATTAATGAGGGTAATGAACATTTAATACAACCAGGCAACTTAAATCTCACTACAACACACCCAAACATTTAATACTCCAAAAACTTTCCAAAACACTTGACAAAATTACCCTCAACGTAAAATAAACCACACCAACCTCTACCTTCTTCATCAAAATTTGAGACCATGGATAAGTTCAAAATCTGTTAGGACTGAAGTTGAAAAATAACTTGGTTAGACCATTAATAGCGTTAGATCTGACCATGGTGGTGAATACAATTGTAGATGCGACGGATTGAGTGAACAATATCAAGGGTTATTAGCAAAATATCTAGAGGAGTGTGGCATAGTCCCTCAGTATAAAATCTCTAGTTTGCTCCATATGAATGGTATTTTGTAGAAAAAAATCGTACATTAAAGGATATGGTTAGAAGTATGATAAGTAACTCATCTCCAGCGTTATCTCTCTAAGGAGAAGCTAGCAATTGTGTCACTTATATACTCAATAGAGTACTCATTAAAGCAACTAACTGTTAGAACCCCATATAAGGTTTGGAGCGCATACAAAATTTATAGCATCTGCATACATGGGTGTGGCTAACTAAGGCAAGGTCTTACAAACCTCAAGACAATAAAATAAAACCCAAAAACATTTCGTTGTTGCTTCATATGTTATTCAAAATACTCTAGAGGTTTTAAGTTTTGTGATCTTCTTAGTGGTAGTACATTTGAAACAGGAACAAAAACTTTTCTAGAATATATTGTGTTTGAGGGAAGAATAATATATATATATATATATATATATATATGTTCATTTTGAGGAAGAATCAGTAGATATTTATGAAGGTTTTAATGGAGATACTTAAGTATCAGAAGAATAGAATTTAGTTCCAATTATTTAATCCAGTTGAAACAAGATTATACTCAAAATAATATTGATGTTACACTTGAGAGTTTTAACCATGACACATACATGGTCCAATTATAATAAGAGGAACCTCAGGGTGATCTTACACAAAAGACCAAAAATACTAAAATGGCATTTTTGTTCATGAGGATCAAACTTTACCTCCTCAAGAAGTGCAATAAGAAGTAAGGTCCATGAGAGAAAAGAAGAATATTAAACATTCAGATTTTATTGTTTATCTTCATGAACATGATGAGGAACTTTAGATTATCCCTCATCCTACAAACATACCATAAAAAGCTCTGACTCTCTTAGGTGGATTGATATTATAAGGAAGAGTGTGAATTAATAAGTATGAGAACTAGTCTCATTACATTAAGGAGAAAAGGTAATTGGTTGTATGTGGGTTCACAAAATCAAAAACAATTCCAAGGTAATATGGAAATACATAAAGTACGCCTTGTAGTGAAAAGTTATAATCAGAATGAAGGGATTGATTTTAAAGAAACCGTATCCCCAGTATTGACGGAGAATTCTTTTAGAACAATCATGGCATTAGTTGCACACTTTGATCTTGAACTTCATCAAATGGATGTAAATAACGTTTTCTTCAATAATAGTATTGAGCAAATGGTCTACATGATACAATTATAACATTTTGAAATATATAATTCAAAGAATCTACTACGCATGTTTAAGAAATTTATTTATTGGCTCAAACGAGCTTATCTTCAGTAATGCTACAAATTCCTTAAGCTGATAATTTCTTTTAATTTCTAGGTAAACTCAGTTGAGGATGTATGTATCACAAGTTTAGTATGACTAATTTCATATTTATGGTATTATATGTCAATGACATATTGGAAGTAACCTAGACATGTAACGGAATGGCACATATTGACATATAGAACTTCGAAAAGGTTGGAGAGTATTGGTTATTTTGACTCAGTTTTTTGTATATATAATAACACATTTAAAATAACTTTGGGCAACACATTCTTATTAGATTGGGGTGCAATATCCTAGAAAAGTATAAAGCAAACACTTATTGCATCGCCCACTATTTCATAAAATTTGTTACGTACGTTAAAGCATCGAACCAGTCATAGTGGTTGTGGAATTTTGTCACTGATTTGTGTATAGTACACGTGATAGTATGTCCTATCAGGTTTTACAATAGTACTCTAATAGTAATAGGATTTATTCTATAACCAAATACATATACATAAAGTTTATATCTGTTAAGGAGAGAGTTTAGATCCGTCAGATAAGTATAGAGCACATCGGCACAAACTATATGATAGCGATCCTCTGACAAAGATGGAATCCGAAGGTTTTACAGGAACACATTATGAGTATGGGTGTAGTTGATTTAAAGGATTGATAATATCAATGTTAGTAGTAGAATTTTATGACATTTGTGATATTGCATACGTAAAAGTTTATTGTTATATATAAGTTTGGTTATGTTTATTGACATTTGTTACTTTATTATATCTCCAAATTTAGGACTATTTAAGATTATATATGCACGATTATAATTCATATTACTCTTAGACTAGATACCAAGATTGGTCCAAATAATTGATTGATGACAATAATATAAATATTATTGCATCATATTGTTCACATTATGATAATGAGGTCTTTAGTCATTTATTGTTTATTGATCATGTACGAGGTTGTAGCATTCATCTATTGACAATAGATTCAGGGATCCCATTAAATTTGAATATACTATTAAGTAGTATATGACGGTCTAAGTAGAAGATTGTTAGAATATTTATTGACCAATATGCTAGATATATATTCGGTCATTGTCTTAAGGTAGTCTAATAATAAAAGTAGTCAAATTAATTATATTATATATAACTAATTAGGTATTGCCTTATAGGTGAAAATGTGTTGTGGAGTTGTAAGTGTGACAACCAGGTTGAATTTGGGCACTGTGAAAAAAATGACTCAAATCTCAATACTTAAGCTTTAACTAATAACTCGAGGACTGAATTGATACAATTAATTTAGTGGTTTGTGGTCCGCAATCAAAAAACGGTGTAAGTTATGGGCTTTATAAAGGGTTTTAGTATATTTTCCTCTAAAATGAATTATTGAGATTCAGATTTTTCTAGATGTCAATTACAGTAAAATGGTTAGGATTTTATCTAGAGGGGTAATTCGGACCCGATAACCAAAATTTGATGAATAAACAGTAAGCTTGATGACTCATTTATGTGCCTAATACATCAAATTCTGGGCTTGGAGGCTTATGAAATTGACCTGAATAGAAGATCTGACCCGAATGGCTCATGAATCTAAAAAATAGTATAAATAATTCAACCAACAACATTAAATGGGTTGGAATGTTTCCTAAATATTAAATACAAGTAAGCACTTTTTTTCTCTCCTTACTCTCTACCAAAAACTTAATATCAAATAACCTAAAGATCTTCCACATTACCCTTAAATTAGATTTCATCCTCATCATATTTGTGACCACATTGGGAGGCGTAAGGTTCTAGAATAGATCTATTCGAAACCATAGTTACATATCATACCTCGGTGGTGGATTCGACTTCGGAATTGTTTGAGGCATCGATCTTGATATGCAAGAAATTCCCCCTCTTGACAACGAGGGAATAAGAGGTGAAAATGAGCATGCTACTATTTCACATGTCGATAACGATATAGAGGGAAGGAAGTTCATGCAAGACGAGCGTGATCACTTGAGGGCTAAAATTGATGTTTCAAGGGCCCAAAGGAAATTTGAAATAAAATTAAGAGGAAAGTTCATTGCGGGATGTGTTGTGACAAACGAGCCGGGTAACAACCCCATACATGATCAAAGTGATCAATCTCCAAAAGCCCATATAAGTTCAAAAAATGAACATTGAGCTAAACAATTAATGAACCCATCGGATTCTGTAGAAAAGTATGCCACGCAGTGGGATTCAGATAATTCCACTTCTTCTTCTAGTAGTGACCACGACCGTCAAAAGAAGAAAGAAATTCTAACTAAGAAACATTGAAATAAGAGGGATATGAAAGGGAAAGGGAATAAGAAAAAATACCAAGGGAAAGTAAAAGGATCAACGGACCATGAAATTTATCATTTGTTAAGTGATCAGTTTGATATCCAATCCGAACCAGGTATCTTTGACACTTCTGATGAAGACCATATGTTTAGTTGTAGCCATAACTAGAGACAGTCACCTTTTTCTTCAAATATTCTCTCTAGATATTTGCATAAGAGATTTGATAGCTCTAAAGTAGAAACATACGGTGGTAGTAAAAACCTGATAATCACCTTGAGCAGTTGAAGAATTTCATGATGAACTTTGATGATGATAATAAGTTGTTATGCCGGGATTTCTTATAAACTTTTAAAAGAAGTGCTTTAAAATGGTATACCATTTTACCACAAGGGTCTATTAAAAGCTTCGATGTGTTATGGATGGATTTTAGGAGGAAATTTGTGGGAAGTAAAGAGCTTAAGGGGAATGGTGACATTATCAATCACTGTGCACAAGAACAGAATGAATCCTTAAAAGACTATATCAGCCGTTTTGAAAATATGAAGAACGGATTAGCTGATTATTTTGAGCAAGTAGCCATTGCATCATTAAAGTAGGGTCTAATGTCTCGTGAGTTGACGGATTCAGTAACTCGAGAGAAAGATATAACCTGGGAGGATTATTGAATCAGTTCGGAAAAAAATCACAGTAAAAGAAACCAAAAAGTCTACAATACTCCGCCAGAATAGGTCTGTTCCAGCACCTTCAATCCATCAAGCTAGTACTCAATCCCAGGCCACAGTCAATTACCGGCCTACAGACTTGGGATAGGGTTCCTAGCGACCTATACAAAATCAGTCAAATCAAGGCCAGCCATCTTGAACAAGAAAGATTCATTGGGTCCAACTCAAATGGTTTGTTGAATTAAATGACAATATGTCCACCATTTATAACAGAAATAGGAATGTTGTGCATTTCCGCAGACCGCCACAAATTCAATCCCCAAGGGTGGGTCATGATACTCAAGATGGCATTTCCCTGAAATAAGAAGTACAAACTTTGATTGAAAAATGAAAGTTGTCTGCTTTTGTTAAAAAGCAAAGAGGCACCGGGAAAGTCAACATTCATTCATAACCTAATGCAATCACAACACAAAAAACATCGCTAAATGTTTTGAGGAAGAGTATGGGGGCATTTAGACAAGAAGACGATATGATAATTGTGGAGAGATTTGATGTAGATATTGAGTATTTGAACCCTGATCCAGATTGGAACCAAGTTGGGGTGATAGTGGAGAAAATAGTAAAAGTATCCGATCTATGCAACATATTTGAATCTTTAACCATTTTTTGGGAGATACCAAGATTGTACCGTCAAGTCACTCAATAATAAGGCATGTAAACAGCCTCACTACTCAATTCGAAGGGAAAATGTCTACACATCTTTATCAGGGACCAATTTCATTTATTGTCTTGATGAAGATGACCTCAGAAATATTTCATGCCCACATGAATATGTTGTGGTAATATGAGCATCCATTGCGGGTAATGATATACGTCGAATCTTCATTGATACAGACAGTTCAGAAAATATTATATTTATATAAACCTACAAGCAAATGAAGAATCCCTCAACCATCCAACGTTCGAATAGGACCATAGTAGGATTTATTGGTAATTCAGCCAATATGATTGGAGAGTTTGAATGAGAGGTATTATTGGGAAAAGGGCCATTCAAGAAGTTAGTAAGAGTTCTATTTGTAGTAATTGATTGCCTGACGTCTATATTATATTTGGTAGGTCTTGGCTATCTAGGATGCATGCAGTAGTATCTACAGTCCATCAATGTTTAAAAATATCTTGTTGAAGGCCAAGTAGGCATCATCCAAAGTAGTCAAAAGATACCCCGAGAATGTTATGTCACTGCTCTTGCTTCAAAGTCATTATAAGCAGTAAAGGTTGACGAATAATAGCAATTGGTGTAGACTTCTACCAAACCAAATGAGATAGATGATCCAGTGGAGGCTCCTAGTGTAGTAATCCCAATTGAAGAGGTTGAAATTCATTGTTTGGCAGAAGATAAAAGTGTCAGGGTCGGATCTAAATTACCATTAAAGTTTAAAACAAAATTATTATTCTTTTTATCCAATAATCTGCATGTATTTGTGTGGTGTAACGAGGCTGTAACTTGGGTGCCAGCCAGCATAATTAGTCACAAACTATATATTCAACCCGATGTTGGGTCAGTGGTACAAAAAAGAATAGTTTCTTCTAGATAAAAATCTGAAGCGATAGTCCAAGAAGTAGATCGGTTAACCAATGTTGGACAGATCTCAATAAAGCTTGCCCCAAGGATCCGTTTCCAGTACCTCTCATAGATCAACTAGTAGACTCTACATCAGGGAACAAGTTGTTGTCGTTTATGGACGCTTTTTATGGGTATAATCAAATACATATGGATCCAAATGATCAAGATCACACTACCTTATCACCGATATGGGGCTTCATTATTATAAATTAATACATTTTGGGCTGAAGAAAGTTGGACCCACTTATCAACAACTAGTGAATAAAGCATTTGTTAATCATATCGGAAGAAATGTAGAATTATATATTTATGATATGATGGTTAAAAGCCTTAAGGAGAAAGATCACATATCTGGCCTCTAAGAAACTTTTTCTAACTTTGAAGCCATCAATTTGAAATTAAATCCTGAGAAATGTATTTTTGGGGTCCAATCTAGTAAAATTTTGGATTATATTATAAGTGAGAAAGGGATTTAGGCTGGCCTAGATCATTTAAATTCTTTGTTGGCCATGGATCCACCTCGGAATACTAACTAAGTTTATATACTAACTGGAAGATTGGCAGCATTAAACCGGTTTATTTCAAGATCTTCAGACAAATGTGCTCAGTTTTTCGAAGTCTTAAGAAGTTCTAAAGACTTTAACTGGTCTCATAATTGTGATCAAGCTTTCCTTGAAATCAAGAAACACTTATTCATCACCCAAAACATTATTCAAAATTGGTTGTGGGGAAAAACCTTATATGTATCTAGCAGTATCAAAGTATGTTGTAAGTATTGTATTGGTGCAAGAAGTTGATAATTACCCCGCCTTGTTTATTATATAAGCAAGAGTTTGTTGAAAGCTGAAAAAAAGATACTTAAAACTGGAAAAATTAGCCTTATCATTAGTGATAGCAGTTATAAAAATGAGACCTTACTTTCAAGCACATTCTATCACAGTTCAAACTTCTTTTCCATTGAAAAATATGCTACAAAAGGCTGATATATCAAGAAGAACGACTAAGTGGTCAGTTAAGCTTGGGGATTATAATATTGACTTTTCACCCCAGACTGAAATCAAAGCTCAAGTTGTGGCTAACGTTTTAGTGGAATTTCACTCTAAGAAGCCTCGCAAAGAAGCTCAAATCATTAAATTTAAGAAGGAATGGGTGATCTGAACTAATGATGGATCTAGTATAATGGGACATAGAGCTGGACTTTTCCTAATCTCTTTCTATGAAGATTTCATGTATTAAGTTATACGGTCTGGCTTCAGAGCATCCAACAATGAGTCAGAATATGAAGCATCAATAATTGTTAGCTCAGTTATGCGGCGCTAAGAGAGTCCGATTGATAAGTTATTCACAACTACTCATTCATCAAGTGTTAGGGAAGTCTGAAACTAGGAAAGATTGCTTGATAAAGTCTCCATAAGTGTTAAGAGAGATCTCACTTCGGTTTAAATGCGTCGAATATGAACATGTTTAAAGGTCAGAAAATTTTATGGCTGATTCTTTAGCCATTATAACTTACTCTGAAGCATATCTTTGGATGCTTATGCAAGAATATCCTTCCATAGCCACAACCCTAGAAATGAAAGGTGAAGTGGGAGAAAGTCTACATGTATCAGACACACCCTCTAAAGACTGGAAATATGAGATTCAAAAGTTTATTATTAATGGGGTTTTACCTTCACACAAGGTATTAGCCAAAAATATAAAGTATAAAGCTCATGGATTTCTAGTTTTAAGGGGAGTTTTTTTATAAAAAATCTTTCAACAGACGTTGGTTGCGTTGCCTCAAATCCAATGAGTCTTAAAAGTGTTCTGTCAGAACTACATGATGGAGAAGGGTCGGCACGTTGTGGCTATAAAGTTTTAACTAGAAGGGTATTGTTAGCATGATATTATTGGCTTACCATTATTGCAGATGCTAAAGAAATGGTGAAGAAATATGATGGTTCTCAAAGGTATGGAAACATGATCCATGTAACAGAAGTCCCCATGGAATCTGTGTCCGAAGCAATACCATTAAATAGACGAGGACTTGATCTAGTCGGACCACTTCGGATGGCTTCTGGGGGTTGTCGTACCATAATTGTGGCAATAGATTATTTCTCCTAGTGTGTAGAAGTTGTTCCTTTATCTGAAAAAACATCTAAAGCGGTGATAAATTTTATCATCTCCAACATATGTTGTCAATTTGGTATTCCTAAGTGCATCACTATAGATAATGGTCATCAATTTGACAACAAAGAAACAGACGTGTTTTGTACATCAAGAGGAATTCAACATTTTTTTCTTCTCATTTTCATTATCAAGTTAATGGACAATTTGAAGTCGCAAGTACTTACAAGAAGTACTATGGGCATACTGAACCACTCCTCACACTGCCACTCATGAGTCTCCAGTCGCTCTAGTTTCTGTTAGGGCTTAGTTGGACTTAATTAAAGAAATAAGAGTTAAATGTCATCTAAGGACTGTGTATTGCCAAGGCTTAATGAGGAGAAAATTTGCATCTAAAGTAAGAAGACATTTCCAAGTTGGGAATAGAGTATTAAGGAAAGTTTTTTACACACTAAGGAGAAAAGATTCGAAAATCTATCTCTGAACTGGAAAGGACCATATATCGTATATGAAAGAGTCAAGCAAGGAATGTACAAGCTTCTAGACAAAGAAAGCAACATTTTGAAGAACCCTTGGAATGTTGAAAATCTCAGGCTATACTTAAAGTAAATTCATCTTGTAAATATTTACTTCTCTTTACTTTAATGTAAATATGTTGGGGTATATTCTTTCTTACTCTGGTGGCGCGGGGAGGTTTCAACGAGGTGTCTGAATCTCAAACAATATATCATTTTTTTTTTAAAAAAAAAAGAAAACAATTGCATTGATTAAGATCGGATGGATTAAACACCTATTAAACATTTATTGTCTTCAAATGGATTACGTTTGAATGGATCGGATGAATTAAACATATATTATATATTTATTGCCTTCAAATGGATTACCTTTGAATGGATCAGGTGAATTAAACACTTATTAAACATTTATTCTCTTCAAATGGATTACCTTTGAGTGGTTTGGATGGATTAAACACCTATTAAACATTTATTACCTTCAAATGGATTACCTTTGAATGGCTCGGATGGATTAAAAACCTATCAAACATTTATTTCCTTTAAATGAAATACTTTTGAATGGTTTGTTTAAAGTTGATTTATAGAATAAATCCGATCTACATGGAAAAATTCCTTGTATACAACAAGGACTTATGCAAAGATAGTTACTAAGAAATCTAAAATACAACAAAATTCCTTGCATACTCCAAGGACTTTGGTTCAAAAAACGAACACAATAAAAATTGTTAACCTCTGAACTCGTTCTCTTCGGTTTTATTTTCAACCTTGCCTTCCTCTTTATCTTTTTCATTTCCTTTTTATCATCATCTGAATCTTCGTCAGCCTCATCATCAGATTCGGATTCAGCCGAAGAAATACCTAGTTTATCACCCTGTGCCATAGTGTGAAAAGAGATTTACTCATATGGCACATACCTCCACAACTCCCCAAGCGACCGTTTATTGTTATATATAAGTTTGGTTATGTTTATTGACATTTGTTACTTTATTATATCTCCAAATTTAGGACTATTTAAGATTATATATGCACGATTATAATTCATATTACTCTTAGACTAGATACCAAGATTAGTCCAATAATTGATTGATGACAATAATATAAATATTATTGCATCATATTGTTCACATTATGATAATGAGGTCTTTAGTCATTTATTGTTTATTGATCATGTACGAGGTTGTAGCATTTATCTATTGACAATAGATTCAGGGATCCCATTAAATTTGAATATACTATTAAGTAGTATATGACGGTCTAAGTAGAAGATTGTTAGAATATTTATTGACCAATATGCTAAATATATATTCGGTCATTGTCTTAAGGTAGTCTAATAATAAAAGTAGTCAGATTAATTATATTATATATAACTAATTAGGTATTTCCTTATAGGTGAAAATGTGTTGTGGAGTTGTAAGTGTGACAACCAGGTTGAATTTGGGCACTGTGAAGAAAAGGACTCAAATCTCAATACTTAAGCTTTAACTAATAACTCAAATACTGAATTGATACAATTAATTTAGTGGTTTGTGGTTCGCAATCAAAAAACGGTGTAAGTTTTGGGCTTTATAAAAGTAAGGTTTTAGTATATTTTCCTCTAAAATGAATTATTGAGATTCATATTTTTCTAGATGTCCATTACAGTAAAATGGTTAGGATTTTATCTAGAGGGGTAATTCGGACCCGATAACCAAAACTTGATGAATAAACAGTAAGCTTGATGACTCATTTATGTGCCTAATACATCAAATTCTGGGCTTGGGGGCTTATGAAATTGACCTGAATAGAAGATCTGACCCGAATGGCTCATGAATCTAAAAAATAGTATAAATAACTCAACCAACATCATTAAATGGGTTGGAATGTTTCCTAAATATTAAATACAAGTAAGCATCTTTTTTCTCTCCTTACTCTCTACCAAAAACTTAATATCAAATAACCTAAAGATCTTCCACATTACCCTTAAATTAGATTTCATTCTCATCATATTTGTGACCACATTGGGAGGCGTAAGGTTCCAGAATAGATCTATTCAAAACCATAGTTACATATCATACCTCGGTGGTGGATTCGACTTCGGAATTGTTTGAGGCATCGATCTCGATAAGCAAGAAATTCCCCCTCTTGACAACGAGGGAATAAGAGGTGAAAATGAGCATGCTACTATATCACATGTCTATAACGATATAGAGGGAAGGAAGTTCATGCAAGACGAGCGTGATCAGTTGAGGGCTAAAATTCATGTTTCAAGGGCCCAAAGGAAATTTGAAATAAAATTAAGAGGGAAGTTCATTGTGGGATGTTGTGTCACAAACGAGCCGGTAACAACCCCATACATGATCAAAGTGGTCAATCTCCAAAAGCCCATATAAGTTCAAAAAACGAACATTGAGCTAAACAATTAATGAACCCATCGGATTCTGTTGAAAATTATGTCACAAAGTGGGATTCAGATAATTCCACTTCTTCTAGTAGTGACCACGGCCGTCAAAAGAAGAATGAAATTCTAACTAAGAAACATTTAAATAAGAGGGATAGGAAAGGCAAAGGGAATAAGAAAAAATACCAAGGGAAAGTCAAAGGATCAACAGACCATGAAATTTATCATTTGTTAAGTGATCAGTTTGATATCCAATCCAAACCAGGTATCTTTGCCACTTCTGATGAAGACCATATGTTTAGTTGTAACCATAACTAGAGACAGTCACCTTTGTCTTCAAAGATTCTCTCTAGATATTTGCATAAGATATTTGATATCTCTAAAGTATAAAAATACGATGGTAGTAAAGACCTGATAATCACCTTGAGCAGTTGAAGAATTTCATGATGAACTTTGATGATGATAATAAGTTGTTATGCCGGGATTTCTTATAAAATTTTAAAAGGAGTGTTGTGCATTTCCGCCGACCGGCAAAAATTCAATTCCCAAGGGAAAATTTGAATACTCGTTTCTATAAATATCATAACGATGTGGGTCATGATACTCAAGATTGCATTGCCCTGAAATAAGAAGTAGAAAATTTGATTGAAAAATGAAAGTTGTCTGCTTTTGTTAAAAAGCAAAGAGGCACCGGGAAAGTCAACATTCATTCATAACCTAATGCAATCACAACACAAAAAACATCTCTAAATGTTTTAGGGAAGAGTATGGGGGCATCTAGACAAGAAGACGCTATGATAATTGTGGAGAGATTTGATGTAGATCTTGAATATTTGAACCCTGATCTAGATTGGAACCAAGATGGGTTGATAGTGGAGAAAATAGTAAAAGTATCCGATCTATGCAACTTATTTGAATCTTTAACCATTTTTTGGAGATACCAAGACTGCACCGTCAAGTTGCTCAATAATAAGGCATGTAAACAACCTCACTACTCAGTTCGAAGGGAAAATGTCTACACATCTTTATCAGGGACAAATTTCATTTATTATCTTGATGAAGATGACCTGATACAACAAAATTCCTTGCATACTCCAAGGACTTTGGTTCAAAAAAACGAACACAATAAAAATTGTTAACCTCTGAACTCGTTCTCTTCGGTTTTATTTTTAACCTTGCCTTCCTCTTTATCTTTTTCATTTCCTCTTTATCATCATCTGAATCTTCGTCAGCCTCATCATCAGATTCGGATTCAGCCGAAGAAATACCTAGTTTATCACCATGTGCCATAGTGTGAAAAGAGATTTCCTCATATGGCACATAACTCCACAACTCCCCAAGAGAACGTTTGGGAAAGGTTTCATGGAACAGTAGTACTATATCCGATTTAATGGATTCTTCTCTATACTTCATAGACTTCAATACACCGTCAGCATATACATTTACAGCATCAGAATTGTCTTTTGCATTGTTTTATGTAAAATTGGTGATTTCATCTTCTTTCTTTCTTAGAATATCTTCTATTTTATTCTTCTCATCAGATAAGTTTTGAAAGCTAACTTTGTCCTTAGTCTGTTGCTCTTTGAGAAAGGTGATCTCTTGTTGTGAACTAACAAACTTGAGTTGCACCTGACCATGATCGGATTCGAATTGAACCAGCTCATACTTAAGGGTCTTCACTTCCTTATTCAGATTTTCTACCTTGCTTTTCTCCTCTCCGGTGGAGTTCTGAAAATTTTGGTCTTCATTACGAAGGATGGTGATATCCTTGACTTGAGACTTAAACTGCCCTCTCTAAGGAAACTATTTTTCTTATGTAACCTAAAACTACATATCCCAGTTCATTATTCTCTTTTGATACTTCGAAGAACTCCCCATCGTGTGTCACCGTGTTGGCAATGATAATGGTCTGAGGGAAAACTTTATCAAAATCTTCAAAATTGAAGTTTCACGAGTTTTCTATGTCATCTATATGATCGAAACCTTCGAAAGAAGGTCTATCAGCAGCAGGAAATACAGAGAAAGACGGATCATCAAACTTTTTTGTTTAATGAGAAACTTTAGCATTAGTAATGGTAGGAGGGACTTCAAATGAGAGTATGATCTCTGAACCAATACCAGTTTTCTTCTTCTTGGCCTCCCTTTTAACATCAATTTCTTTATCTCTTTTTTGCCCCTACTTATTCTTAACCATCAAATATTTTGAGAGATCTTTAATCTCCCCCACAGTAACTGCCACAACTTCCAACAGAACTGCATCTATTTCATTCGGAGTTCCCATGCTTCCCAGCTCGGGAATGACTTGATATGGTGCATCCTCATTTTCCTCATTTTCTTCCTTCTTCTTCATATTCTTCTTCTTATTCTTCTTCTTATTCTGTTTCTTGATCTTATCAAGATGATTGGGAGCCATGTTTCTAGCCGGTAGGAAAAGCATGCCATCTGCCTACTTAGTCCTCTTAAGAATATCAGAATATTGGGGAGGGGTAGTGAACTGTTCTCACGAGAGCTTACAGATTAGATTAGTCCTCTATAGTTGAGCTCTCACTATATTTCCTGTAGTGAAATAGTTATGAAATCTATTCGACAATTTTTTGGTTGTCCATTGATGCAGTCTAGTGAAAGTTACTTTCCCATCTTCAAGGTGCTGTGAAAATAGCTTTGAAAACACTATAAAATAAATATGATGTAAGAATCAATATCCAAATATAACAAAAGAAATATTTTAAAATAAAAATACTTACATGAAGATTTAGTGTCTTGTGAGCATACTTATATTTCCTTTAGAGGTAATTTTTCTTCCATTCTCCCATGCACCACTAATAAAGAGAAACTGGGCTCTCCAAGTTTTACCACCTTCTAGTAAATTATTGAATACTTTATAGTCATTTCCCATCTTAAAATAGTAAAATAACATTTATCAT
Organism: Limnanthes douglasii subsp. nivea; assembly: GCA_036936605.1. Lineage (NCBI taxonomy): Eukaryota > Viridiplantae > Streptophyta > Magnoliopsida > Brassicales > Limnanthaceae > Limnanthes > Limnanthes douglasii. Next base: position 188,717,115 of record JAUPFV010000003.1, on the reverse strand, counting down.
TTCGACATAAAACCAGCCACATCGGCAATTTATTCCATGGGCATCTGAATCTTTGATAGACTTGAAGCTATAATACCGGCCAAAAATGTAAACCAAGCGTTAGAGCTTAGTTTACTCATGAAGAATTTCACTAAGTGAAAATATCTCACAATTTTTGGGTCTAGAGGAAAACTTAAGTCCCCAATTGAGCATTTTAGGATATACCACCAGCTCTCATGCTTTGCAGTCCATCAGAGTCTCTTCAAGGATTGGAATCCTGACTTTGATTGATTCAAGAAACCCTCACTTGTTGTGAAGCTTACCCAAATTAGTTGTGTGAGTGTATACGTAAGATATTATTCTTTGTAAAATCAGCAAGTATTTAATGCTGACGTTAGTGAAGTTGGGTCCAACTCGCCCAACCAGACCTTTGGAAAGTGGTTCGTATTCTATCAGGGGGGTTTTATTCTTTTATCTCGAGCTTCTCTTCGAGTGTCCCTAGTGTAATATGATGTATCCAATGGCGTATCTTCATCACTATCATTCATCTCTTATTTCATCATCTGTGGTCCCAGCTCTGTTGGATCACCGACCCGGTTACCAGAGTTATCTCCCTCAATATGAGGAAGCTTAGCAGAGAAAGCTATTGGAAGAGTAGTAGTGGTTTCCCCTCAATCATTTTTTTGCTGAGAAAGATGGTTGGTATCAGTGGAAACCTCTGATGGTTTCTTATTTTTTCTATCGGATGTGGAAAGTTTCTTTTTAGCCTTAGAGTGTCTTGTAAACCTACAATGTGTATTTTCTCCAATGTTCAACCCCTTAGAAATGAAAGTGGATAAAGGTTTACAATTCCTAAATATTTTTGCTATGGGAGTCTCAGCTGACTAAGCATATTGTTTAGGGATCGTAGAAGATTGTGCAAGAGGGCTGATTTTAAAATAGACGGTTGTTTAACAGATGAAGAACTTATGTCTGGTTCAAGAATTTGAATCACCGGAGAAGTAGGTAATCCCGCAGCAATTATGGCTTGCCTTTTTTCTTCCTCCAACTCGGACAAGTTGAGCAAACCTCCTCTTATTAGTGTAGTCCTCGTTGTAAACATACAAAATTTAAAAGAAACGAGAAGAACGAAAGAGAAATTTAGGTGAAAGTTTGAGCTTTTTATCGATCAATAATTATGAAAATCAATCTTTTTCTCACTCTAGATATGGAAACAATAGAGGTTACTTTTATATATGAGTAGAGAAGTCGCACTTGATTTTTTTACTACGGAACATGAACTAACGGTTATAAATAGGAAATGTTATTAAATATAGTCGTTTGTTTCCTTTTTTAGTAATATATGTCATTTTCAAGAAGGAAACCGTTCGGTTTCCCCACTGACTATGTGACACGTGCCATCGGGAAACTAACTATTTAAAGTTGTGACCTTTCAGTAGAAAGGTATTTAATAACCAACTTCGGATGCAGTTCGGATATATTTTACAATATTAGCTCTCCCAAAATACTTTAGAAAGAGATAAGAGGGCTAGATGATAGGATCAGATTTTTCTGGATGTCTATTTCAGTAAAGTGGTTCTGATTTTATCTAGAGGGTTAATTCGGACCCGATAACCAAAACTTGATGAATAAGCAGTAAGCTAAGTAAGCTTGATGACTCAGCTATGTGCCTAGTACATCGAATTATGGGCTTTGGGGCTCATGAAATTGACCCGAATTGAAAGATGTGACCCGAATAGAAGATGTGACCCGAATGGCCCATAGATCTCAAAAGAGAATAATCACTCAACCAACATCATTAAATGGGTTGGACTTTTTTCAAAATATTAAATACAAGTAAGCACCTCATTTCTCACTTTACTCTCTACAAAAAATTTAATACCAAATAACCTAAAGATCTTCAAATGTACAATCTTGAATCAATAATAAATATACTACTATAAAATAAAAGATTATTAGGCATGGGTTTTGGCCACAAATCGTTAAAAATATATTCATATTTGAAGTAACTATTTTTTTAATAAATGCATTAAAAAATAAATAAAAATGCCCATACAAGTATTTATGGCATACTTCAAAGGAAGGCTTAATAGTCTGTGAGAACAGAAACATAGAAAAATACCATAATAAGGTCATAAAGAAAACAACAAGTAGTATGAAGACAGCAAAACGATAAAAATTTATGAATCTAATAAGATGTAGAAGCGGAAGTAACGGATGTGGAGCACCAGAATCTTGCAAAAAAAACAAGAACAAAAACAATATTAAATTAGTGGATAATAGTTTGAAAAGGTCAGCCAGTCTTGGTTCCCAAAAAATAGAAACGAAGATCCGCAAGTAAGCGAAAAGAGACAGCACATGTAAGGCTCGGAGGAGAGCCGAAGACTCTGTTATTTCCCTCCCTCCAAATATTGTAAATGTAGCCCCAAAGCAAGTCCTCCAGATATGACGAGTATTTGAGGGAGGCCAATTGGAGGCTTCAATAAGCCAAGAGTTCCAATTGGAGTTATTTTGGTAGGGGGTCCCAATCTTACTACGAGCATGCTCCCATAAACTCTGAGAGAAACTACAATCATGAAGGATATAATTAATATATTCGTCTGTAACATTACGGAGAACACAAGAAGGAGAAGTATCAATCCCTCGTGACAAAAGTTTGTCACGAGTGGTAAGTTTCCCATAAATGGCGAGCCAAATGATGAAATAATGACGAGGGATATTAAATTTGACTTCAAACTAACCCCGCTCATCTGACACAAGGGATATGCATTTGAATGGCAGTGTAAGTGTCTTTAATTGTGAATTTGTAAGCTCATGTTTTCGCTGTCCAGATGGATACATCGTCGAGGCAGACGATTGGAGGAGAAAGGGATAGAATAATATTGTGGAGTTCCATAAGGTTGTTTTTGTTCCCAGCACTGGCTGATCTCCTATTGATAGGACAAATCCATCGCTCATTGGAGATAACGTCTAAGACAGTAATATGCTTACCTAACCTTGAATCGGTGATAATGGAATGACCGTAGTATGATGCAAGTGAGGTAGAAAGCAGCCAAGGATCAAACCAGAATGAGGTATTCATGTCGTTGCCGATAGCCACCCTAAAAATATTATATGCCAGAGGTCTAAGGGATAAAATTTTCTCCATGTACAAGAGGGGGTGGAGCCATAGGATATATCCAAAAAATTGTTGTTTTTAATTTTTTTTTTCGATCTTAATCCAAGTGATCCAGATAGAGTTAGAAGTATTGTTAATTATGGACCAAAGGTGTTTGAGGAGGGCCTCCTGATTCAATATTTTTAAGTCTAAAATCCCAAGATCGCCCTCAAGCAATGGCACGGTAACGAAAGACCAAGCCACGTTGGCGCCGAAAATCTTCAAATCATGATCGGACCTGAGATAGCGATGGAGAATTTGGGAGAATTTTAAGAACTCTGCAAGGGAGAGAGAAAATGGAAGATTAATACACTTGCCTAGTAAAAAATACAAATTTTATGAGTTGAAAGAGACCTGCATAAGAGAGGTATTTTGAAGTCCAAGAGTCAATTCAAACCGTAATTTTGTGAAGGAGGGGCCGACAATCAGAATGGGAAAGACGACTAGTGATAAGGGGAACGCCTATATATTTCATTGGGATAGAGCCAACCTTAAAACCATAAAGGTTGATGAGGTACGTCTTGAGAATAGGGTTTATGCCAGAAAGGAATATATGGATTTTATTTGGGCTAATTTGCAGCCCAAAGAGAAGGAGAATTTGGTGAGACCTTCTTTAATGAGAAGCATAAACTTGATTTCACCATGAAGAAGATCATCCGCAAAGCAGAAGTTTACAACTTTCAACTTATGACATTTCCAATGGAATTTGAAATTACGGTCGTTAATTTTCTCCTTGAAGATGTCAGAGAGAACTTGCATGAAAAGGACAAACATAAAATGCGAGAGAGGATCCCCTTTTCTGAGTCATTTCTTACCTTGAAAGAACTCGGTGGGATCACCATTTACATTAATGTTGTAAGAGGAAGTAGCGGTACACTGAATTATCCAAGTGATCATTTGATTGGGTAAATCTATAGAAACAAGAATGTCAAGGATAAGGTGTCATCTAACATTGTCAGAAGTTTTCATCCAGTCAATCTTGAGAGCGATCCTTGGGGAGAGAAGAATGTTGTCAGAGATATTTTTGCGAGTAACAAATGCTGATTGAGACTTATCAATCAGGTAAGGCAATAGGACGATAGTCATGGACATACGTAGGAGTATTCGATTTCGGAATAAGACAATGAAAGAAGCATTCCAAGATGGATCCATTTTATTAGAATTGAAGAAATCAAAGACACTATTACAAATATCGTTGCCCACGATATTCCAAAAAAATTTAAAACAACTCAAGTTAAAACCAACGGAGCAAGAGAACGTATTGCTATCAATGCTAAACAGAACTTATTTTATCTAGAGAACTTATTTTATCTAGTCACAGGTAATCGGACAAATCATAAAAGACATGTCATAAAGATAAACCTGGAAAAAAAAAATTATATTATGAAAAGACCCAGATACCCAGATTGTCTAGTCGCAGCAAAAAGGTAAAATATCTTACTAAGAACATTGGATCCCACTCCTAATAGGATCCGCTCCTAAGAAATTTGAGACTTTCAACATTTTTCGGACTGCAGTTTAAATGTCACCGGTTACAATTTTTTACTAATCATTTATACTATTGATGTTGAAAAAACAATAATGATAGAAACTAAGACCACTGTTTGTAATCGAATTGGACGGCAGCTTTTCATGTCACTTTTATAGTTGTCGATCCCAACCAATTCAGCATGATTATGTAGGTGAAGTAGAATACTACTACAAAGCATAACATGAGACACTCATCATTTTTGGATAAGGTACTTCTAGCCTGTGTAACATACAAGTCACTTCCACTCCATTTTCCATCAATGAAACTAAATAGTACTTGCCTAGATAGATATCCTAATAATAAAGTTTGATGGAAAATGATGATAATACAAATAAATAACTATCAACCTTTGCTATATAAGCAGACATAGTGTGGCATGTCTTTTAAGTCATAACATTCTACATCAACTCTCAACTATCAATATTTCAGCATTTATATAAACAATCAAACTTTACATTATTATCATATTCTTCACCAAACCAAAATGGTGCCTCCAAATATAAACTTATCTCTCAAGTCTCAAACCCCAAAACCAAAAGAAACAACCCTAAGCCTAACGAAACAAGAAGAAGAGCTTGAGTTAGATCTAAGCCTCTCTAGCAATGACTCAAGTCAAGGGTCGAAAACGAAACTGGATTTCATGCACTACTTTAAGAACAACAATCAAGAAAGTTGTTTTGAAGGTAAAGTCGATTCTCGAGTTTTCTCTTGCAATTACTGCCAACGAAAGTTTTATTGTTCACAAGCACTAGGTGGTCATCAAAACGCGCATAAACGCGAGAGAACGCTAGCTAAAAGTGGGACTCGGATTGGAGTTGTAGCCTTTGGAAACTCTAATTGGAGATTTTCTAGCATGGCTTCTCTTCGTCCATTGCGTGGACTTGGAATTCAAGAACATTCGATGATACACAAGCCTTATCTTTCTTCGCATGTTTATGGACATAATAATAAGAACTGCTTTAGGAATCCTATTGATAGAAAACCGGCGATTGGGAGGCTGTTGCCTGAGAATCATTCACCGGAGAAAAGTAATATCCACGGTGGGTATTGGTGGGATTGTGTTAGCTATTTCAAGAACAAGGATGATGAGTTGAAGAAAGTTGACTTGACTCTCAAGCTATAACTATTTCTTTTAAGCAAACTCCGTTCACTTTTCTTCTTCCTTGTAGTATATTTGAGAATTTTTCTATATTATAGTTGAGAGTTTCTTTTTCGCTTATTTTATTTTATTTTTCCAGTGCTTTCAGGAGTCCAGTTCCATTTGATGTCCAACTTTTATATTTTGAAACTTTAAATTAAGCAGCCACTTCCAATAATAGAAGCAGAATTTGATAAATTCCTGCCCTACCTACTAATAGTGTTTTGACATGTGAAATTTAAAAGATGCTATTAAAAAGACGAAGGAGATAGAGAGGGTACAGATGTGATGTTATTATATAAAAGGTGTTCTAATACTAAGAATTATGATTTATACAAGTGTTAATAACTTGTAATTTTTTTTCATAGGAATCTCTAACTGGATTTTAAATGATAAATAATTTTAAATTCTTTTTATTGAAATCAAATCATAAAAATAAAATAAAAACAAAATAAAAATAAAAATAAAAAACATATTTTAAGATAAAATAATATAAAAATATGTACAAAACAATTTGACTGTTTCTAAGTTTAAAAACATAAATAGATTAAGGCCGAAATAGTTTAAACAAAACATAAAATATCATACAAAGCTTAAATGTGTATTACCAAAATACTTTTATAAACATTAAAAAAAATGAAGTAGTTACTTAGACAAATTATTCAAAAAGCATGTCGGACGAGTAAGTTATTAAATAAAAGTTTATTTTATAATAGTGTTATAATTAGAGATGTTTTACATGGTAATTGGCTTATTATGTATATGTGCTTTGGGATACCGAAACGGATTTATGGATCCTGTAAGCCCACCGGATCCATTTCACTATGTATACCATTGTTGGCATTAAGTGAAGTTCAAAAGAAATTGACTATTAAACTATCTTGTCATAGCATAACTCTCTAAAATTAATACAAAATAGCACAATTATCTCACTACATCTCATCCAAAATTTAATTATTTTTTCTCTTATTACCAAACTACCTTCCGATAATCTTCGACACTATCAATGATAACCAATGAGAGTCTAGAGAGGTACCTGGACAACAAACGTCCAAAACCTTAGGTGTTTTTAAGTTGATCTTCAAATATACCAAAAGATCGATTTTGCGATGGATGTGGATCATGCCAAGATTATTGGAGAAGTCATAATCGAAAAAGGGTTTGGTCAATTACTGCACGTGAATAACCAGAAAGATAAACAATTACTCTTACAAGAAGAGCGTGACCAATTTCGGGGGGAAACTGAGACATTAAGATCCCAAAAAGAAGAAATAATAACCCGTCTGAGTAAGGTCCGCTCGGAAGTTTGAAAACCCGAAAGGTAATAGGTCTCCGATGAAGAAGTTGTAGACTCTGATGCTCATCACGATCAAGAAAAGTAACGAAGATATTGATCACGCAAAAGCCACCATTTCTTGAAAAGGGAACGTACAACCATGTGTGATTACATTCCTTCAGATTCTAGTGAGTTTTATGTGTCTGTGTTCGAGGAGTCTTTGTATTCTCCAAATATGGATCATCACCGTAAAGTAAAGAAATTATGATGGTGAGCACTACTTGAAGAGACATTCATATTGGCGACAAAACCGAGGACATGAGCAAATGTCAAGTAAACAAGATACTTCCTCAGATAAGCAATGACTCGAAAAGAGTATAGAAAGAACAGAAACTGAGAGAAGGATACAAGGTTCGGGGAACTAAAGTGTTGATTATCAAAGGAATAATCAATTTGCGTTCAATCAGAACTGGGTATTTATACTGCAACTAATGAGGGTCACCAATATAGTCAGGGATAAAATTGGAGGCGATCTACTCTTTTTACAAAAAATCTTTCTGAAAATATACTAAAGCGGCTTGATATATTGAAGATGAAAATATTCTATGGGAGTAAATATACGAATAAACACATCGAGTAGTTCGAGAACTTTATGATGAATTACGCTAACGATGATAAGTTGTTGTGCCGGGAGTGCTCCTAAACTTTCAAAAATAGTGCTTTAAAATGGTATAATAGGCTCCACAAGGATCTGTTAAGAACTTTGATATGTTTTAGATTTCTTTCTGAATATAGTTTTTGGAAAGCAAAGAAATAAGAAGAAATAATAACACAATAATTCAGTGTCTCTAGTTGATTGGATTAAGTTTACAAGATTACACTAAACGCTCTGTACAAACTAAGAATAGCTTGTATAATTTATTTGAGAAAGTGAATAGTTTTTTTAGCACATGGGCTTCTTCCGGAAGAGTTAGTTGATAACGTGACTAAGAAGAAGGTCATGTCCTTTGTGATTTGTTATCACATGTCGAGAAACAAGTCAAGGTGAAAGAGTCAAAGAGATTAACATTGATCCCTCTAATGAGGTAGGTTCCACAAACTATCACATCGGGCTCTCAATAGCAACAGGCCCAAACAGTTAAAAATTCTCGTCTGAATGATACTAATCAGATTTTACATCGCGCTACGATAAACCAACACCCACAAGGTCAGTAGTACAGATCCAGGGTCAATCAATGGTTCTGACCTGACCACTTTTTAGAGCTAACGGAGAGTGTTATTAAAATATTTGATAAGGCAATGAATTTTGGTTATAAAAGAAATTCATTTCTAATCCAAAGTCCGATGGAGAATCGAGTTACCTATTTTTGCAAGTATCATAACAATGTGGGTCGTGATACAATGGATTTTATTTTTCTGAAGAAAGAAATTCAAACTCTAATTGAGAATGGAAATTTAATTAATTTTTCAAAAAGCAATTAGGGGGTCGGTCGCAAGCTTCAGTTTCCATCCAACCCATAGTCCAACTGGAGGGAATAGAAGCTTCTCTTAAAATAGAAAATGTTATGGTTATAATCAGACCATATGATTAGTTTGATGTAGATTTGGAGTATCTCGACCATGATCCTGACTAAACCACTATTATGGTGGTTAATGAACATAATGCTTAAGGAAAAGTTAGGAATTTATGTAAAAAATTTGAGTCACTAACTATCTTCGAAGGGGATACAGTGTCAGGACTTTCAGGTTGTTCACGAAAAAAACATATTATAAGTTTAAAAACTCAATTATAAGGAAAAATGTCTACCCATCTCTATCAAGATCTAATGTCGTTCATTGTGTTTGATGGTGATTATTTGATACATGTTATGGGCCACATGAGGATGTTGTGGTAATCAAAGCGGCAATCGAGGAGACTAAAATTCGAAGGATCTTGATTGATACAGATAGTTGGGTAAATATCTTGCTCATGTTCATGTAGAAACATATATAAAACCCTCCGGTCATACTCTTATAAAGTACGATAATAGTAGAACTTACAGGGTTCACTGCATACGTAATTGGAGAATTTGAAGGAGATGCATTACTCGGAAAATGACCCTTAAAATGATAATACTGTTTATAATTGGCGATGGACTGGCTTTGTATAATGTTATTTCTGGAAGATCATGGAAATCAAGAATGTAGGATATTGCCTCAACTATCCATCAATGTTTGAAATATACCATCGGGGTTCATACGAAAGTTGTTCGCAAGAGTAGGAGGGTGACTAGAGAATGCTATGTTTCCGTTCTGGGCCCTAAGACACTCCAGAACACGTAAAACAAAAGGAATAGAAATTCTATGAGTCCACTTCAGAGTCAGATACTTTAGATGATCCGAGGAAGACCCCATTTTGGTAATACCTAATAAGGATATCGAGGTGTATACCTTTCCAAATGGAAAACAATGTGGGTTATCATGAGTCGTAAATGAATAGTTACTATCTTTTTTATCTGATAATTTGTAAATGTTTTCTTGGTATACCGAGGATGTAACAAGTGTCCCTGCTAATATTATTTGCCACAAGCTATCAACACGACCCAACAGGTGCCCTGTTATCCAAAAATAAATAGTATTTCCTATGGAAAAGTCTGAAGAAATTACTATAGAGGTGGATCGGTTAACGAAAGTATGGCACATTTGAGAATATCAGTACTCGTTATGTACAACCAACCCAATACTAGTTGAAAGTAAAAATGGGAAGTGGCGCATTTGTGTTGAATTTACAGATCTAAACTGAGCTTTTCTGAAGGATCTGTTCCCCGTCTAGAATTGATCAATTGATAGAATCTACTTTGGTCAATAAACTCTTATCATTCATATATGATTTTATGGGATATAACTAGAAATTGATGTATCTGAGGGACTAAGACAACACCACATTCATAACAGGTATGGGCCTCTATAGCTATAAAGTAATGTCATTTGGGTTTGAAAAATGTTAGGGCTACTTATCAGGTTTTGGTAAATAAGGCATTCGCTAGCCAGATAGGAAGAAATATTGAGGATTATATTGATGATATGTTGGTAAAAAATATGAGAGATGAGAATCATTTCTCTGATCTCGAGGAGATATTTTCTAATAAATAATCCATTAACTTAAATAAACCCAGAAAGTATAAATTTGGGGTACGCTCTGAAACTTCTTGGCGTATATTTTCTGTGAAAAAAGGCATTCAAGCTGACCCACTATAGTTGAGCACTTTAATTTTCATAGATCCTCTGAGTTCGATCAAAGAAATATAAATTTTAATTGGAAGGTTAGCAGCTTTGAACATATTTATATCAAATTATTCAGGTAAGTGTGCACTATTTTTCCAAGTATTAAGAAACACAAAAAGGTTTAATTAGACTTCAGAGTGTGTCGAAGTCTTTGCAAAAATTAAGGAACATTTATCCTCTGTAGCAATTAACCAAACCAATTACGGGAGAGATAATGTATATATACTTAGTAATGTTAGATTATACAGTAAGTGTGGTTCTGATTAGAGAAATTAAAGGGTATTCGTGCCTCGTTTATCATATAAGCAAATTATTATTAGCTTCTGAAAAAACGATACTTAAAGCTAGAAAAGTTAGCCTTGTCTCTAGTAGTCGCAGGTTAAAAAATTAGGTCATATTTTTAAGCTCATTCAATTATTGTTCAAACTTTCTTTCTAGTTAAGAATGTACTATAAAAACCGGATTTATCAGGTCAGGTGGCTAAATGGTTAGTCGACTTATAAGATTATGATATCAAATTTTCTCCTCAAACGTTAATCAAGGCACAATTTTTACAAGATTTTTTAGTTGAGTTTCATTCGGAACGATAAGAGCCTGGGCCGGATATTAATAAATTTAAATGGGTGGACAGTTCGAGGTGATGTGGACATAAATATTTTGGGTTATAATGCAGGGGTTTATTTGGTATCTCCTTTTGGAGATTTAATGTATCAAGTGATACACTTTGGGTTTTTAGCATCAAATAACTAGGCTGGGTACGAGGCAACGCCACGGCACGTCACCCTAAAAGCTGTTAAATGGACAACACGCTATGCTAAAAACTGATAAATTGATCATGTGAATGATGGGCCATCCTCTTTGTCACCCCTCAACGAGGACAATCCCTCCCTTAGCATTGAAGAAGCCAAAAAATTGAAAACAAAATAATGTTCTAATTTTAGTTTCACTTTTAGAGCTTATTCAAAATTCCAACACGAATCATCACCCATAAGACTCAAATATGCTGGCAGCTTTTGCAATTTTACCAATTTTAATAAAAATTCAATTGTTGTTAAAAAAAAACTATGTTATTGTAATTGTATTAATTCATTTTACAAATGTAAACACCAAGCGTACAAACAGAAAAACATGATCATAATTTTTAAATTTATGATCATGCAAATAGAAACAAAAGAAAAGTTTAGTAAAAAAATAAAAAGAATCAAATGGAGGTAAACTTAAAAACAATACAATCAATAATTTTAAAATTTATCAAGAAAACCGAGAAAGATAGAAAAAAATCAAATATATGAAAAAAATTAAAAACTCGATAAAACAAATATAAAAGTATAAGAGAGAATAAAAAATATCTTCAAATAAATAAATAATTTTTAACTTTTAAAAATTTTGAATCAACGAATGAGAAAAATATTTTCCAAATAGAACCAATATTATTCCAAATAAAAAAAATACATAACTAATATATTTCAAATATAATTATTTTGTTAATGGAAATACAAAAAAAATAACAAAAAAGTAAAATATTATATGGAAAAAAAATACTTTCAAACTAATAAATTTTATTGATAAAATAGATACTTGAAATAACAAGTTTGAAAGGTTTAGAATAAAATAGAACTCTAAATAATAAAAATAAAATAAAAACAAATTGATGGATAAACTGAAATTCTCTTAGTAAAAAAATATTTTTAATCTTTATAAATTTAATGATCATACAATTAGGCTAAGAGTTTAAGCTACCACCCAATTCATCAATTAGTATACTTGAATTATTTATATGGCCATTTATTTAGTATCTAACGATATGTAAGTTTATTAATTATACTATAAAGTTTAGATTTATATACTCTTATGTATTTTGGTTTGACATAAGCTAATGATAAATTGTTAACATGTTTTTATATATCACAATTTTGAATATTTAATTTGTATCCCTTCTTTTTAATACTTTCATCTTCACGTGTAATTTTTATGTTTTTATGGTATTAGTGTTTTGTGAAGCTTGCAAACTGCATTAAACTGGTGAGTAATGTCGAGAAGATGTGTTATATAAACTTTTTTATTGAGATCATCATTTACTAAGGAAATTTTTTATATCCATCTGGCACCTGTTTTATCAAGAAACATAAGCAAGTCCAATCACAGTATGTGCAGACGTCCTTTTCGTAATAGAAGGAAAGATTGTTTTTATAATTCATCCCATAATTTTAGGAATTGTCATTAGTAGAAATTTGGAACTTGTATCGTTCAACGCATTCATCGAATTTGGTTTTAATCTTGTTGGCTCATGGACAAAAAATGGCATATTTTTTTTATGGAAGAAAAACTAAGTCCCGTGTATGAATCTAGTATATAGAAGCAGGTTCATCAGTCATAATAGCCTGCCAAAAAGGGTCACTGCCTGCCTTTTTATAAAATACAAAAGAGTAAAACTATATAGAATAAAGTATTACTCCAAGTCGTGGAGTTTAGTATACTTACGAATACGAGTGGACTAACGCAAAGAAAGTTCATTTGTAATCTCTTCCGACAACTAGATGGTCATAAAAGGAAGAACATAGAATGCAGATTCCTCGTAAACCAAAGTATAAGCTAGAAAATCATCGAGTTAGTATGGAATATGATGTGAAGTAGAAGTAGCATGAATATAAAAGAAAGGAATATGCTATAAAACATAACATTGCGTGAGACATATAATTTTTTACCAACTGGATCGAAGTAACGATATTATTTTTATGAATACCATAACTAAAAATATACATAAGATAGACCGAGAAGAAAATTTACTACGCCAATATGTGGTCGGAGAACAAAGCAAGTACAACTGGAGACAGGAAACGATGAATAATTAGGTGAATGAGCACATAACTTTTCAAAAATAGACAAACTTGAATTATGAGATATTAAATTATTTTGATCACGTAAATAACATCAAGTGTTGCTTCCTCCAAAAATACACTATAAAAATTGACTAACAACAAGAATGGACGAGTTTTTTCAATGAGATGACAATATTTCTTTTCGATGATACCATTTAATTAAGGAGTGTATATAAACGAGGTTTCGTGGATAGTCTCATAAGAACTAAGTAACAAAAAAAACATTAGATGTGTATTCACCTCTCAAATCACACTGAAATCATTTGATAACAGATGAGTGTCGGGTTTCACAATAGCTCAAAAGTTACTATATTATACAGAAATGAGACTTATTTTTTATAAGATAAACTCAAGTGAAATAAATAAAATCATCAACAAATAAAACATAATATCGGGAACCTTTTTTATGGATACTGGAAAGGGTCATCATAGATCAGAATGCATAATATCAAATGGTGCAGTTGAAAAAAAATACTTTTACAGTAACAAAAAGGTCCGTCCGAAAATGTAACTAGTTTACAACCACTGCAATTAGAAATATATTGATTAAAACTCCTATAAGTATGAAATGTATTAAATAAGATACAAAAACATGACCCAAACAAGAATATCAAAGATAAAATTCAGAAAATAAATGGCTCATGTGAAGAAAAAAATACAAAATCCACACCAGAGGCGATAACTTCTGATACTTTGAGCTCATCAAAAACATAGAATCCTTATTCCCTACGGCTTGTCCCAATCACCTTTTTAGATCACGGATTCTGAACATACTAATTAGTAGAAGTAATAAAAAAGTGATAGACCAGAATCACACAATTTACTAAAAATATGAGATTTAAAGTCAGACTACGAATATGATATATATATTTGAAAGAGATAAATAAGATGTGTGAACAGACCCAATTATTTCCAATGTTATCGAAGTATCACCGGTAACCATGATAGAAAAAAATGGATGATAATTAAAAGGGGCAAAAGAATAAATATCATTAGATATATATGATTCTAATAACTTGTAACTAAAAACCATAAAGAATATGATTTACTTGAATTACCATACAAATATATACTTTTATGAGAAAAGGCTTACATGTCATACGGTTGTATAATGAACTGTTGAAATTGACTAAACATATATGGGTCCAAATATGGGACAACAAGTGCATTTTTGTTGAGATTAGATGGTTGAGATGTCCATAGAGCATCTTGTATGGGCGTTGTTGTTGCGGTGGTCGTTGTTGTTATTGTTGTTGTTTGCCTTTCTCGGTTTTGGACATTGAGCCTTCCAATGATCTTCATGTTTACAAAAATCACAATCATCTTGAGAGATCTTAGAAGCTTGTATGTTTTGGTTGTTAAGTGGAGAATTTTTTGGATCAGGAAAGACAAAAGGAATCATAGGTGTGATAGATCCCTTATCGACCTTAGACTTAATACTAATATCTTCTACTAATAGTTCATTAAAAAAATAATCAACATATATGAGAGGAGAGTGATGTCAAATTTTTCATACAATCTTTCAAAATAATTCTGAAAAATCATATAAAAATTGTACCAAATATTTTTCTTCCTTATGAACAATATATGGTTCAAATTCTCGCAAATTTGTAGACTTTGTGAGAGCTTCCTATGAGATTAGACATGATGGAATAAAATACTGGGATACTCATGCCATTTTACTGAAGTATAAATATATATATATATGTTTATAGCATATATTATTTGGAAAAATATTTGGATATTTCCCTCATGCTTCATGTTATTTCCCTCATGCAATAATCTCAAAAACGTTAAATCACTTAGTATTACATATTTACCTTTAACATCTCATTTAGTTTACAAAAGTATGTATCTGAAACCTCCAAACTCCCATATGCTACAAACACATAATTAAAGATAATAGCAACCATATCCTACACATTATTTTGGTGACGGATAAAGAACTTGTATTAATGAAAATAATTAACAATATATTTCCACGAGTGAAATACATGCTATGTAGATAGCACACAAGAAAAAATATTTTAGCAAATACTATCTGCGGACGAAAATAAATTCAAAGAATTTCTTCAATCTTGGGAGACAGTTGTTTATTCAAAAACCACAACCAAGGTGAACTCAAATATAACACAAATGAATGAAGAATATGTAGCATACCCCGAAGTTTTTTATTACGCTCAACCATATTGGATTAAACCTTACGGTGAAAGCAACAATTATGCTTACTCTAACCATGTCAAACATTTTGGTAACAATACAATGAATCGGTAAGTCAAACCTTTCATATTTTAATTATTTTATTATAATATTTTTATGTTTGAATTAACATTTATTTTAATTGATATAGGTGTTAAAGGTACATATTCAAGTTTTAAATTTTTCATCATGACGAGTCAGCTTAACTTTGAATTATTTTGGGTAAAGTAGATGCTCAGTTGGATATTTAGCGCACAAAGGTAAAAAATATTCATTCAAAAAATATGAGATAATCTCTATATTCACATAATATAAAATATTTGATAATGTTAGACATTTTGACTTAGGTCGTCTTTGATATAATGTTAAAACATTACAGAAAGGTCGGTGACATATGAATCAACAAATCATACTATAAATGTGTTTTTAAGAATGACGCGTGGTTTTCTTTACACATACGAGATTAGTATTTTGGTATGTAACCATCGTAAGTTTGCTTTAAGTATGTTTGAAAAAATCCGAAAGACATTGAACTTTGTTACGTACGACCAATACAAAGACGATGATTATGTTGGGAGGAAATATCAATGGTTGGTTCTTTGATCCGTGGTTATGATCGTGAACGTAGGATTTATATCATAATCAAGGTTTTTGAAGTAGTTGAACCGAAAATAAAATCAAGTATTCCTTTTATTGACACTACAAAGACAAAAGATTGGAAAAATATATATGTTAAAAGTAATTCAACCAAACAGAAGAAATCATATTCGAACTCGTAATCAAGCAAGGCAATCATACAAACACTCCGTCATTTTTTAGTTCTATTTCCTAGTTACAGTGTTGAAAACATTGTTAGAACATTAGCTAGTAAAATTAAAGTTATACTATATATTAGAAAAGATAAACCTCCAAAGATTCTCAGATGTTCTAACGTACCAAATATTAGTGGGACTGAAAAATAAAAGTTAATGTTTTTTGGAACATATCCACCCTCCCCTCATCATACTTGCGTCCATATGTATCCAAGTGTGTATATGTGAGGTCGGATGGTCATTATAGTTTCAGGGTTTTTTCTCACAAATACCTATTTGGAAAAAATATGTTCACATGTGATACAACCACTTATAGAAGAGATCATATTAGATTTAGCTATGTAGGAACAAGTTTACAATAATCATGAACCTGTAAATGTTGAACTATCTAGACGTAAATGTTTATTTCTAATTGTCCAACCATAAATTGAATGATGATACCCGATATTTATTTGGTGATTGAGGCCGTATTTAAATGCATCGTATATATACTTTCTCTAATGATTAGGAATACATATATACCTCTAAAAGGTGTTATGCCCATTCTTACATAAATAAAATATATTGGTGTCGCCCACATGAACGTGAAACATTTAATATAAGTAAAATATTCTGTTACGAAAATATGAAATAAAATTCTATATTATCTTCATATTTTATTTGTTTTTTAGAGGCTGTCATGCATCTAAATGGACCATTTTTTACACTATATCTTATGTGACTGAAAATTTGTTTCGTAAAGACTAAAGGTTGGTTGGTTCCATTATTCAGTCAGATTTCCAAATTCACTCAAATTTAACCTCATAATCATCTTAAGAAACAAGAAAATAAAATGGCTAACATAACTAAAAATTAAAATCGTTAAGTACCGCTTTTATTAATTTGGACCCTAATCTTTGTAACTTTATCTTCAAATTATATGTTATAATAGTGTTAATAGTATCATTCACGTGTGTTATATTTTTTTCATTGAATCATAAAAAACACTCAAACATATTCATAATATTATATATTTTAATGAAACAATTATTAAATTTAGGTGATAAACATTGATGTGATTTATTTTTGTTTGAGGGTAAGTTTGTAATTTTTGTTTAGAGTTTTGTGGAGTTTTGTGAGATTTAATGTTTGGGTAGAATATAGAGGGAGAACTGAGCTGCCTAGTTGTATTTAATTTTCATTACCCTCATTTAATGTTGGTGGTTGGGTATTTATACCCTTATATTTGGGCCACATGGGCTTTCAGGTCGTGTTTAATGGATTCGGGTCGAGTTTAAGGATCCATTAGTTCTAAGTAAGTGAACAGGCAGCTTAGTCAAAAAGTGATTAGGTTTTAAATACTTTAGTTCTATTCGGATAGTTCAATGGATGATGGTGTCCGAACTGCCCATGTCCGGTAATGTGGACATTGTCCGAATTTGACCCTGTCCGGTTCCCATAAAATATGGTGACAGAATCCGGACTCATCAGTAGCCCCTTTTTTAGGTGGTGTTCAAAAACCCTTTGGCAAGACATAAAAACAGTCTGTTGCTGGTGACAGTTACATCCGAACAGGTCCTTCGAACTGTGTTATAGCTTTATCCGGACTGAAAAAAGTTCTTGAAACTAAACGGTTTCTTGTCAGAGTTTGTGGGACACGTGTCTCTCTCTGGTTCGTTATTTCAGCCGTATTTTCACCTAGAATTTCGCTCCCCCCTTCTCTAAAAAGTAACCTCTTCATTTAATGAAGATGACTCCAGCGTCGTTCCCTAATCATTGCAATCCTTTCGAATTCTCCTAGGTATCAAAGCATCTTTTTGTGTGTTTACTATAAATTAAGCATTTCTTTACTGTTTTACCATCATCTTCATACTTACTTTGCTAAATCTCAGAGCTTTCTCTCTCAAACACAAATTCTTCTTTTTGGTTGTGAGTTTATGTTCACAGCTAGGAACGCTTTAATCAAAGGCGGGTGGCTTAACCTATCAGAGTTAGAAAGGGCTCAAAAAGTCGAAAGAGAAAGGCGCACTGCTGCAGGCCTTCCTACTTCCCCTGTCGACAAACCAGAAATTCCAAGCCCAGAGCCTGACCAGGGCTCTTCTTCAACCAGGAGTGTTAAACCGAGGAGATTTTTTCAAACCAATCTTTCGCCAATTGTTTCAGGCTCGTCGGTTCAGGAATTAGAGCCCACTGTTGAACCAGGGAAAGCAGTTACCAGTTTCAAGACGCCTTCCCCATTTATCGCCATGGGATCAGATGCAAATGTCTCTCCCAATAAACTAGTTGATCGGAGAAGAGGTCGTCTGGTAAAAGGGCAGGCTTCAAAAGGTACACCTTCAAAATCAGGGGCCAAAGACAGCAACACGGGGTCAGAGGCACACATAAAAGTTCCTAAGGGCAAGCTGTCCGGACCGGAGGCCTCTAGCTCAAGCCTCCAAAAAGAAACTACCACACCTGAGCCCTAACCGGAGGTCAGAGTTCAGGAAAGCATTGAAGCCCAACGGTCCGGAGGTCAGACTGAACCAACTCCTAACTCCCCTCACCCTAAAACAACTGAAAACCCCTCCTCGGTAATGGAGGAAATAATGGAGGATTCTATCGAAGAGGCTCCGTTTGAGTCTAAAGTCTCCGGACAAACTAGTGATGCTGGTGTTGCCAAGAAGGATAAAGGCAAGGAAAAACACCCAGATCTGCCAGAGATCCTTGAGGGAAAAGTGGGACCTTGTTTCCACAAGGTTAGTGTTAAGTATCTTCTTGCTTTACAAAAAATTACTTATTCTTTCATCCACACAGCTGAATTGGGTCGGATGCGTATAAAGTGGGGGATTCCGGAGAACGTAAAAATAAGGATCCCAATAGACCCTGAAACCCCAATGGACTGCAAGCTCAGTGGAATAGTTATCTTCACTGAACTCTTTAACTGGGGACTAAGGTTTCCCTTAGAACCGGAGATAGTTAGGTACTTCCACGCCATCAAGCTCTGTCCAAGTCAACTAAGCCCTAATGCCTGGTACACTCTCATGGCCTGTATCATGGCCTCCAGGCTCTCCGTAATTCCTCTACCAATGGAGGAATTCGCAGCTGTGGCAAGCCTCTGTAGAAACCACCATATTCCCTTCTATCACTACAATATGGGTGATAACTATAAAGCAGTGGATGACCTGCTTGAGTCGGAGAGAAATTGGAGGAGTCACTTTTTGTTTGTGAGTGGTACCTGGGAGAATGGGAGGAAGATCAAAGCTGGTACCAACCCAAGTCTCCTTACCAGCAGGACTTGAGGAGGAGGAGACATCAGTATTGACGGTGTCGACATTACAGGACTTGAGGGACTTGGTGACTACTTTGAAAACCTCCCCAGAGACGACTTTGTTGGGCCCTACCTCCCTCCAAGCACTTCGAACACTGTTACCTTCAATGGTAAGTCTTTCACCATTTCAAGTGAAAGAGATGTTATAACTCACTCTATATTGAGTAATGTTCAGCCAGTACTGGTTCTGGAGAAACAAGTGCGAGGTCAGTCAGCAATCATTACTGCCCTTAATTATGACAAGGAGAGATTGTCCGGAGACCTCCTTATTGCCAACCAAAACGCTGATGTTTTGAAGAGAGAAAACGAGGAGTTAAAGAAGAACCAGGAGGGTTTGGTCACAAAGGTAGCTGCCCTAGAAGATACTATCAAAGGCCTCCGGGAAAAGCAGTCCGGGTTGGAGAAAGATCTCACATCTTCAAAAGAGGAGATGAAGGCCAAGGACCAAGTCATTCATACTTTAACCAACGACAAGATCGCACTCGAGGACTCGGTGTCCAAGGCTATAGAGGAAAAAGCTGATCTGCTAAGGGAGCAAGAGGCGAAAATCCAGGCCAAGATTGATGCTTATGCCAACCATGTGATGGATACTCAGGAAGAGATGTATGCCAAAGTGAAGTCGGACATGGTCTTGCTCCTTCACGAAAAGTTCCCGAAGAGGAATCTGGGAGATTTGTGGACTTATGTAGAGTACGGAGACCTTCCCTTCCACACTATGGCTGATGGAGATTTGCATGATTATTCTAGTGCTGACTCATCCGATGAGGAAGAGAACACCGGGGAGAGTCCAAATGAGGAGAACGATGACCTCAAGAAGAAGAAGAAGACGAGTGAGGTTGAGCCATCTTCAAAGGCTCAGTCTTAGAGTAATTATCTTTTGTTTTGTTTTGATTGAACTAAAGTCCTTGGATGGCCAAGGCATTTTGTAACTACGTCCGGTTTTCGACCGGACAGGTCTGTTTGTTTTGACAACTTAAAGTCCTTGGATGGCCAAGGCACTTCGGTTATTTTAATGGATGTCTTTATTTTGCACAGCTCTTGCATTCCTTTAATTTTGGTGGCTAATGTTTAAATAGCCCCTAGTTATTTCATAAATATTCTAAAGTTATAGTGTTTAAATTCTCCGATGACAAATGTTTAAGTAGTCATCATTCCTTTAATTCAATCCGGTCGGTGTTTAAACAAAAATTTGACAAGAAACAAAGTAAGAACACTCCGAATTTTTAAGAAGGCATCAAATTTTATAAAAGAGCCCGGACACCTCATTAAAACCTCCCCGCGCCACCAGGGTAGGAAAGAGTATGCCCCCAAATATTTACATAGACTTTTAAACAAGTAAATATTTACATAGTTTC
Organism: Limnanthes douglasii subsp. nivea; assembly: GCA_036936605.1. NCBI lineage: Eukaryota > Viridiplantae > Streptophyta > Magnoliopsida > Brassicales > Limnanthaceae > Limnanthes > Limnanthes douglasii. The sequence goes on along the minus strand of JAUPFV010000003.1, from coordinate 188,696,239 downwards.
TACTCCAAGTACATCCGAAGGTGCTCAATATTCCAAGGGTGATTCAAAACCCTTCCATCCTTGTCTTCTAGCCAGTATGTCCCAGTTTTAAGCCTTTCAATGGCCATATAGGGTCCTTCCCAAGTTGGGGCTAGTTTGTCGAGCAGCTTCTCTTTAGTGTGTAAGAAGACTTTCCTTAACACCTTATCCCCCGGCTGAAAATATCTTCTTTTAACTTTGCAAGCAAACCTGCTTCTCATCAAACCTTGATAGTGCACAGCTCTAAGGTGTGCCTTAACTCTTCTTTCCTCTATTAAATCGAGTTGACCTCGATAGCCCCCTCGTTAGCGTGTTCGGAGAAATTATGAACTCGAAATGAAGGGAGAGTTTCTTCTATGGGAGTTATGGCATCCATCCCATAGACCAAGGCAAAAGGTGACTCTTGTGTTGCATCCCCAGGTGTAGTCCGGTACGCCCACAAAACCTCTTGTAAATAACTAGGCTATTTTCCAACAGCCCCTTCTAAATTTTTCTTCAAAGCGGACAGTATAGTTCTGTTAGTCACTTCAACCTGACCATTTGCTTGTGGGTGGAAAGGTGAAGAGAAAAAATGTTGTATAGCTCTAGAGGCACAAAAACTCTCAATTTCCTTGTTGTCGAACTGTGGCCCATTGTCTGTCGTTATCTTTTGTGGAATTCCAAATCTGCAACAGATATTGGATAAAATGAATTTTATGACAACTTTTGATGTTGTACCTGCCAGTGGGGCCGCTTCAATCCACTTTGAAAAATAATCAATAGCAACAATTATTGTCCTGCGTCCTCCAGATGCCATCGGCAGAGGTCCCACCAAATCCAACCCCCATCGAGCAAAAGGTATAGGCTCAGAAATTGACTCCAAAGGGATGGCTGGGATATGAATTTCATTGCTATATCTCTGGCATGGGTCACACCTCATCACCAGCTCCTTAGCATCTTGCATTATAAAGGGCCAATAATAACCAGCCAATAAAACTCTCCTTGTTAGAGCCCTGAATCCACAGTGAGCTGATCCCTCACCATCATGTAATTCGGAGAGGACTATTTGAGATTCATCAACCCCCAAACATCGTAAGAGGGGTTTACAGTAAGACTTCTTATAAAGAACATCTCTTAGTATGATTGAACCACGAATCTTGTACTTTACTTTTCTTGTTATTGACTTATCCGGAGGAAAGATGACATCGGAGAGATATTGAAGGAGAGGAAACCTCCAATCTTGGGGTTGTTACATATGTATATCGAAGCTTTCTTCCTCCTTATCCATATTAAGTTGAATGGAAGGGCACTCCAGCATATGGATCCAAGGGTATGATTCAGTATAGGCTATGGTTTCCAAGGAGTCTGCTAGTTCATTTTTTGTTCGGAGTATGTGCTCATAAACAATACTCTTGAACTTAAGTGTCATATCTTTGAGAAGAAGTAAGTATTTTATTAGCTGCTCCTTTTTTGCTTCAGATTGACCTTGCGCATGATGGATAAGAAGCTGGGAATCACTCATCAACTTGACCCTTTTGGCTCCACAAATAAGAGCTAACTTTAAACCAGCTATAGCAGCTTCATATTCGGACTGTTAGAAGCCCTAAAAGCAAAACATATAGCTTGGTACATTTTGTCACCATACGGAGAGGTCAAGCATACCCCTGCACCACATCCCATGGTACTTGATCCACCATCCGTCCGGACGACCCAGACCTTTTTATCTTTCATCTCAGTTGTTTGCTCTATATCCCTATCTGAGTGGAATTCAACTAAGAAATCAGCCACAGCTTGGGCTTTGATTGCTGTTCGAGGAGAAAAATCAATATCGAAGTCCCCCAGTTCTACTGACCACTTAGTCATTCAACTCGAAATAACTGCTTTTTGTAGAACGTTTTTCACGGGGTAGGATGTCCGGACAATAATAGGATGAGCACCTCTTATTATGTACCCCTTGCTCACTTATTATGTACCCTAGGAATTTTCCGGACTGTACTCTGAACACACACTTTTCTGGATTTAGTTTCAAATTTACTTTTACTAAGTTGGTAAAAGTTTCTTGGAGATCTGCCAAGTGTAGCTCTTCGTTCACACTTTTAACCATCATATCATCGATGTATACTTCCATATTTCTTCCAATTTGATCAGCAAAGTCTTTGTTTACTAACCTCTGATAGGTAGCCCCAGCATTTTTTAACCCAAATGGTATTACCTTGTAACAATGAAGGCCCCTATCAGTGACAAACGTAGTATGCTCCTGATCCTTCGGATCTACTTGAATCTGGTTATACCAGGAGAAGGCATCCATGAAAGATAGTAGCTTATTCCCAGATGTAGAATCTACCAGCTGATCAATCCGGGGGACAGGGTACAAATCATTTGGGCAAGCCCTGTTGAGATCTGTAAAATCAATACACATACGCCACTTGCCATTTTTCTTTTTCACCAAGACCGGATTGGCTGTCCATAAAGGATATTAAGACTCCTTTATATGCCCCATTTTAGTAAGCCTGCCGACTTCTTGAACGATGACATTAGCTTTTTCCTTGGAAAAAGCTCTTCTTTTTTGTACCACAGGTGCTATGTCTCTTCGGATGGACAAGTGGTGTGATATGATATCTGCTGGTACCCTGGTAACATCAGCATTGCACCAAGCAAAAACATGATGATGGTCTTTTAGGAACTTCAACATTTTACCCTTCAGTTCGGATGCCATTTTAGACCCTATCTTAACATTTTCCCTCTTCCAAAGAATGTGTTTCAACTTCTTCAACCGGTATTAAAACTCCAGGGGTCTCTCTGGGGTCATCAATTTCACCCTCACCCCTAGAAAGCCCTTCAAACTGTTATTCTTCATTGATACGAACTGCCCCCAACGTCCGAGGGGGCAGTGCTGTTGCATAACACTCTCTTGTAATCTTTTGGCTACTCCGAACAACTCCCACTTGTCCTTGCACAGCATATTTCAAACATTGGTGGACTGTTGAGGCCACTGCATGCATCCTAGAGAGCCAAGACCTCCCTAGAATAGCATTATAACAAGTGGGACAATCCACTACAACAAACAGTTTTCTAACCATCTTCTTAAAAGGGCCCTTGCCCAACAAAACATCATCTTCGAACTCCCCGATCACATCTGCTGAGCTTCCAGTGAAACCCACAATTGACCTGTTCGAACGCTGAATTACCGCAGGATTTTTCATCTTTTTATAGGAAGTTAAAAAGAGGATATTGGCTGAACTCCCAGTATCCACCAAAATTCGTCTTACGTCATTGCCCCCAATGGATGCTCGTATGAAAACAGCATCTTCATGAGGACCTACTATATCCCTCAAGTCATCCTCATCGAAAACAATGAAGGGAAATGGAATTTGCGATTGATAGGAAGTCATGCTTCGTCCAGTTGGGTAGCTAAAGTATGAACATGCCTCTTCCTTGAAGAAGCTGTGGGTGCTGTCATGGTATCCCCTCCGAAAATTGTGAGTGACTCAAAAAAGTTAATAAGCCCGGACACTGTTTTACAATGTTCCTTAATGGCACCCACTCTGTTTCGAGTTGGATCAGGGTCCAAGTACTCTGACTCTACATCGAATCTCTCGATTTTCATCATAGCTCCCTCCGGAGCGGATGTGCTTGCATTGTTTGGACCAGGCTGATGAGCATTATCACGCCTATTTCCTCCTCTTCTTTTAACATATGCTCCCAACTTTCCTCTTTCAATCAGATTCTGGACTTCTTGCTTTAAAGCAATACAATCCTTAATGGTATGGACGGTATCATTATGGTACTGATAGAAGGAATTGTTACGATGCTCCCTAGGATATTGTAGTGCAGCCGGCCTTCTATAGTGTACTTCTTCCTTTGTTTTGTCATAAATGGTGGCTACACTTTCTTTTAACTCAGCAAACCACTCTGGTTCAACCCAAGGCCCTCTCTTATTTCTAGATTGCTGATTCTGGGCAGGCGCAGCTGGCTGAGACTGAGCTTTAGCTCTGTTATGACTCTGCCCGGCCTCCCTTTCCTTGTTCCCGGACTGATTTTGGTTGGGGTTTGGTGCAACCGGGGCAGACCTCACCTGCCTGTGCACCCTAGTTTTCTTAGTTTCATCCACGTAATTTTCTTTCCAACCTGATTCAGTAAACCTCCCCATGTCATGGCTTTTTTTCTGGTCACTGAATCAGCCAAATTGCCAGGGTTTAAGCCCTGTCTCAGAGAGGCTATTGCTACTTGCTCGAAGCAATCAGCCAACCCATTTTTGGTATTTACAAAGCGACTTATATATTCCTTCAGAGATTCATTCGGTTCTTGGGCACAATGGATAATTTTATCTCCACTGCCCTTCACCTCCTTACTTCCAACAAACTGCCTGCGGAAGGCCACCCAAAAGGTATCGAAATTTCTGATGCACCCCTGTAGTAGTCTGTTATACCACTTCAGGGCACTCCCCGTAAAAGACTGGGAGAATGCTCTACAAAGCAACTTATCGTCATCATCGAAATTCATCATGAATTTTTGAATTGTTCCAAGTGATTGTCCGGGTCTTTACTGCCATCGTATTTTTCCATCTTAGTGTTATCGAATCTCTTGGGGAGGTTCCCGGACAGGATCTTGGAAAACAATGGAGATTGTCTCCAATTCCGGCCACGACTGAAAACGGCATCCTCGTTAGGAGTTGCAAAGATACCTGGCTCATCATGAAAGGCAAAAGGATCCACCAGCATCCGGGCTATGTGTCTCCGGTTATGAGATGATCCTTTGCCTATATGCCTCTTTAACTTTCCATGCCTATCCCTTTTTCTTGAATACTTCTTAACCAACTTTTGTTTCTTTTTAGATCGGCCCTCATCGCTGCTGGAGGACAAGGATTCTTCAATTCCATCTTCGTCCGAGGAGCTACTGGAAGATTCTGAGTCTGAATCAGAGCTCTCCACTAGCTTGGACCGGTGAGACTTTTTAGAGCTAGTATGAGTCTTCTTCGTACTCACATGGGTCTTCTAAGTCTCATGCTCTCTAGGGTTGTCAGTATGATGAGCAGCTGATGTCTTTGACTTCTTTTTTATGCCCATCTTTGCCTTCTCTGCCCTTAGAGCTTCTATTTCGCCCTTTCATCTATCACACTCCTCGATGGTATATTTATCATTTCCCCCCACCACTTCAAGCAAAGCTGGTGGTACTTCCGGTACGTCCGGATTCATTCGGACTGATTTTTATGATGGTTTTGAATGCTAGATTCAGGCACCGTCGTCCTCCCACTGTGGTCGCCAATTTGATGTGATTTATTTTTGTTTGAGGGTAAGTTTGTAATTTTTGTTTAGAGTTTTGTGGAGTTTTGTGAGTATTTAATGTTTGGGTAGAATGTAGAGGGAGAATTGAGCTGCCTAGTTGTATTTAATTTTCATTACCCCCATTTAATGTTGGTGGTTGGGTATTTATACCCTTATATTTGGGCCACATGGGCTTTTGGGTCGTGTTTAATGGATTTGGGTCGAGTTTAAGGACCCATTAGTTCTAAGTAAGTGAACAGACATCTTAGTCAAAAAGTGATTAGGTTTTAAGTAATTTAATTCTGTTCGGATAGTTCAATGGATGATGGTGTCTGAACTGCCCCTGTCCGGTAAGGTGGACATTGTCCGAATTGACCATGTCCGGTTCCCATAAAATATGGTGACAGAATCCGGACTCATCAAACATAACCTACATGTCTTCTCCTAGTTTTTATTCAATAATCATTAAATTTAGGTGATTTTCTTTAATGAGATATCTGTTTACCTTATCAAGCTATTTTTCAGTGATTATGTTAATCGAACATAACACGAATTGAAAGTGTTTCTTTGTTAATGTGCATACTTCGTATATATTATGATTTATTTTTTAAATTTTATAAGGTAAGACCAATCAAAACAATGCACGTGATTTTAATATTTTACTCTAATGACACGTGGCAGATAAATGTCATGATTTAAAAACAGCTAATTTTGAGAAACCATTTTACAATTAGATGTTCTTTTTAAATCATGCATCTCATTCTGAGACACCATCTCGCAATTATAATCTAAAATTTCTGTAAATTTTCTCATTATAACATAATTTTGAAATGTCAGTTCAGAATTAGGTTTCTTGTTTAAAAATTAGCAGCTAATTCAGAGATGACATCTCATAATTTAGCTCTTATTTAAAAAATAAATACACTTAATTCTGAGGTATCATCTCGAAATTAGGTGCTCAACTATCTACAACTTTTATCAAATGTTATCTTAAACTTGATTTAGAGTGACAACTAATTACGAAGTGGCATGTCAAAATTAGTTATTATTTTTTACAAAAAATAACTTAAGTATTACTACAAACCTTATAACATTATCCAAAAGTAATATTTTAATTTAATATTATCCAATATAAGATCAAATAAACATTCCACATTAGCCAAATTAAACTACACATTTAATGTCTTAAAACAACAACATAAAATAGCATCGCCCATAGTTACTTAAAACAACATCTTTAAACAACAATATAATTGATAGTTTTCTAAAAAACAACATTGTTGAAGCTATAGTTTAATATTATAAAGACCACTCACTTATCGACATCGTGTGACGCAACCTAGTATGACACTCCTCACCAGTCATCTAATCGATTATATCTATGTACTCATCATAATAGTGAAATATATGGTGTTCATATTTTCGTGACGATTCAAATGAATCGGTTCATCGTCGAGAGAGAAATCCTCGTCTGGATTGGTATCAAGTACAACATATGAGAATGAGGGATTCCATGGGTTCTTAATTGGTATTGCAGTTGCAATGATGTAACCTTCTGGCACCACATCTTCTTAAATCGATTCATATCAATCCCTAAGCGCATTTTTCATTTTGTCTCTTATAGTCAAAAAAAATTGGACATCAAGGTATATGCTTAATGTTTTTTAAATTACTAAACCACTTGACCATGCATGTATCGCTTAATTTTTTATACGCATCTAACGCCATAGGAAACCATGTAATTGCTCAAATTGTTTGATCATACGTAAATACTTGTATGGTTGAAATATAACCTATAAAAATAATCATATTATAATATATGTTTTTATTTATTAAATAAAAATATAATATTCGACTGGTAAGCAATCAAATCCTGAGTCTAAACGACTAAATAAATTTGTCAAACTGATTCAGCGTCTTTTTCAGCTTTAGTGTTGTGCACGTACGGATGTGCGGTATATGTCGAATAAAATATTTCTAGTGCGGTGGTTAGAAACAAGTAAAGTGATCGTATATCCAATACTTCAAAATATAAATAAATTTGTTCATTTCTTTTAATGCATGACGTGCATCGTAATCCATTATATAATTTTTGTTATGTGCATTCTCTAAGCATAGTAACCCAATCCTCCATAATCTTGAATGACATGCAATCAATTAGCTTTTATGTAAGCTGATCTTAATCGCGGATTCACATTATGAAAATATTCCTCGAAGAAAATATAGTACAGCCAAAACAATCTAATGCCACTACCTTTGCAATAATCAAACATTATTATTAGTAAAAATATTATATTTACCTGTTATGGTCCACATGGTATGACATGTGTTTGTCAATATATTTATAATATTTCAACACGTGGAGAATTTGATTGTGAACATAATAATTTTGTCGTTAATTTGGACCGACATATATAATTTGTTTTTCTTTGTTGGATTAATCTATAGGTTGTAGAAATGATTCTCTCATAGTCGCACACTTTTGTATGTTTATTAATCTCAAAGTGGGATCAATTATTTGGAGAGGCTCGAGCTCATGAATATACGACTCAGACTCTTGAGCATGTGAACTTGATACTCCAAAAAATAGTTCGAAGTGTTTTCAGTGTCATCATGTTAAAAACAAATTCAATAAAAATAAAAATAACTCAAGATATCCAAAAAAATTACTTAACACTTAGATATCCTAAAAGAAACTCTAACTTTTTTCCAAAAATGAAGATAAACCTGAGACTTACATTCATTTATGAAAGAGAAAAAAAAAAGCTAGGATTCTGAGATACCATTTCAAAATCTTAACCTATAAAATACTGATTCATCTAAGAACCTTGTACTCATGCAAAATCAGCTCAAAATCTTTCCCGTTAATTCTCATAACTAGATATGTGTTATTAAAACATATTAATGTAACTAATAAGTATGAAAATTGGATTTTTTAAAGTTTTTTATAATTAATTTTTCTAGTTTAACATATATGGATTAAATGTTAATCAAATATAAAAATAACTAAGAGATAAATGAGAAAATAAAATTTTACCTTGTTTACCTCAAATTGAAATCGGAAGATGACAAATTAAAGTCGAAATGAAGGTTTGTAGAGTTAATGTTCTTGGTGGGAATTAGGGTTTTTAGGATATGAGGGAAGTATTTTTGGTTTTAAGTGAAAAAGGGTAATAAAATATTTTATTTGATGGGTAATAAAAATCTCATCAAATTTATCAAAACTATATTTTAAGGAACAAATTTCCTACAAAATTCATCAAGATAACATCTGTTTATATCATTTAAATTTTTAAAAATATGTCGACTGAAATTTGATTGTATTATTATTTTTATTTAGCTTTGGCCAAATTGTCGACCAAAATGATAAGCAACCCCAATTTTAAGTTGTCTTTTCAATTTTTATAAGCAACCCTTGTTTTTACCTAAAATACCCTGAATTTATTAAGTTCTAACCTAATTTTATAACAAACCTCAAAAACAAAACAACCCCAATTTCAACCTTCTTTTCTTTTCTCTCTCATAACCTTATCTACCAAAACCTCGAATCTACCACAAATAAAAAAACTTATTTTCCCTCCCCGAAATCCTTTCATCATCAACAAGGGAGTAGTCTAATCGCCTCAACAACATCAAATGGGCGAAGGAAAAGAATAAGCTTCTTTTTTAATATTTTTTTATTTTTTGAGGTTTTATATGGGTTTTGCAAAATTAAGGTATTCAGGTTGTTTAAATAGATAAATTTATGTTTATATAAGTGTTTTAAGTGATATGTTGTTGTTGGATGGTTCGATTTGTTATAGAATATAGATTCAGGTTCATTTTTGTCGAAGAACACCTGATGTTTTCGGGTCTTGTTCGCATGTCTTCTTCATCATCGCAAGGGAAGACCTTCTCACCCGGTGTATATTTTTTACAGGTTTTGCATGTTTCTTGCCGGGCTGCCCAGATTCACCCGGTGGGGACCTATTCATTTAAAATTTGTTCCTAATTGTTGTTGTCGCGGGCAACAGGTATCAACGACGGACAAGGAAAAAAAATCAAAAGGGACGACGTGAATGGGAAGAGGCCCCACCAACTTCGAAGAAGGTTCACCTTGATACCAGTAGTCGTAGTGGCATTGAGAGTGGTGCCCGAGTTTTGGAAGCTACGAGGGGAGATCCGGAAGAGCTTCCGGCGCATTCCGACTGATCTGTATGCCGTAACATCACTCTGTATATCCTCGATAAACACTTTGTGGTGGATCTAATTAATGCGATAAATGTATTCGACCTCTCGACAATAGTCCGGAAGAGGCCTTGAATTTTACCAAAAGATTCCTTCAAATCACAAGTTTGTGCCTCCTTATCACGCTAGGTCTCTTAATACTATGTTTGATGTTTTAGTTATGTATTGTCTCAAACAACTTATTAGGTATTTGGTGTGTCTTACAACATAACAATGAAGGTTTATATGTTGTATTGGAATTTTATTTTATTGGTTAAAGTATGTTTTAGTTATGAACTTGTGTGGTTTTTATATGTTTTACAACATAACATTGAACGTTTCAATGTTGTACTGGAATTTACTTATGAACTTGTGTGGTTTTTGTATATTGTACAACATAAATGGTTTGTATGTGATATTGTTTGCTTGTACTCAACGTAACATTGAGGGTTCAAGTTAGTTTAATGCATTGTTTATTGTTGAATTAATGTATATCCTCACTAGGGTTGAACATGGGATCCGGCGATTGACAATTATCCACTCGACGGGGACCTAAAAAAATGCTAACTGAGATTTGTAGTTAAAACCTTAGTCCTACAACCGGCGGATGAGAAATTATAACCTGCCAATTTAACTCATACCCGTGAGTTTAAAATTACCAACTCAATGGACTGCAGACAACATTGAAATACTATCTAGTGCAAATTGTTGGTTGTTTTCCTACCGGAATGGAATACGCTTCCAGGCGGGGGAGCCCCACCGGGTGTAGAATTTTCACCCGGCGAGGTTGCGTAACAAACTCGAAAATAAATACGAAAAATGAAAATTTTATAACAAATTGATTAGAAAGACTACTTTATTTGGAGTTCCAAACTCCTCACAAAAGTTCGTTTTCTCGTTTTCCATCCAAAAATCGTTTTCTAGGTTTTGGGGATTTTTTGGAAGTTTATAAAGCTTTAGTATTTTTAGAAGTTTTTGAAGGTTTTAATATTTTTTTTAGAAATTGTTAGATTTTATATATATATATATATATAAATAGAAGGTTGGAGTAAGAATTATGTTTTTCATTTTAAAGCTAAGTGTATCCAAAATTCAATAAGACAAAATAAAATCTATTTAATCAAATTGACAAAATGGTAAAAGACTAAAAAATTGTAAAAAATCTTTTACTCACGAAGCTGGTTATGATTTTTGTGGGTCAAATTTATCAAGACTCTTTTTATTTTTATGTACGCCTTTTTTTCATAGAAATGCAAAACTAAGAAACCCATACCCCAACTTATGAACCCAATTAAATGATTGGAAAAAAAAAATCGCATTGGCAACATCTAACGATCCACTTGGAGTTGAAGAAAGAGACCATATATGTTGATTGAAAATGGTTGGTATCTCCATGTGAAACTCATAGGCAATATTGTGACATCTCTCACTCACTTGCTATCTCTAAAAAAAGAATTTGACCAAATATCTCTCAATCTTCATAATCTTTAAACTAAATGCAACCTAGAAACTATAATCAGTGAATATAAATGATCATTTGAGATTTATACTCTTGCATCAACAGTCAAAGTTCCATTTGAGATTTCTTGTAAAGAACTTGATGCAAAATTTGCATTCCAAATCATATCATCATGAGGGGAATATTGTTGTTATAGCTTATGACATCTAATCATCACTTAAGATAGAAAAAGAAGTGAGTTACAAAAAATAGTATATAGCATGGTATGTTATAATCATACCATGCTTTATATTTTATCATTAGAAATGATTTCTTATGGGAAAAGTTATAATCATAGATAAGGAACACTGAAAAAACTCAAAATGGAAGCAACAATAATAAGCTATTTCTTCTCCTTAACTCGAGAATGCAGCATAATTTACATGGTATGTCATGCAAATTGCAATAGAGCAAAAAAAATGAACCGGGGACTGAAAAATAATAAGCTATTTCTTCTCGATATAAGATTTCACAGTTCCCATCCATCTAATATATTCGGTTTTATCTTTATTCTTCATATACTCATGTAAGAAAACAGCAAGTTCGTCGCTTATACCTCTTTCTTCCAAGAATTCGTATATCGTATCTTGCATCTCATCATCCAATTCTCTGCAAGCAAAACATTGTAATATGTTAAACTAGAAACTATAGTATCCCTCTAAAAACGTAACAATTTGTTTCTTTATATCTGACTGTGGAAAAGGCGAAAAATCAACATACTTGAATGAGGGACCAGCGTAAGGATGCTTTAGCATCTTATTATGCTGACGAATAAATAGCTTTTTGACCTCTATGCTATCAGGCCATGCCGAACACATAATTTCCAGGACTTCATCATCTGTGCCCTTAGAGATACTGACAATGAATGTCAGATGAAACCGGACTTCATCATCGACACCACCGCTAGGTCCGGGAGTAGGAACAGACCAATCAAACATGGTTGCTTCGATCTTTATATTTTCACCTCCCTCGTATTGCCTTTTCAAAGTAATCCACTGATCTCCTGGCCGGTCATCGATAGTAAATGATTCGAATTCTGTGATAGACTGCAACGAAATGTGGTTAGAATACGTACAAATGAAGAATAGCAAGCAAGTAGCCTCGTTAGGAACACGAATTTCTTATGCAAAATGGACGTGTGTAACTTTCCTAAGCTTGTTCGAATACGAGAGCTGAGTGAGGAGTAACAACCATTTCGTATGCAAACTGATCTTTTATCAAAGGTTCTATTTTCGTTTATTACTGAACTACAGGAAAAGATCAGAGTTCTACTCAATTCGAAATCCAAAATCCAAACCTAATTCTAGCAAATGCAACACTTGATTATTTCAAAGTTCAAAACCTAAAATTGCAAATTGCTACTTAACTTCTATCGCTTTCTAGATCGAACTGATTTGTTTTCCCTCAACAGCTTAAACTCAAGCCTTATCAACCAACCAGAATCAGTAATTGCATTGTGAAGATCGATAAACGCAATAGCAAACAGAATATTAAACGGAGATTACCTGTTCAGGAGACCGATCGAGCTCGTACTGAATCTCGTGACGGATAAGTCTCAAAAGGTTACCTTCAAACGCAGATTTACGCATTTCTGAAATGTAATTTCTTGTGATTAGCGAATTCGGTGTGATGACGAAATTAGACTGCTGTTTCTGGTGGAGAGAGATTGTACTAGGATTGTGTGGAGGAGCTAGAGGTTTCGGACAAGAAGAAGAGAGAAGCGTTCTTCGAAAGCATCTTACTAACCGAGCCTGAGCCATGGCGTGACAGAGACCTTGCAGGTCGACTTGTTCGGGTTTAAAGGGGGGTTTTGTTCGACCCTCGCTAGGGTTCATCTAACTTTTTCTTGTTAAATACGTTATATTACCAAATACCCCCTAGATTGTTGTTTTCGTGTCAAATTACCCTCAAAGCTTTTTTGTTCTTTTTTCTTCAGATGAATTCATAATTCATATATGAATCTATCTACATATCATTTTGCTTCGAAATGCTTATTTAGTGAATTCAATTCCTCCACGTCGAAATTACACCATATTATTATATACATCTAAACCCATTATTAAATTATAGTTGTTAGCCGAAAACCGGATAAGGAATCGGATTTTATGACTATATGTTATAAGCAGCAAACATCAGCTAGCCAAAGATCGAATTTATTCACAAACAGATCCACCTATCATCTATAGGATTTACTAAACTGGTACTGGTTCGCAGACCATCCTTAACAAAAGATCCATACTTCGTTTCTTGCATAAACTACTTTTCATATAAAACTAACAAAATTTTCACCACTAAGGCGGACCACCAGTTTCATTCTTTCCCTGCTTGGGGGCATTCTCGCTAGATTTGGTTTGCTCTGATCCAAGACTTGAAACATTCGTTTCTTCTTTTGCTATAGCCTGTTTTTTATCTATCGTAGCTTCTTGTTTCGCTGGAACATTACCGGATTGTTTCTTTGCTATGACTGCAAATTCTTTCACGACCTCTTCTAGTTTGTCCAGTCTCTCTTTCACCTCTAAAATCTCTGGACCAGGTCCAGCTTCCATTTCCTCTATAGCCTTTAGTTCTTCTTCTTTCGCTTTCTTTTCATCTTCTATCTTTTTTTTACGCGCCAAATCCTGAGAGCAACAAAATATTATAAGAGGCTTGCATATGGCAAGTACTTGAATTCCATAGATAGGGCTGTACGCAAATGGTAAAATTACTAAATCCTCTCAACTTCTTCCACCATCTTTAAACTGATAAGTACATTGGGTAAAAGTTATCCTCCTACAGTCCTTTTTCTAAGAGCTGTTAGTTCTCAACCAAACAGAGCTTACAAGTATTATTTGTACATAATGCCAAGCAAATATGGCCAAGTTGGTGGTTGAAAAAGATTCCATATGATAAGACACGGTTATGACTGGCGAATGGTGATGGATGGATGGAATGGCATAGATTGACAAAGATAAACAGGTACACTTTTTACCCTCCTATCAGAAAGATTGCCTAAACATCTGTCTAACATTTCTTAATTGTATGAATATTTGAGAAAGACGGCATAATTTTCTCACCGCGTCCATCTTCCTCATTTCGTACCGCGCATATTGAGCCACTAAATATACAGCTGTAAACAGGAAAACGTTAAGAGTAAGACTGCAACATCATAACAAAAAGTGAGCATGAAACAAAAACAAGTCGAACTTAGAGATCAAGATACCCAGTGAAGGCATGCAGACAAAGAAGAGCTGTACAAGATGGAAGTCCAACCTGACAGAACACAACACAACACAGTAACTAGTGAAGAAACATTCAAAAAGTACGGCATCAACTAAAATGCAGTGATCACTTGACACCTTGTTGTTGACTTTTTGAGAGCGTACAAAGAAAACTGAATAAGATGTGCAAAAGCACAGTTTACATAATGCAATTTCACAAGTAGTTTAGCAGAATCAAACCCTCGAGAAGCAATCATGTGTCGACTCAATTGCTGTTAAGTTTTTACTTGAATCCAAAAACTATTTACTGATGAACAGTGTCAGATGCGGAACAACGTTGCATGTAGTAGATAGCGATAGTTAAAGCTTCGACCATACATGTAGCATGTAAACTCTGCTAGGACTGATATCAACATATAAATTCACCATCACATTCCAATTGAGAAGCAATTTCAATTACCATATAGCTAAATTTATCCCTTAGATCGGTATAAATTTAGAGCCAATACTGCAGTATTCAAGAACAACATTAAAACTCAAGGCATTCCATCTTATATCCTGCTACTGACAAAGATAACACAATATGATTTGAATAATTAGTAAATTCCATACAAACCGATTCCCCCGTTACTCAAAATTAGCAACAACCCTGATAAAAAGAAAACGAAAGAGAATTAAACATCAACTTGAAAAAGAAGCAAAGCCCCATCGAACCCACAACCTGTTCGATGAAATCCCAAGAAACCCACAAGAGATTTGATCAAATACCACGTCACGCAACTAGCAATCCAAGTCCAATTCCGGATTAAATCGAACAAACAAGCTAAATTTAATGAAACGGGAAAATATACCCAAACTTCTTCGTCGAAGGTTGAGTGAAGAGCATCTTGGTTGCAGTCATGAAATCGAGGTTTTGCAGCTGCTTATAGCCGTCTGTGTAGTGATCGATACTTGATTCCATTTTACCACCGCCATTGTTGTTGACTAAGGCGTTTTTCGAGTTGTTGGTGCAGAAAGGTCGTGTCTTGAATCGGGTAGAGAGTTGGACCGAGATGCCTCTGGCGCGAAGCATGTTTTCTTTTCTAATTACTGTCGGTCAAACAATCCCGTCTTTCTCTTACATTTCATCCAAGGGCACGGCTAAACATAGCCATTTTTCTTATAGCGAAATCCAAAAAATCTCGAATGGTGCACGGGATTAAAATTTTCGAAAAAAGTCTGTCACACATATACTTAAGTGTTGTTATTGCTTTGGATTTTCACTGAACCGGATTAGACAGTACTTATAATCCGGTTTCGGTTCTGTCAGGTCGTGGTCCGGTTATTTTTGGTTCCATTTTTATTTGGTTTATTTTAGAAAATAATAATAAATTTGATTATAATTTGATTTTTAAATTTTTTTTATTTTAAACAAAAGATATAAAAATTAAAGATTAATGGTTAATTTTTATCTTTTTTTTTAATTACTCCTCTAATAATTTTGGCAACGTAATGCATAAAAAATAAATTTTGAGCTTATCAGTTGAATTCGATATCAGTTGTACCCCGCGAACGATGTACAATTTGATTAAGGAGACGTAAGTCATTTTATCCAAAATATGGGTTTCGTGATTTTTTAGATAATAACCATTTAAAAATAATTAAAAATTATGATAATGATTATTTTTAAAGAAATTTTACAATTAAAAATCTGAAATAAAATGTCATCTGAATCTCTGGATATTTAATTTCAAAATCTTATAGTGGCTAATATTATTAAGGAAACTTTTAAATTAAAATTTTATAATAGCGACTATCTTAAAGGAAAATTTGAAGTTAAGATATTTATAATAGTGACATCTCGAAATCATAATATACATAAGTTACGAGGTTCAAAATGGACTTTCTTCGTCTTCAAGAAAACCTAAAGAAAGCTAATTACATTCAATTCATTTCCTTAACCATCCAACCTCCTTCGTGATTTTAAGCTTCTTCTTTTAATTGCATTTTCTTCCTTAACCAAGATGTATTCCTACGACAATCCAACGTTCATTAACGAAGATTTTGTATCTTCAACATTCAATAATCAAGTCGATTCTTCAACAAACAAATTTTCCGCAATAACTGCTGCAAAAAGAGAACGAAAAAATATCACAAGAGGCAACAAAGGAAAAATGGCATAAACATATACAGAAATTACAAATAAAACCACCAAACAAGAAGAGCCAAAACCATTAAAAGTGGATAATAAACCGAACCATATTTCAATTCAATTCAAGCAAGAAGATATAGAAAATTTAGCTCTTGATAATAAACACACTTTTGTAGATAAATTTGTGCAAAGGTTGCCTAGTCATAGAGCCTTAAACCTGTTCTTGAACTCTCTGAAATTAAAAGGAGAATGCACCACTACAATATGGGACTCGAGGCATATTTTCCTGGAGTTCGATCTAATGGAAGACCTGAACAGAATCTGGTACAGAATTGTGTCGACAGTAGGGGAAAAGTTTATGAGATTACTAAAATAGGATATCAATTTCAACCCTAGACATGGAAATCATGTTACCCCGGTATGGATCAGGATTGAAAGCCTTCCATAATACATATATAAATAAAACATCATCAATTCAATTGCACCAACTTTGGGAAAACCACTGAAAATCAGTATTCCAAAAAAAAACATAGCTAATTTTAACGCATGCTACGCATGGGTTTAAATAGATGTTTCAAGACAAATTGGGTTTTGGTAACAACCAGGGTTGTTGGTTAAGTATAAGATACAAAGATTTACCTTTGTATTGCTATAAATGTTATCATCAAGCTCACAACATTGAATCCTGCAAGAAGAATCAAGAAAAAAATCAGCAAGGTGAAGAGATGCTTCAAGATAACAATGCTGATAAAACTTATGACATTCAAGATCGAGTCACTCAAGTAAACCATCCTAAAGTTAAATTATTAGTCATTTCCCCAGAAAATAACAGTGGATCAGTATTGTCTAACAATGAAAGCTTGGAAAATAATCCTCCTAGAGAAACTTCTACCATTAACAGATCAAACAACAAACATAAGTCTTCAGTGCAGCAAAAGAATAAAAAACCACCAGATACTGAATAATTAATTGAAGCTAAAAAATCTTTGGATCGAGATTAGAATCATTCAACATATCATGACTACGAAAATTTAATATCTAGAAACATCACCCCAATAGAAGATAAAAAATTAAGGGAAAGCTAAACGCAAATTCATCATAATCAAAACTACTCAGCAAACTAGTAAAGATAATAGTCCAAAAAGCCTAAGTAAACCTTCTGAAAACCAACTCACAACCCAGAAATCTATCCATACCTCTCCAAAACTCGACAAATTCGGTAGCCTTCCCATAACTTCTTCTACCACTACACATGAAATGAAAGCTACCGGGAAGTTCACGAGCATAAAATCAAAAAAAGTAAAGTTAAAACCGGGGTAAAAAAACACCACAAGTCCATCATGTTTGCCACTTGTATCACGTCGGTCCATATCCTTTGTCTCTGTAATAAATGTGTCACTTTCGTTTCAAAAAAACAGAACAAACAAGTCCTTATTGACCCTAGCCCATTTTGCTGCCATTAATGCCATTTGACTTGCAACATCAGTGTCCTACGTGGATTGCTGATGTGGCTGTAGTAAAAAAGTAAAATTATCTTTTACTTTTAATTTAACCTATTAACCTATATTCTAACCCTAACCCGACCCAAACAACAAAATAACCCGGCCAGGCATAACTAATTTATTTAAACCAGCCCAGTGACCCACCAGCAACAAAGGGCTCGAAAGATACTTATGCTAATGATAGATTCAATAGTCTCGTGATTAAACAACTGATAGATCCTGAATATTCCAGACCGAATCACCACTGGACTTTGCACATGTAAGATATTAGTACTTGAAGTTATATATTAGCTTTTGGCCACCATTTTCAATCTTTATTCTATGTTGGCTGCAACAATGGGCTCGGTTAAATCACTGATGTTACTGACAGAACCTGTGTTCTCCTAATTGAAATACTGACAGATCCTGAAGGCACCAAAATAAATCACCACTAGAAGAAAACTTAGCGCAGATAGAGCTAAAGATTAGCTTGAAATTCCTTTTTAAAGATTGAGTTATCATGAGAATATAGGATTGATATAGTCATTTAGAGGTGCCAGTGATGCCTGGCTGACGCTTTGAAGTGTATGACCTTGGTTGTGTTTAATTGATTTGGTGGTTTTAAGGGTAAAAATCACCACAAGTCCCCCATGTGTTCCACTTGTAACACGTCGGTCCATATCATTTGTCTCTATAATAAAGCGGTCCCCGTCGTTTCAAAAAACGGAAACAAGTCTTTATTGACCTCAACCCATTGTTTGGTGGGATACTGGGTCATAAAAGTCGGGTTACAAATTTGGGTGGGTGGGTTATTGGGCTGGTTGTTGTTTGGGCTGGGTTAGGCTTATAATATAGGCTAATAGATTAAGGTAAAACTAAAATATAATTTTACTTTTTTTACTGCTGCCACATTAGCAATCCACGTGGGAGGCTGATATGGCAAGTCAAAGGGTATTTATGGTAGAAAAAATGGGTTGGGGTCAATAAGGACTTGTTTGTTCTATTTTTTGAAACGAGGGGGACCGGTTTATTACAGAGTCAAAGGATATGGACTGACGTGTTACAAGTGTCAAACATGGGGGACTTGTGGTGGTTTTTACCCTTAAAACCACTAAAACTATTAAACACAACCAAGGTCATATACTTCAAGTACTAATAGCTTGCATGCGCAAAGTTTCTCTCTTGTGGTGATTAAATCAGGAGCCTTATCGATCCGTCAGTAGTTCAATTAGGGGAATATAGGTTTTATCAGTAATCATAGCCTTCATCGAGCGCATTGTTGCAACCAAGCAAATTTTAAGTTCTAATAGCTTACTTGTGCAAAGTTCCAATGGTGATTCAATCAGGAGCCTTCTGGATCTGTTAGTAATTCCTGAATTATCAATAGCATCAGTGTATATCGAGCCCATTGTTGCAGGAATATCATCTCTAAAGTCAGGGGCTTCTTCTATGATCAGTTGGCTTAGTTAAATCACTGCACAATCAAGTATTCCATGTTTTTATCTATGTTGGAATCGATAATGAATGGGGATTGCCGATGGAAAGTATCTCCAAGACTACTGGTGGAGAGACTCCCTAACAGGCATTGCGGGTCTCCCACTATAGCCATTCACTTTTCAAATCGTGCTCAATATGGTGGACCTCGAGGATTGAAATACATCTGTAGCTGCCTCAAGTCTGTACCACTTCAGTTCTGTTATGTTGGTCTCAACAAAAGGCATTCGAGCAAATCCATAACATCTTCGATAGTTATGGCAATAAGACCAAGACAGGCCCCTCCAATCATTGATATATTTCATATGTTACCATCTTGGTCCAAATATTTTTCCTGCTTCAACCATGTCTCTAACAGCACAGGAGCTAGCACCGTCAATGCACTCTATATGAAACATTAATGAGGAGCTCCAGAATTTCCTGTTTCAGAATGTTCGGATTCTTGAAGTTCTATCTCTTCATCACAAATATTTGTTTGAATGATGAAGGAAGCTTCATTCTTCTATACGTTCCTGGACATGGGGGTGTCGAATTTTATTTTAATTTAAGTATGAGGAACTTCAGAGTCATGAATTAGATGATTCAATTAATTAGATGAAAGAAAAGTGTACCTTCAAGAAGTTACGTATAATGAGAAATACATACCAAGCAGCCACACTCTTTTTCCATCTTCATTATCCTGGTGTTTTAACTGTTGAAAGTGGTTTGAAATGAGATAAATCATTTGGCATCATTTGGAATCCTTGAATATTCAATCAACTTCTTGAGAAATCTAAACTAGAATCAATCCTCCTACGAGTTGGCTAATTTGCACAGATTTTTTCATCAAACGAAAATCTCATCTCTTTCGGTGCTTTAATACTGTGACTCCTGCTTATTACTGGTCTTAAGACTTCTTCTGCTTCTAGTCTTTAATCCATAGTATATCAATCCAATTGGAGCTAAAGAGATCAAGCACCACTTCGTTTGTCTTTCTTGAAGTTGAATCACTTGTATTTTGTCTTTCTTGAAGTTGAATCACTTGTATTTTTTTACTTCCATTAAAGCATCTCCCTGCACCCGTAAAGCTAATGGTTCTCATAGAAATCATCTGATTTTGGTGCCCAAATTTTACTTTTGTCCCAAATTGTAAATCGATTTTTTTCTGTATCATATACTTTTTGTTTACAAACCTTTACATTCTAATAATCGCTTCTTTTGCTTAAAAATAATAATAATAATAGTATCTCAATCTCTAGAAAATTAGAACTAAGTGTTCTCATTTTTTTTTCATAATTTGTTTCAATTTTATTTTTAGTTTAATATTTCTCCAAAAAATCAATTGTTGTCTATCTTTATATTTGGTTTTGAAGAAGCAGTTGTTGTTTATGAACCATACATATTTTAATTCATTTTTTCAAAGTCACCAACTAAGTTTTTCGGTGTCTGTATTTTCTCTTTGTTTATTTTGAGAATTTTATTTTTATAACTTTAAACGCCTTAAACAAATAAAAAATATTGATAACTCATATTTAAAGTGTTATAAATAAAAAAAAAATAAGAAATAACAATGTTTTTTATTTACTTGAGTCTCTTAAAATATTTCTTAGTATATTTTAAATTATCATATTCATTTTATTCATTTATATTATGTAAAATAATTTTTTAATTACTATATTTTAAGATTTTTTTATTAAATAATTGATTTTACTTCTATCTATTTAAAAAGATATAAGAAATTTGATTTTATTTCCAGCTATCTTAAAAATATATGTTATAAATTTTATTTTCATGTATTTTTTAAAATATATATTATATATTAAATCTGATTTTGTTCAATTTATATATATATATATATATATATATAATATTTTAAAAAATAATATATTAAGATTTTTATCTATGTTTTAAAAATATCTTCTATATAATAAATTTTATTTTATTTCCATATATTTTTTAAAAATATCTATTATATAAAAATTATATTTTATTTTCATGTGTATTTAAAAAGATCTTTCAAATATTAAATTTAATTTTCTTATATGTTAATTTATAAATATATTTTAAAAATAATATATTAAGATATATTAAGATTTATTGTTAAATATTATTTTTACATATAATAATCTCATATTATAATAAAAAAAATTTACTTGTAATAAGGTTTCCTAAAGTTTTTTATTTTTTATTCACAATGACATATATCATATAGGGTCATATTGCTGAAGCGTTATTTTGCTAAAAAAACCCAAGGAATAGTGTGGTTTTCAAGTAGTCCGAGTAATAATAATATGATCCATCTAAATCTGATTGCTCATAATTTAAGACTTAATGTTGATAGTGTATAATTTCATCCCAATGAATATATTGAGTGATCTCGGACTATGCCAATTGATTGAAAAAATTTATAGTAATGTTAGAATAAAATTTGACGAGAATTCATCTCAAAAAGATCTTGTCTGTACCGGTTTATCGATTTTATCGGTTCAGTTCCGAATCACTTCTACCGGTTTGTCGGTTTATCAGTTCGCTTCCTTATTGGTCTCGATTTTCAGAATGGAACCATGAACTAAACCGTTAAGGTCCGGAACAGTTCTTTTTAGGTTCATATCCGGTTCCTAGTTTGATTCCGATCTGGATCCCGGTTCTCATGAACTATTAAAAATACCCTTACCGTATTTCTCTATCTTCCACATCACTCTGGGTACACACACTACCATAAAAGATATATTTCTAAATTATACACTCCAAGTTTCCACTTTTAGATCTCAAAAATGAAAATTAATGGGGAATATTGGCCCACGAAAACAAATCAGACATTATGACACCTGTCAACGATTCAGAAACTATATACAAGTCTCAACTGTATTATTAGAGACAATATCTGAAACGATTCCATTTGAAAGATAGGAAATATACGCGTAGGTTCCGATCTGAAAGCTTGAAATGGGAGAAAGTTATTGACAGTAGCAGTAGATTACTTCTCTAAGTAGGTAGAATCTCAAGTAGTAACAAATATTATAGAAAAATGGTTAACTTCCTCGAAACAATCATTTGTTCCCATTATGGAGTACCAAAAGTCATTAATACAAACAATGGGGTGCAATTTTAAAATAACAAAGTAACGGGGTTCATGGAAAAAAAGATATAAAGAAATTATGTTTCCTACTAGAAGTGTTAGGGTGGCGACCAAAGCCCCACATCCCACATCGGTTAAACATGGGAAAGATCAGTGGTATATAAGTAAGAACATACCTCAACTAGTATGAGGCCTTTTGGTAGTGGACCAAATGCAAAGCCGTGAGGGCCTTCTGGTGCCAAAGCGGACAATATCATACTAGTGTTGAGACCGGTTGTGTTCTTACTTATATACGGAGGCGGAATATGCGGATCGAACCCCTAATTCACAACACCCATATTCCCAACACGTGGTATCAGAGCGTCAGGCCCAGCGATGGTGGTGAAATTCTCGGAGGTCGAACATGATGAACCAGTAGCCATATGATCAAGGTGATCTGCTCTAGAGATCCTAGTTCGGAGTGCTCGTGGCTCATCAAGCAGTGTGGCTTGATTGGAGTGGCGCTAAGGAACAAGACAGTGTGGTCTAAGAGGAGGTGAGCAGTAACATCCGTAGTGCCTCTATGGTCAGGTAGTCTCCAACCTGATTAGAGTGGGCGGATGAAAGTCAATTGAGAAGGAGGCTAAGTGGTACTTTGTTCGAGAGGAGGATTTGTTAGGGTGCCGACCAAAGCCCCACATCCCACATCGGTTAAACATGGGAAAGATCAGTGGTATATAAGTAAGAACATACCTCAACTAGTATGAGGCCTTTTGGTAGTGGACCAAATGCAAAGCCGTGAGGGCCTTCGGGTGCCAAAGCGGACAATATCATACTAGTGTTGAGACCGGTTGTGTTCTTACTTATATACGGAGGCGGAATATGCGGATCGAACCCCTATTCACAACACCCATATTCCCAACAAGAAAAAATAATAAGTTTGTATTATTGCTATTATTTAGAAGAAAACAATTATTAACTAATTTTAAAGCTAATTTATTGTACCTATTAAGATTATTTTTACTAGTTTACGTCTATCGTGAACTTTTAGCTGCTCTCTGTTAGAACTCGGTATGTCTAATACTTCATCGAACGTTAGAGTCCAATCTTAAGGCCATCTCATATAGAATAAGCTAGAGACAACAAAGGAGTACCACTAAATTCAAACCTAGTCAACTGAAACTCTTCTACGAAATTGATTTCAAAATAATTATATTCGTTACCATTTATTGTGCACTTCATTCCAAACCCGGTGGGCCATTCACAATTATTGATATAGGCCAGACGACCCACAACCATATAGCTATTTTGGACAGATGTAAATGGGCTTTATTTGTCACTTGAAAATCAAAACTGGGAAAAAATGGTACTCAAATTGAACGCCTCGAGGACCAAAGCAATTGTCAAAAATGTGACAATGTTTATCACAAAATTTGGACATTAAATTCTACTATTTACGGTCCAGGAAGTCTCCTTAACATTTAATATATTATATTTTATTTCATTGTAGGAAAATATTTTAATTAGTGAATCAAATCTGATTGCATTCAGAATTGATTTGATTTTTGTTTTTAATATCTTTATTTTATTTTTAGAATATTTGATTAGGGTTTTGGGTGTCTCATATATAAAGAATTTAATACCCTAATGTTAAAACAATTATTTTTTAGTGAGTGTAATTTCAGACTTTGAGTCTAAGAGAACCGGTGTTTTCTATAAACCTTAGGGTTTTGTTTATCCGTTTGTTCTTCAACTAATTCTGCAGCATCAGTTGGCATCAGAGCATCAGTTCCCGCTACGAGGAAGCATGTTTCTAAAGCATAGCTGTTCTAATTCAAGGTTTAAAAGAGAGAACAACACCCATGGTCATGAAGATCGAAAATATCGTTTGAGTATGCAGGGACATACCAGTTGTTTCAATGACGATCATGTTGGCCAATTATTGGAAGAGTTCAAATTGGCTACCAATTGCCAGATTAGAGAGATGTTTTTATCGAGATGTCCTCTTAGAGGATAAGAAGTAATAAAAAAAAAAATTACGATAAGGTAAACAATGATAATCCTGTTCCGATTTCTAATGCAGAAATTGGTCAAATTTTCGTTGATAATACTTTTTCTAATTTAAAAATAAAAATTAAGAATACAGTTTTTCTATTTGAGATTATTTAAAGATTTATAGAAAAACTTATTCGTCGTGTGGAAGATCAGATTTTGTTTGAAAAGCCTTCCTCTGATGAGTATGATATTGAGGATATATTTGAAGCTGCATCTGGAGCAATATTTGAGAAGACAATCTATGATGAGTATGATGATGAATGGGGTGATGAAGATCTAATTAATGGTGAGGAGAAACTTGTAGATCGAGATATTATCTAAGGCTTCAGTACACCAGACTACATCGCTCCAGAGATTCTATTGAAAAATGATTGCAAAGCAGTAACTTTTATTGTACATATATATTTTCCAGGTATTTTTTGTTATCCTAAAATCAGAACCTTTTTCAGTTCTGTATGGATGCAGGTTGTCGTGTTGGAAAATTGGCAGATAATATTTTTGTGTTTGAGATTATGAAGAGATTGAAAGAATAAAAGAGTATTATTTTAATGGATAAAAGATTAGTTTTTGTAATAAAACATGGATGAGTTTTTGGAGGTGATGGAGTGATACAAAATATTTGTGAGGGTATTATAATACCATATGTGTGGTTGAGGGATGAGGATGATGATGAGGATGATAAGTATTTTGATATAAATTCACCGCATATCATTGTAGACGAATCAACTGTTTACTTTGCCTCGCTACATTTACCATAAGAACTTCATAAACAGAAAAAAAAACAATTTTTATTGAATAAGTTGAAAAGTCGGCTAATAACGATCACATTTCGAATTTGAGGGAAAACTATTCTCAACCGGGAGATGATAATGTAGGCCAGACGGCCCATAACTACGTAGTTGTTTTGGACAGACGCAAATGAGCTTTATTTGTCACTCAGATATCAGAATTGGGCAAAATTGGTACTCAAATTGAACGTCTTGATAATCCTAATAATTTTCAACAGTGTGATAATATTTTTCACGGAATTCGGACCTCAAATTATACTATTTAGGGTCTGAGAAGTCTATTTTATTGTTTATTGTATTTTATTTTAGGAAAATATTTTAATTAGTGAATCAAATCTCATTGCATTCACATTTGATTTATTTTTGTTTTTAATATCTTTATATTATTATTTTAGAATATTATAATTAGGGTTTTTAGATATCTCATATATAAATTATCTAATACCCTAATGTTAAGATGATTTTTTTAAGTGAATGAAATTTCGAACTTTGAGTCTAAGAGAACCACTGTATTCTGGAAACCTTAGGGTTTCGTTTATCCATTTGTTATTCTACTAATTCTGCTGTGTCAATTAGACTTCCAGTTTCATAAAACTGTTGCACTAATTCATTATGCCAAGAACAATTAAATTTTGAAAAATACAACCAACCTATACTATTTTCCTTATAAAGAATGTCTTACAACGATCTCATACCATCTAGATCACGGAGTTCTTCGTAATATAAATACATATCGGCGTAAATATTATTACCTTGTAACGCTAGATGGTCGTAAACCCGAACCTCGCTTTCGTTCCTTATTTCCACGCTTTCGGATACTTGTTCATGATCCAATGAATCCCTCTTCGATCTTGATCTAATTATACTTGAAGTTTCGTAGGCTTCGCCAACATTAGTTCTATATTTTTTGAAATTTCTAATTTATGAGTCATAATCAAATTTTGATATATTTTAGAGAAATGAAAGGTAATTTAAGAGGTGTGAAATAATTGGATGAAAATATCCATATTTATAGGATTTTTCATTTTTTTATCATTGGTCAATCGGATATCCGGTTTGGCCACCAGATATTCAGTTGTCAAATCATCTGATTTTCCAATGGCTAGTTTTTTTAAATAGTAGGATATTCGATTTGATGAATCAGATATTCGGCGGACAAATTGGATATCCGATTGGCCAAATTAGATATGTGTTGGTCTAATTTTGTTTTTTGTATATTTTTATCTACAAATACCCTGAAAACTAATCAATTCTTATTTATCTCTCACATCATATCTCAAATAAATATATACTTCCTAAATATCTCAAAAATAATTCTACTAATATTTTTACAATTACAGGTTTATTAGTCGATCAAGTCATCAATACTTTTCTTCTTCAATCTTCGATCAACTTTCCACATCGATCAAGTCATTCAAGTTTGTTTGTCGTAGGAAGATAATTACCAACATTAGAGATTGGTATACACTTTCTTATTATTTCATGTTATGGTGGTGACCAAAGTATGTCATATCCCACATCGGTTAAACATGGGAAAGGTCAGTGGTATATAAGTAAGAACATATCAAACTATCGGATTCGTGTTGGAATTCTTCTTTACAAAATCTGTCAACTTCCCATTTTTAATTAACGCAAATTTATTTTTTTCAAAGCAATACACTATTTTGTGTCATGACCAACATCCTCACGATACTTGGAAAACCTACAGTTTTCATTTTCCCTCTGGGTTTGAAGTGGAAAAGGTTTTTGAAATTTTACATGACCATGAGTTTTACCAAATATAGTTGTCACGCACTTAGTCAGATCTGCAAAGTATTCTGGTCGAATCCATTTTTTAGATATTAGCCTAGCCACTTGTTGTGTGTTATATGTCTCATAATTTACCTGGGGCCTCGGAGGATATTGGTTCACTGCTTTCGGCTGCATATTAATTCACGAAGGTTGAGTAGTAACAAGAGACCTTTGAAATTAATTTTGCTCCAATTTATCGCTAGATTTTATTTCCGAAGCTTAAGTTTCTTCCACCAAAATCCTCTTTTCAACCTGATCAAGAAAAGCTCCAAATGTCATTTCCTGACTCTCAGCCACAGTTTCTTTTAATATTCTGGGGAGAAGCTCTATTTGGTACGCTACCAAAGCCACAAAATCTTTACAATATTCCACATCAGTTTTCGCCTTAACAAAATGGTTGGTATAATTTTTTAGACTTTCCCCAACCTTCTGTCTGGAATATATTATGGTATCTCCATTAGCACGAAATTTTTGCTTCCTACAAAATGCTGATGGAAAACATTCCAGAATATATCAAAGTTTTTTATATAACCCTACGACAGTCGATTATACCATTTTGAAGCGACTCCCTTAATAGTCTGAGAAAAATCCATGCACAATAACTTATCATAGTCATCAAAATTAGTCATGAAATTTTAAATTGTTCAATATGACTGTCAGGATCTTGAGTCTCGTCGAATTTTTCAAGCTTAGAAATTTCAAAATGCTTTGGAAGATTGTTAGAAGTATCTATGCGGACAAATGTGAAGACCTCCAATTAGGGTATGCTCTATGAATATTAGTTCTTGGTCCCTCGTGAGCCATTGCGTAAAGACCTTCCTCGGAAGGCAACGTATATTGATTACTTACACGATATTCAAAATTCGGACTTCCTCACTGATTTTGAAAATTCACAATATTATATTTCTTGACATGCTCCTCGGAAATCTAGTCTCTCCCTTTCAACTCATTAGTGGGATGATTTGATCAATGCTCCTTTCTATGCATTTTCGAATATTTCTTTCTAATATGTTTCTTTCTACGATACTATCTTTCCGACGAATATTCACTAGAGTCATAGAGTGAACAATCATTTGACTCAGATGATTCATACATGTACCTTGGTTTCAATTTCTTCCTCGGATAATTACGATGATGTCTTCTATACCTGTCCTTCTTACTGATCCGATGATAGTGATATGGCTCATCTTTCTCAGTCTTATTCTCTCTTCAGAATTTAGATCAAATTTTCCTAGAGGCAATCCCTGCATCTCTTTCAGAATTCAATCTTTCAATTTCTTCCAATAACTTATTTTTCTGAACAACCAACATAGTCTCTTCTAAAATTTCACCAGCGTGCGGATCATCATGTTGTTGATCGATTTCCATATTATTTTTCACATGGTTTTCCTCGAATTCTTTTCCAATTCTCAAGTCGTTATTCATGATTTAATCTCTTCGGATTTCTGTTATTTCTCTTTCAAAGTTTCAGATTGGTTTTGGTAGACGATTTCGAGTACCAAATTATTCCCACAGACGGCGCCAATAATCATTCCATAAATCTTTGCAGGAGGTTTTTTAGTAGAATTATATTCAGAGGATTAAATGCATTACTCAGATTACTTAACCAATATTTTAGAGAGAGAAGTCAAAGTAATAATTTCTCAATCACCAATCTCAAGGAAATGGGTAGTGCTTTTATAGTACAAATAGTAGTTCCCAGAATTCTAACAATTCACTAATTAGGGTCTTATCCTCAAGTCTACTATTTGTTATAAATTGGTTATTTTCCCTTATATAATTAAAAAATTATTCTAAGAAACTTTCTTTATTAATAAAACACCCCTATATTTCTTAAATCTTTAATCACCATTTATCAATACTAACTTTATTTTTTGTGTTCTTAGTAAAATATTATTGTTGTGGAAGTATTCAATCTGTAAGTTAAAAGTTTAATCAAATATATATATATATATATATATGATAGCATTCAGGAAAAATAAATTTGATAAGAGACATGTCTATGGAGGACGAAGTACATTAGATGAGAGATACTTACACATATTTATGCATTTTTTTTGTTAGGCCTCAATGTATTGCCAATGGGTTTAGACTTACTGTTTATCTTCTTTTGATATTTATTACGAATAATGTCCAATGGGAAATTGTACCTTGTGGTCCTTCTGTGAGAAGTGGAGCGAAAATGTAACCTTCTGTGTGTTCGCGTAATTTATCATCAATATATGGTATAACATCTACATTTTTATTTATCAAATGATATATTGAAATAATACTTTGTATAAACATTTTTTGTTTATTAATTCATACATGTGTTGTAACACTATATGGTTTTTATTGTTACGCTTCCAAATATGACTTTTGCTGGAATAACATCTTCCTCAAATTTAAAAGTAGCATCTGGTATTTTAAAATCGTTTTGTTTAAAATACTAATATATAAAATCATCAATAACCTATGTATTTTCAAAAGTGGAACTAACAGTTAGCTAATTTGTGTAATAGAAGCAAGACATACAAAACAAATGTTAAATTAACTTTTACATTATAGTCGATCTCTTCTTCACCTAATATTTACATCATATTACTAACAAAAATATTAGATGCTGGTATTTCTGAAACTAATCATATTGTAGGATCTTCGTGTTTTTGTCCTTTTTATTAGTTTCATTTTGTAGTATTAGTTTATTTCAAGTATATTTGTTACTTCGTTTTGATATGACTACTCTGTTGTGGTAATTGTCTTGTCAGTTTCTTCATGGATTTGAAATTGAGTATGATCCATATGTAATTCAAATGATGGCCTTTATTCTAATTATTTCTAAAACTGAGAAACCAACATATTAGTTAATGCAAAACTAGGTCAATTATGAATGATGAGAGACTATATCATGCGAAACCAGGCTAACCATGAATGATGAGAGAACATATCATGTAAACTATGCCAACTATGAATGATGAGAGACCGTATCATGTGAAACCATGCCAACTATGAATAATGAGAGATAATATCATGTGCCACCATGGAAACTATACAAAACCAGCAATAGATATATCATGTAAAACCATACCAAATATGAATTATGATAGACCATATCATGCAAAACTAGATAAATAAGAGACAGTTACATGTGTGATAAAATATGAATGATGAAAGACCATATCATTTGGGACAAAACCACGAGAGATTAGAGAAAATATTAGAGCTGAGAGAAAAGATTACAGAAGAGATCAAAGATAATTCACTTACTTAATTTTTTTGCAAATCTGTTTTTGTCCATATAATCTCATCCTCATTAGCATGATTCAAATCACTTATTGTATGACTTTCCATTTCTTGGTGTTTAGTGCCATGATCCTTTACAAAAAAATGGTATATTAGGAATTCAAGACTAAACAATACGATTATGCGAAACCAAGTAAAAAAACAAAGAACAATATAATATGGGACACTATATAAAATAATGTGAGGCCGAATCATGTGATACACTAGCATATGAAATCCGGCATTACAAATTTATTCCAGATTATATCATGAGAGAGCACTTAAGGAGAGACTATTATATGAGATATCAGACATTAAATAATAATATTACAATATTTAAGTAATAAACAAGATACTACACAAATACATACACGTCCAAATAGATAGGTTTTTAAAAGAGTTTTGTCAATATTAAATAATCTAGATCACCTATTTATCCACAACATCAGTAATATCAGCAACATCCTAGCTCACTTCTATTGTAGAATAAATATTTTTTTAACCAATAACATTAACATTCATAGTAGAAACATCTTTAGACCACGTCTATACCAGGAGAACCCTTTTTATTTTCTATAAAAACATTAAGTAAAATATCATAATTCCACAACAACATTAAGATCTTGTTCATCCACAACAACTAGTAAAATTGGAATCTTATTCTTCTACAACAAATTAGATGGAGTGGCTTGGTTTTCCATACCAATATTAGGGTTCTCCTGTGCTAGAAGTGGGTCTTATTTTTGCACAATAATATTAGGATTAAGATCATGTTCTTCCATAGTAAAACCTATTAAGGTCCTTATGGTTAGAATTCTCAGTTATATTATAAGCAGGTTGTTGTACAACAATTTGTTGATCTTTCTAGCTTGAATCACCTTTTTCCTTGTATATTATAAGCATCAGTAACATGGTTCACAATGCATGTTTTTTTATTTGGTGATTCCTGAACTTTATCATGTGTTTGTTTTTTCCTTTCATATGTTTTTGAGATTTTTGTATGTATTTTTTTAAGTTTATCATCTGTGTATATCTGCAACATAGGAAGTTGAAGTGTCTTTTGTATCTTTATCTTTGTATCTACTGTAGTTTTTCTTCAGTTTCATTATCTTTTTTTTCAAACTCTTAAATGAACTTGTCTTTTTATTGATTTTCTTTGTTAGTTCTGCAATTTTAAGTTCAAAATTATTATGCTCAGTTTCATTTTTCTCTATTTGATCATGTGGATAAGTCTATGCTTTAGTCAAACACATGCTCAGTTGGTGTTGGGTATTTCATGTGAATCATCTAAAAAATAGATATGAAACCATGTTAATGATACGAAACCATCAAAATGATTATTGGTGCGAAACCTTTTAAATGATGCAAAACTATGTAAACTATGATAGATGCTAAAACAATGTAAATGGTGATAGATATGCAACCATGTTAATTATGTGAAACCATGTAAACTATGATAGATACGAAACTATATAATTGATATGAAACCATGCAAACCATGATAGATGAGAAACCATATAAATGATATGAAACCGTGTAAGCTATTATAGATGCAAAACCATGATAGATGAGAGACCATTAGTCGATGGTAAATGGGAGTTTTTTACCTTTTGTTGGTACAATGTTATCTTCAATCTTCTATTTTTACTGTCAAATAGTAGTTTTTGTCAGTTAGTTTGTTTGAAGACTTCTTATTTATTAATTTCCAGTATCTTGTTAGAATATGCGATATTGAATTGTGCTTTTTTGAATTAGAAACACATTCTGCCAGTACCAAATTTTGTTTTTTTACATGTCCAATTTTTGTTGCACATCCTAAAGTTTTCATCTATTGTGAAACATTATTTTTTCTTTTTTTTGTAGTCTTTTTAGTATGTGCCGTTTTGTTTATTTGTACATTCTTGAATAATGAATTGACGTACTATTTTCTCTACATCAATAATACATTTATATCATAGTCTAGTGCATATCCCAATTTGCACCTCTGTTATTTTTGTTGAAATTAACTTGCGCACCATGAACCTATTCATAAACATCATCCTCTTTTTCATCCATAAAAAAATAATTTTTTTTCTTTCTCCACATAAACATCGTCTATATTTTTTTATGTATTAACATCTTCTTCTTCCAAATCTTCCTGCTTGTTAACTTCTTCATCTTATTGGAGCATTCTACCAAAATTCTTTTCTTCTTTATTTTTTAGGTTCAATTCTCATTCGAGAACCTGTAGAATTTTAAAATGTTTAAGTAAATAACATATATTCATGCATTTTATTAAAAGATAGATGCATGATAGTGAATTAAATGATAGGCGTGGCGCAATACGAGCCAGTAATTAAACGATATATATATATATATATATATATATATATATATATATATGAAACCATATATCATGCAACACTAAAACAAAAAAAACAATGGTAGTCACTTTTACATGTGTGAATATACATGTTCATCTGTGATCTCCTTTAGAGCGTCAATCAAATTAAAGTTTGTTTTGCCTTCAAGACCTAGCCATATGTAACATCTTGGTATCTTGCCTTCAATTGCATCTTCTTAAAAAATAGTTGTGTATTCCATGGTGAATGGGTATATTTTAATGATAATCTAGATACAATATTTTTATTTATTTTAATGATATTTTTCAAAATAGAGTAAAAATACTAACCAGTAATAGAGCAACATAACCAACTATTATATCAGGTTTATTTTCATAACAAATGTTTATTACATTCATCAGCTTCTCTTTGATTACTTTGGTACAATCGAAGTAATTTATTTTGTCAAGGTGTTCTATGTAATAGACCACTGTAGAAGCTAGTACACCCCTGAATGTAGAGAAAGAAAATATTGAGGATGCTAACATTATGAACAATGTTACAATATTTTTACTGTATGTTCTCTATATATTTTTGCTCATTTGTATATTGCATCCTATAAGCATGCGATAGTTTTATTTAATATACATACATGATAGTCGTTTGACAAGTGATTGCATTATAAATGAAGGACAAAAGAAGGCACAATAGACATGGGACAGATGGAGGGATGATAGACGTGGGACATGTGAAGACATGATAGACGGGGGACAGGTAAAGGCTTGATAAATAAGGGATATGTGAAGGAACAATAGACGCTGGACAAGTGAAGCCATAACAGAATCTAGATTGGTGAACGCATGATAGATGCAAGACAGGTGAATTTTTGATAAATGAGAGAAAGTGAAGACATGATTGATGAGGGATTTGTAATGCATGATAGACGCGAAACCTCATTAATAATAGTGTAAAAATATGTAACAAAATTTGGAATTACATACTTTTATCATTTATTTGTGATTGGTTTTGCTCAATTTTGTTTTAATTTTCTTGTGGTTTCATCAGAAATTTGTCATTGATAATCCTTGATTCTTCTTATGTTTTTGAATATCTTTGTTCAAATTTTTTGTTGTTAATGGAATGTGTTATTTTACATGCTTCAAATTAAAGATAGTTTTGCGTCGTTGGTTGTAAGTGATACCAACTTTGTGCCTAACTTAAAGGATTATTTCTCATCATCATAACTTTTTATTATTTCTATAATAAAATCTCAATTCCTTTTTAGAGGAGTATTTTCTTTTATAAGCTCGTATGTTCCCTTTAGAATGGAATACATGATGGTTTCTTTACTGCTTCAAGGTGCTCCTATTTTTTTTTATTTTTTCATCTCTTTATTTAAAGAAAACGGACCCAGCATGAAGAAACAAGCTTTTAGAAATTATGATATTATACTTAAAAAGTAAATGAGAGGCGATAGATGTTTCAATAAAACAGAAGAAAGTAATGTATGCGAGCCGAGATAAATTATGCAAAATCATTCAATGATGATAGATGTGAAACCTTGTAAATGATGAAAAACGATGTAACATGATGGAAGCGCAACCATATATAATAATACAAAACCACTCAAATGATGATGGATGTGAAATCTTTGTAAAATGATATGAAACCATGTATCATGATAGATACGCAACCATATATATGATGCAAAACCATTCAAATGATGATAGATGCGCAACCATGTAAATGATACGAAACCATGATGAATAGTTTACAAAGGTAATGCTAGACTAGTTACAAAAATAATGTGAAGTCATGCTATGATGAGGGATAACATACAAAGTAGACGAGGAACACATTTTTTTTTTATAGATATGAGACTGTACAAATTTAATTAAGAGCCTAGAATTGATGCCAAGCTAGGAATTATATTTTTGGGACCCTGTTTTGTAAGAATTATTTCGGAACTACTAAAAATTGAGTAAACAATATATGTTGATAGATGGAAGATATAAGTAATTATCATCTATAAAACTAATAACGAATAATATTACTGAAAATATATGTAACTGAAGAAGATGATGACTATATTACTAACTTTTAACCAATAAAATCGAAATAGGTTTACTTTAAAATCATAATTCTATGAAACTACAAAAAATCAAACTGGATTTTTGAAGAAGAAGATGATCATAATTTTGTTTTACTGTTTTTAACGTTGATGTTGGCGGAAAGTGATCGGAAGTTTCTTTGACCGTGAATTTGTAACTTTAACGACCCGAAGTTTGTTGATTTAGGTGATAGAATCGAGTTTGTAGAGTGATTTTGGCAATCATAAGAGGTTATAGGTAGAGAGATAAAAAAAATTATGACTGAGTTAATGATTTTTTTGTTTTTTTAATATTTACTTATATTAAGAGAAATTTTGGTAATTAGTTACCCAAAGTTATCGGATCTTAATTAATAAAAAAAGTCTTTATGTATAATTTACCATTTGATATATAATATAGTTCAAGTTTAAAAATATGTTTAAATCAAATGTTATAGAATTTGATATTTGAAACCTAAAAGTTAACTAAAAATACAATTTGAATAAAAAAAATTATAATTTGAGTAGGTAAGTGCACCTACTCAAGGATTTATTAATTAAAGAAACAAGAAGGCCCAAATTTGGGCTTTGAAAGTTTACAACATTTAGGAATTTAAAGGTGCCAAATTGGAGCCGCCAAATTAAAAAAAAAAAACAAGAGAGTGAACAATCGAGTTTTGATTTCTATCAACTCATATGAGAATCGGAAGGCAAGTATTGAGAAGATTGAAAACTTATGGGTTCGAAATCTATCTTGGATTTGCTGAATGTCTTCAATTTTCATGATGTTTAAACCTCTTTCTGTGTAAGGATAACACAATATGATCCAACTAGCCCAAATAATGGCTCTATGGTTATCAGTTGTGCCCTAAAGGTATCCACTGTAGATGGCTTCAATTCTTTTTATGGTGGAGCTTGGAAGCAATAAGTGTTGAAGTTGGTAATTGGGAATAACTAGCAAGACTAATTGGACGAGTGTTAATATGCCACCAAAAGATAGTAAGATATGATCTCATTCTTAAATTTTATTTATGAACTTAGTAATAAGTTCTTCATAGTGAATTACAACGATTTTGTTATGAATGATAGCACCCAGATAGTCCATAGGAAATATGCCTTGGTTAAATCTAGTAAGTGATGTATATGAGTTGCTCTATTTGCTGGAGAGGTTGTACGAAGAATGAAAAAAGACTTCTCATTGTTGATCAGTTGGCGTGTTTGGTCCTGAAACTTGACTAGAAATTTGTATAGATTTTTTACACTAAATTTTGAACCATTATTAAAAAATTTAATATCATCAATAAAGAGTAGGAAAGGATTAATGAAATTACTATGAGTTTGTATCTCATGTTAGGATGAGCTTGAAACAACTGTTTTAATCCTCTTATAAAAATTTATTGAGCCAATATGAAAAACGAGAAATAGGATCCTCTTATTTGAGAGATTTAGTTGATTTGAATTAGCCATTTGCTTTACCATTGATTATAACTGAAAATATGACATCGTTAATTGACTTCATGATTGGATTGATGAACCTGCAGTTAAATGTATAAGCAATAAGAATTTTCTTGATAAAAGTAATATAAACTCTATCAAATGCTTTAAACATTTCCAATTTTAGGATAAGATTTCCCCATCTATTTTTCTTACTGATGTTAAAAGCAAATTATTCAGAGAGGAGGATTCTCTCTTGAATGCTTTTACCCCTGACAAAGCCATTGTGTTCAATAGAGATAAATTTAAGGAGAATATTAGATATTCTATCATTGATAATCCTTGAGATTATCATATTGAACACATTACATAGACTTATAGGTCTGCGATTATTCCAAGTTTTAAGATAACCCTTTTTAGGAATCAGGCATATGGCAGTACCATACACCCTACTAGGAACCTGATCACCATTAAAGAATGCTCTTATAACAGAACATAAGTCAATAGATATGATATTCCACCACTTTTGATAGAATTTGATGTTAAACCCATCCACACCAGTAATGTTGTTAAAGCTTAAAGCATTGATAGAAATAAGAATCTCCTTATTAGATGGAGGGTCCATTAGGATGATGTTTTCTTCAACAAAAACCTGGTTAGGAATGATAGATTGGAAAATTATAGTATAAGTGTAGCTAGAATTATCTATGAGGAGATATTTGAAGTGGTTTATTGCAAAATTTTCCACTTCTTGAGGGTCTTGAATCCAAGTGTTGATAATTTGTATTTTAGTGATTTTGTTTTTCTTTCATTTCTTCTTAACATAGTTGTGAAGTGTAACAGTGTTCCTTTCACCATTATTTGTCTAGTTTATGTTGCATTTTTGTTCCCATTAGGTTTCTTCTCTAGCAAGTAGTTGTAGATGAATTGCATTTGCTTTGGCTAGGTTAATTTTGTTCTTTTGGGTGGTTGGATCTCTATAGCAAGCTTCATAAAACTTGACATCTTATTCTAACTGAGCAATCGAGTTAAATATATTGCCGAAAGTTTCTTTATTCCATAGTTTAAGTTTAACATTTAGTCTCTTGAGTTTCTGTTAGAATATTTAAATATCACAGCCATAAGCAGGATCATTCCAATTAGACTTGATTGTTGAGTTAAATTCTGGATGAGCAATCCACATGTTCTAAAACTTGAAACCAGACTTTACTTGGGATCAAGAGTATGATAATTTGATGCATAAAGGGACTAGTCCGAGTCTGTTCTAGCCATATTA
This sequence comes from Limnanthes douglasii subsp. nivea, assembly GCA_036936605.1. Lineage (NCBI taxonomy): Eukaryota > Viridiplantae > Streptophyta > Magnoliopsida > Brassicales > Limnanthaceae > Limnanthes > Limnanthes douglasii. The sequence continues at coordinate 188,658,919 of JAUPFV010000003.1, read as the reverse complement.
GTGACAATTGTGTTAGTGAAGTAGCTTGACCAGGTAGGATTGTGTAAGACTCTGTTCAGACGCTTCCACTTGTAGGAGTTAGACCAAGTGTATTTTGATCCAGAGTACCCATTATCAATTAGGTTACAATATGAGATTAGGTTGTTAAAATCATTCATGCTTCTCAAGCATTGTATGTTTCCAAACAAAATTGGGTGTCAATAGGTGCATTTTTACTCATCAATATTTTAAGATCTAATCGCAGACGGATACATATCATTGGATCAAATGGGTAGGATTTAACCGAGAACGAAGAAAACAAAATCAAAATCTCATCCTTAAATAAACTTAAAGGGATTGATTTGCAATATGGTTGAAAAACAGAGTGAGGGAAAGAGATTATGTAGTGATGAAAATGGATATAGCAGGAACTGAGTTTGATCCACATTTTCTCTTTTTTCTTTAAGATTTTAGATTTTATTTTTATATCATGTCGAATTTTCTCATTGTAAAATAGAACACCAGAAATTTAAAAGATATTATAAGACCTTTTATTATATTAATAAAGATATTTTATTTATAGTTTTTTATTCATGATTGATATAAATAATGGAAATAAATTTGGGTATAACCGGGTTCGATTTTGTTAAATCTAATAGGCTAACCTGGTTCAATTATGTTAACTAGGGTAAGTTGGTAAAAACTAAAAATATATGGTAAATCAGTAAAAGTAAAAGGTAAAAATATCAAAATAAAGGTAAAAAGTTAAATAAAAACTAAATCATGAGTATGTTAGGTGTGAATTATTGAGTGCCGTATTTGCAACAACAAAATATATCTTTGGATGTCATGTGTCATCATCTGTTTAATTGACACAGCCCAATGGCCATATATGCAATCATTCCAAACATAAGTGACCAGTTTTAAGCACGAAGGAACCTTAGTGGCAAGTTTGTAATAAGTGTCAAACATTGGTGACCAATGATATTTTTTAGCCATTATTTGTATTTCAAAAGAAAGTTTGAGTCTTATAAAACACATCTCCCACACAAGAAATATTTGGATACGAAATATTTCCACATAAAAAATACCATATTGAAGTTCGATAACTAGGTTAGTCCTTGAAAATGTCATTTTTCCTTTTATATTTTCAGTTGTGTATTTAGTAACTCATAGTTAGAAGATGTATAATTATTTTTATTTCTTTTTAATTTTCTAAAGATTTAAAAATTGTATCAAAATTATGTCTTTGTCAGCTAAATTTATGGTGTTTTTCGTCATAACCTTGGCGAATAAGAAATAATATTTCGTAAAATTATTAGGCTGCAGCGAAATCGTATATGAAATTTGTTATAACCTTGTAAAATTTTCATTTTATTCATTACGTACTTGGTGAGTTTCATGTAAAAAAATGACAAGTGGGTAAACAAATTAGTTTTGTCCATCATACTACTGATTTGTTTTGTTGTTTGTGCTGTGTGATTTATATTTTTGTGACATATTACGTTATAGGATTATGATCATCATTTTGTGACCTGTGACCATTATAGCGTAGATACGTTGATCAACTGAGTAAACAAATTGTATACAATTCGGCTGCATAATTATAGTCAATCGCATGACCTAACCCGTGAAGATATAACTCGTAGATTTGTGTACCAATATGAGAGATATGTCTATTATAATAAATTAGTTAACAACAAATATCAAATACAGATATCAATAGATACAAAAATTAGGTTATCTTTTTAAATTGGTAGGTCGGTTGGTTGAATGTGATAATATTTTACTGTTAAATGCGTCTTTTGAAGTACACAACCATTCATCATCTATATACTTTCAAGGATGTACGATCATAAGAAAAGTTAAAAAAATAAACAAATAAATATTATTAGAAATTATGATCGTGGTAGGAGTACGTCTTTTTTGTATATTCAATATCTTAAAGAAGGTCGATCTGAAGAATACATCCAACATGTGTAACATATATATTTACCGTAAAAACATGTTTGATTAAAATAAAGCAAATGATCACTAATACAATGTTTATTGTCTATAAACGCACAATTATATGTAACGACATACGACCGCAAACGAAGGATCCAATGTTATAACATACTTTTTCGTACACACTCGGTGAGTATAGAATTATTATAAAAAAAATAAAGTGTTTATCATAGATCGTACGTATAAGAAGATTAGATATGATATGCCATTATTTGAAGTAATAGGGATTATCTCCACCAACATTACATTTTGCATTGGCAACTAAAGAGAAGCACGATAACTACGAATGAGCGTTGGGATGTTTAAGAATTATTATAGAAGAGAACGATTATAAGTTACTATGTGCTGTACTAACTAGTATGAGCTTGCTTTGATGAATAATACAAAACAATCGTTTGTGACTCACATGTTATGGGAAATGACATAACGTACTTGTTAATAAAAAATAATTATTTAAAAATAATAAGGACTTCTAAAATTTATGGCGACGTGGTTGGCTCTACCACTGATTATGACATGAATAAAAACTTACTAAACTTACGGGGATGAAGTAGTTCCCCATGCAAATATAAAGATACATCATAAGACTCTTCAGATTAGAGAAGACAAAATTCTTGAGCATTTTTTATAAGATGAGGAGGACCATATTATATAAAATGTATTTCCATATGTTTCGTAGATTTTTATAAAATTGTTTTATAATTTTAGTTTTGTAATATATGTTTGCTCATGTGTTTGCGATATATGTTTTCCCATCTTTTGTAATATATGTTCCACAACATATTTTTCATAATATTTTGCAATATATGTTTCCTCATGTTCCGCAATATATTTCTCAATGCTTTGTAATATATGTCTCCTAATGTTTCACAATATAAATTCATCATGTTTCGCAATATGCATCTTCCTATATTTTGCAATATATTTTTTTTAATATTTTGTGCAAGTTTTATATTTACAAAACTTTGAAATTGTTGTCCAACATCTTATAGTCAAAATTGTACAAAAGAAACGCGAAATTCTAATTTAGCACAAGTTTAGACTCTTTATGAGGACCATAACAACCAACATATAAATTATAAAAAAATGTCAAGATTGTGGATGAGGTACATAGTTAAAAAAGATTTAGAAAATAAATAAAATATATTCTATAGTTTAATTTTCATTCATATTATAAAGTTTTCACAATTCTGAATAGGTGTGATTCACAAATTAAAAGTATACGTGTTTTCTAAATCAATTTATAAGAAGGTTTTGTAAGTTAAATGTAGGTGTATTTCAAAAATCTCATTTTATCATGGTTTTGTAAGTCGGGTTTATATAGGTTTTTAAAGTGAGAGTTAGCTATGTTTTGCAAATCAAGTTGTATCAAGGTTTTAAAATTCAAATTATTGGGAGGTTTAACAAGTTATAATTAGTAAGACTTCTAATGTTACACTATGAAGCATGTTTAAACTCTGAAAAATGTAAATACGATATCAATCGTTAAACATTAATCAAAACGATAAATATAAAGAATATGACCCATTTACTTTTGACAAACCAGTAGAATAATTTGAAGATTCAAAAATCTATAATAAAACAAAAGAGTTCATTGAAATTCAATAAGCAAAAAAGTTAGTTATGATTCAGAGCAACAAAAACAAAAATATCTAATAGTATTGTCATACTCTCATTTAAACAAAAAATTTACGGTTCGAAACATAAATGAACTAACAAATGGGTATCAATTGTACAATAAGGTAATTAATTTATCTCAACATATTTATGTTTCACAGTTGTGTATATGCTTATGTTATACATACATTTATATATATATATATATATATATATATAGTTATGTTTTCTAGATGTAAATGTTTTTTTTACATGTACTTCAAGTCTCATGTTTTCAAATATGTTTATGTTTATGTTTCACAAATGTATTACAAGTCTATTGTTTTGATCATATATATGTTTATGTTTTGAAAATATGCTACGAGTGTGATACTTTGCAAATATGTAATGTTTATTCTTTATAAATTTGTTGTATGTCTGATGTTACATAAATATGCATATACTTATGTTACATAACTTTCTATATATTTATATTTCACATTTGCGTGCAAGTATTATGTTTTGCAAACATGTATATGTTTATGTTTCACAACTTTGTATATGCATATACTTCATACGTTTTAATACTTTTGCACGATTGATGATATACGCATAGGCGGAGCCACGGTGGGGTCCGTGGGTTCCTAGGAACCCACGGATTTATCTATATATTGTTAATAAGCTAATAAAATACTAGAATTTATCCTATCCCAGTGGTAAAAGCTGAGGTAGGAACCCAGAGGTAGTGGGTTCGAACCTCAGAACTCTGCTATATTTACATATTTAACTAACTCAGTACTCTCCTATTTTAAAAAATATTATATATATATAGAATAATAAATAATTTTGATGTAAATATAAAAATATTATATATATATATCTTATTTTATATTTAAATAACCTGTATTTATATTTACATCAAAATTATTTATTATTCTATATTTAGATCACTTGTGTGTCGAATTATTGATTCTATCAAATATATAATTGACTACGGATTCGAATCATAGCTATTTCATAAAATATTTAGAATTCGACGGATTCGAATCATAACTATTTCATAAAATATTTATAAAATCGTAGAAATTTTTGCGTGTGATCTTTAAATTTCAAAATCATATATACTAGTGCATCAAAATTACAAACAAATTTCTTATTCAATTCTTAAAACACAAGAATTTTTTTAATGATAATCGATGTGTCGAATTATGGATTCTATCAAATATATAATTGACTACGGATTCGAATCATAACTAGTTCATTAAACATTTATAAAACCGTACCAATTCTTCTGTGTGATCTTTAAATTTTAAAGTCCTATATACTGGTGAAGATATTTTAAATCATAGTCTTTAAATTTCAAATTTTAAAGATAATTTAAATTACAAAACCACAAAATGTTAAAATTTCAGGCGAAGAAAGAAAAACATAATTAATATGATTGTATATCTGCCTTTGAAAATTTTAGGGATGACCTTAAACCCTTTTTTTTGCCTTTAACAAGAACCTAATTTTAACATTGACTATATCATAGATTTGTCGTCTCTCGACTCCTACAGATCTCAACACAATCAAAGACGTGTTGAGATACACACACAATACACGAAGATAAGTAAAAAAAGACTAAGATGAAAAGATCTAAATATGAGGCAGCATCGTCAAGGCCGATAACTTTGGTGTGCTCATGATTATAAATTGGTAAAATACTAAAGAAAATAACCAATATATAATGGATTCATGAATACAAAAAACACTGGTTAACCAAACAACCAAAAAAATCCTACATGGTGCATAAAAGCCGAAAAAAATTATATTTTCTGCTATTTCATTTTTGGACAATAACGAGGACCCCATAAGGATCAAATCCTGGATACGCCACTGTGCTTACATGCACAATATTTTTTCTTTATGAGTTTAAAGCACAAGTGTCCCAACTGCCATGATGAATGTATACCAGAAAGCCAAAGTAGTCAACATATATGAATATATAATGGTAAACATATATGACGTTAAATAAGTATACCTTTATTAATTTTTAGAATAATAATTATAATATTATTACTATTTAGATATACATTCACATAAACCATAATATTGTATATTATTGGCAATATTTACAAGGCTAGAGATAACAAAACTAGATTTAATTTCATTGTGTTATATAAAATAGAATTAACCATTGGAAATTAATGATAATAGAAATTGATAGTCATGTACTATACTATTTGAACTCATTATTTCCAAGCTCAAAAGCATATCAGAGATATATAAAATTAAATACAAGATATGATAAATTTTATCATGTTTTACACCTTTAATTTTGTATGTGTCGTAAGTCTTGATTAAAATATGTTTCATAATTTTGGTAACAATATGTTTTGCAAGCCTCATTAATAATATGTTTTGAAAGTCTGAATAATAGCAATATATTTTACAAGTTAGGTTTCAAAATTATAATACCGCAAGTCTAGTAAATACTTGTTTCCCAAATGATATTAACAATATATTTTGTAAGTTAAGTTTCGCAAGCCTAGTAACGATATGTTTTGCAAATATAATAAGAGTATGTTTCGCAAATATTAATTTTATTTTTCAAGTTAGTTGTTTCAAGTCTAATATACTAAATTTTGTAGGTTCAATATACCATTTTTATATAATCATAGTAATATAATGTTATGAAAGTCTAAAAATAACATGTTTCACGAATCTTAATAACAACATGTTCCGTAAATATTTTTTGAGTTTTACAAGTTCGGTTGACATGTTGTTTCCAAACATTATTACAATATGTTAATACGCGTAGATTAAATATAATGTTAAAAAAAACTAATACCACCAAAATCAGCATGGACAATCAGTCCTAAAATGTATTTTTCATCACTAAAACTTTTGATCGAACTGCTAATAAGATGTATTAGTGTGTGAGTACGAAAGTAATTTTATATAAAATGATGCATTCAGAGTTCCGTAAACAACTACATAGGAAATTGTAAACAAATATCATAATTTTATTTATATCTAAATGACATAAAGATAATCAGGCAGTGGTATAATTTTATGTTATGGAAAAAATTCAATTTATCATTCCAACAAAATTTACATTCACATATAAAATAATTCACATTTTGCAATTAGATAAAGTTAAGAGTTTCCATTTTACTAATTCGACATAGTGATATTTTGAAAATGAATAAATTTGATATTTTACACACACACACACAAAGTTTGCATTCCGCAAATTTTATGTTTCTCAACTTTAACTATGCATAGATTTTTTAAATTAAAAAAATGTAATTACTACCAATAATGAAAATTTATGTTTTGCAAATTTAAAAAACTATACATTTAAAAAATATAAAAATTCATTTTGCAAACTAATGAGTTTCATCTCACAAATACGGACAACTCACGTTTCACAAAGTCTCAAAAGGTTAATTTTAGAACTTTAGAAAAATACCTATATTTTATAACTCCAAATAAACCTAGAATTGTTTATACATTTTTAATTAATTTAAAATTAAAAAACATCAATTTTGATGTAATATCAAGAATATTACCATGAAAAATGTAAAGCAAAAATAAAAACATAATAAATTTACATAATATTAGAGTACTAATTAATTGATCAATCATAATACTTATATGCGTTGTTACTCGATTCATATACCATGGGCTCATGCGAGATTATTTTATTTGTTAGTACAACATTGATAATGACTTCTAACTAGTCCTCATTGAGAGTGTTGTAAAAAATATTATCGTACATACTTTTTGGTAACTTCTTACCGTAATAAGTATTAACTTTTACACAATACGTAACTAGTACTTTTAATGCAATCTACCTCAATTATCGATCTTTTTTTACATGAAACAACATGAGATCAACCTCATTCACGTTGTATAATTAGTGATTTTTGTAAAGTACCACATTAAAATCAACCAACCACGAATAATGCACTACGATAGTTACACCACGAGAAATGTCGTTCGTAAATGATTTTAATGTTAAGCCATACAATAAATATATAATTTTACATCTAGATGTACATCAATTCTTTTTAATTAAGATTGCATTTGTATTCGTAATAATTTCTTGATATGATAATTGATATTAACTAATAAGTTAAGATCAAATGGCTTACAATCATTATTCATTATTATGACATTAATGCCTGATTTCACCAAACACGTGAAAAATCGGAGCTGAAAACTAATATTCAAAATATTTTCTAGTTTTAAGTTTAGAGATGTAGTATATTAAACTACATAATATATAATATCAGATATGTAAATCAGAATATCATAGTATAAAATATAATAATACATAATATATACAATCCGTGATAAAAATAATTCAACACGATGGTCAATTTATATGATATATTCAAAATATTACTGGTGACTTCAACCGATAATAATATGCATATCATCTAACATGATGGTCATTTAACCAAATTACAAATTAATTATATGGATCTTCGGATGTCACTTCTCTATAAACACCTTTGTAGTAAGTAAGTTCACACTAAAGTTGGCCAAATGGTTGATAAAACCTCTTAAATAGTGTCGTATCTGAATAGGCTCGTACTAGATTATGGTGCCAGAGACTCCGCAATCTTAAGGTAATATAATGAATGTATAAATGTATGATTCTCTCCTATACATATATAAATTAATATTCCTTATGTTAGAAATTATTTTACAACTCAAAATACATTGTATTTTACAAAATATGTTTTCGCATGAAATGATAACATCGTGTTTTACAATTATAATATAATACTATTCTTTTAAGTTTAATATACCATATTTCACAAGAATCCATATTGCTACGTTTTGTAATATTAATATCATGTTTTGCAAGAATAAATATTGTTACATTTTTTAGTTTTATATTATGTTTCACAACTTAATATTTTGCAAAAATAAAAATATTACTACGCTTCGTAATTTTAATATACCATATTTTTTAGTTTAATACTATACACAAATATATAACACTATATTTAAAATTTTTATATACTGCTACTATATACTATCTGGTGCAACTTAAATATATTATATTTTATAATTTACATCTATCATGTTTTACACTTAAAAAATATAACATCGAATTTGTCAGCAAACCAAACGAAGTTCATTAGCTTTTTTGTCATATCTTTGGTGATGAATATCTAAATTTTAATGGTCCGGGCCATTCGACGTAATCCACACCCGATATCCAACAATATTGATCTATTATAAAACTTAATGATGACAGTTTTTTATTTTTATTTTTGACTTCGTTAAATAAATAAAATATTATTTTTTTAAAAATAAATTATTATGATCAATTTGTTTAGACTATATCAATTTTGTTTAAAAATTAATGTTAATTATTTTTTAATATTTTTATACCACTAAGTTTTATTATTTTTATATTTTTAAGAGTTTAGCACAATTTAAGATCCAAAAGTAATACTATTATTCACTTAAGACCCATATTTTTATATATTTTTCAAAAAGATCTATTTCACTCACATGTTTACCATTGAAGATCTAATAATACCATAAATATCCTTACTTAATTATATCAAACCTTTTATGTTTTTTACTTCACTTTTTTCCCTATTTGTTTATTTCTCCGTTATATCACGTGAATACAACAGTACCATAATATTATAGGTGAAGATTATGTGTTCTGCTCTATTTCTTGTTTTTCTTTTGTTTTTGTATGATTTTGATTCTGTTTTTACTTGATTTCGAAGTTTGATTTTGGATTTCTGTTTTTGATAAGTCGATTTGTGTGTTTAGGTAAATCGATTTTTTTTATTTCAAAATAGGTAAATGGAGATCTATTTTCTTTGTGATTTTTGGTATTCTTCTGGTAAACGAAAAAGACGATTGTTACGAAGAATATGTGAAACCTTTCTTTTGTTAGATGGGAAAACTTTCTAAGTTTATACTAGTAGATGTGAAACTAGGTAATTATGATAAATGCGAAATCAGACCAACTATGATAGATGTTAAACCATGTTAACTATGATAGATGTGAAACCATGCACATGATAAATGCGAAACCATGCACATGATAGATGTGAAACAAGTGTAAAATATAACTTTTACTTAAAAATTCAAAAGAGACCATTAGTGATACTAATTTTGTTTGTCTTAAAAAAACAAAACCAATAGCATTTTCAATTTTTTTTCTCGAGTTATGGTTTAAATATATAAACTTTAAAAAAAATCAAAAAATGTGCAGTTGTTTGCTAAATTTTATGTATAAAGATATTTTAAGTAGAAAGTCTCTTTATTTATTTTTGAATATTTATCCTAATAGGTTGGTTTGATAGATGGTAAATAGTAAGTACTCTTTTTTAATCGAATTTTAATATATCTTTTATTTTCATATATCTACTTATCTCAATAAAACTAAATAATATTAAATATTATTATTTTTAAATAAAATTAAAATTAAAAAAGATAATTTAGCCGAAGAAAAAACGTTTAAATTAAACACAATCATTGATTCCTAAAAGATGTAATTTAAATTGTAAAAAGAAGATATATTTATTATTTCTTTCAAAATAAATAATATTAAAACCCTCATTTTACATCTGTATTTATTACAAAAAAAAAAAAAATATTAAACGAATTACATTTAGACAGTGGCTTTTGGAGGGACATGAAACCGATATAAAAATTTCCAAAAAAGCGACTCCTGAATTATCGCATAAATGCAGACCCTTTATAGTAAAAGAAGAAGAAAAAGCCTTTAAAAAACAAACAAGTCCAGTGCGGCACCATCTGCTGCCGCCAGTGCTCGACCCATAAACCGAAGATTCTCATTCCTTTCTCTTTTCTCTTCTTTTTCACTTTTTTTTTTCAATTCTCAATACCAAAATCAAACTCAACCATTTTTCTTTTCACATAAACAAAACAAAAAGAAATTTCAATCGGGTTTTTTCTTTAAAATACCCATTTATTCGTAGAAGAACAAGAATATAACCCATAATTTAATGAGTGTATATAACGTATTGTTGTCTTAAGAACCGTATCAGTTGAAAAATGCTGTGTCGTAAAGGCTCGAGCTTTGTCGACACAGGATCGGTCCCTGTCTACCTCAATGTGTATGATCTTACACCCATTAATGGCTACGCTTATTGGCTTGGACTTGGTGTTTATCATTCTGGTGTTCAAGGTCAGTTTTTTCTTTTCGGGTTTGATTTCACCTTTTTTGATACGTTATTTAGATTAGATCTTTTTTTTCTGGCCGTTTAGATCGGGTTAGAATTTTAGATTGAATCGATTAGATTTACAGATTCAACGTAAATGAAATTGACTATGTCTAAGACTATGACTATGACTGATAGATCTTTGAAAAATTTGGGGGAAACTAAGAAGAAGAGCTGTTATAGCTGTTAGTTTTTAGGGTTTAAATTGGGTTGTTGTTATAATTGCAGTTCATGGTGTTGAATATGCTTTTGGAGCTCATGAATATCCTACCACTGGGATATTCGAAGGAGAACCCAAACAATGTGAAGGATTCACCTTTAGAAAATCTATTTTGATTGGTAAAACTGATTTCGGGTTAGCTGAGCTTAGGGAAATGATGGAGCAGCTTGCCAAGACATACAAAGGAAATGCTTATAATTTAATCACCAAAAACTGCAACCATTTCTGCAATGATGCTTGTCTTAGATTAACTGGAAATCCAATTCCCAGTTGGGTTAATCGTCTCGCACGAATCGGTAAATCTCGTCTGTCTCGTATCTCTTTAGTTTTCGCTGAATAATGAACATAGGTGCTAGCTAGTTCATTTGTCAATGAACTACTGTTTTTTTATATGTTTCTTAAGGACAAAACATCAGAATTGTTTCACAAAACTATTTCATGTCAAGGTTTTTCGAGTTTTATTAAGAAAGGTTAATAGCAAGTTTCTCGAAGTTTTATTCGATCCAAACATAGCCTAAGTTGTTTCATTTGGTTACTTAGCTATTTAGTTTTGTTTGAATCATGTTTCTGAAGATAAAAGTGTTAGTTTTGATTGTGTATATTGTAGAGTATGTTTTGTTACGTCATTTGGAATTTGCTTTCAGACAACTACTTAACTTCAAGTTTCTTGTCTCCAAAACAAATAAAAACACAGGTTTTTTCTGCAATTGTGTTCTTCCCGCAACTTTAAACGGAACTAAAGTTCGGAACAACATAATTATTCAAGATAAACGATGCGGAGTTGAAAGTGAGCAAAAGAAACTAGCAACGGGGTCAAATAGATTTACATCTTCGTCATCTTCGTCCTCTTCATCTCCTTCGGGTGTAAGAACTCGTGGAAGAAGCAAAAACCGAAAATCAATTCCACCTTCTTCGCCATTGATTCATGATTCTCTCCCATCTTCTTGAATGTATTGAAAAAAATGGAAAATTAGAATAGACCATTGTTCTGTTCTGCCATTTTATGTTCTGATTCTTCACTTATCTTATCAGGTTAACATATTGTTGAGAAATCATACATCATATAAAATGTACATTTTTATTGCACTTTCTCTTATAAGTTATATGCCTATTTGAAGAACTAAAAGATTTGTGTTTTTCTTTTGGCTACCAGACAGAATTCAGAAATGATATTTGTATATATGTCCAACTAGATGAAGTTGGTGAATATTTCATATCATAAATAATTTTTCTGATAGTGACTGGACTGATAAGATTATATACAATAATAGTGGTCAAGTGTATCATCGATTTGATTTTTATAATTGGGATTTAAAAAATTACTTGTTTTTTTTGGCTAAGCCAATCCTCAAAAGTTCTTTTGAAAAACTATTCGTAAAAAATAATAATTATTGACTGAGTTTGTCTTTGTCAGTTGGATGATGTACTTTTACACTTCTTTGCTTTATTATAAGACCCATTAACATAGACATGGAATTGGATTCTAACTTTAAATAGTAGCATCTGATAAAGATGTTTTCTTATCCTTGGCTACATTTTTATTTCCAGGTTTTGTAAAAGGGTTTGGCTAAATTCGGGCGTAAAATATGTTAACTAGCCCAAAAAAAATGTTTTTTGAAGTTTTACAATTTTACCTTTATCTCGGCGGTTGAATTTATTCAACCGCCGGTTGAGACCCTCCCACCCGGCGGAAAGGCCGTTTCACCCGTCGGGGTACGCTTCCCTGCCGGTTGAGAGGGTCTCAACCGGCGGGGTAAAAGACGGCGCTAAAATTTTGGGGTTGGTTATCATTGAGGGCCCTAATTTAGCCAAACCTTGTAAAATAGTTTTTTAATTTTGTTATGTCTTTACACTAAGCTAATGTCCATTATGTCTGGTCTAGTATGGTTTTGCTACCTGGTTTACGGTATTACCAATTTTATCACCACATCTTGCTTTGTTTGTTATATTTGGTCTCTCCTTTTTGTTTTAACTGGTCCCATTATTTTTCATAAGAAAATACTTATCAAAACATACTTTTTCATATCCGGTCTAGTGCACATATTTAATTTGATGAAATATAAAAGTGTCATTCTTACCGATGAACACATCGAAACTGCTAAGGAAACACCATTCTATACAATCCTAAAGGCTTTATACGATCTCCAGAATGATAATATACGAATGAAAATGTATTATCAAATATTAATTGAGATCATAAGGAAATACTCAGAAAAAGAAGACGCTTTCCTTTTCGGGTCCAAACATGTTAAACTCACCACAATGTGAAGGCTATTTTTGGTTTGAAGCACGAAGACGAGAAAATGTGTTTAAACTCCAAAGAAGACTTCAAAATTTATTACATTTATTGCCAAGAAACAAAGTCCTAGATCATCAAAACACATTTTTTAATTCAAATTCAAGAAGTTAGGGAAATGACAGATTACTTCCTTTTGTTGTAAACGGATATTTGGCTATGCGGGAGAACAATGCTTGAAGAAATGATCCTCCAAGAAACCTTTTCTTGGAGGTGAGAAACCCTAATCTACTTAATCATCTTCTCTTGTATGATTGCCTCTCACAATCCTCTTGTTTTATCTCTTTTCCTGAAGCATCACGATGGAAGAGTTCCCAGCTCTAGTCCCTTCGCATCTGCAAGTCAAAGATAGAAATCGTGAATCACCCATTCACCATAGAACTTACGCTCAAGCAGTTCATCAACATGATACATATGCGAGCAAAATCAAGCCATCCAGTATTCAATACAAAACAGATCATATTTCAATTCAATTTGAATACCAGACTTACAAAGATTTAATGGAGGAATTATCTTTCACATTAATTGGTAAATTTTCTAAAGGATTACCTAAAAAATATGATCTTGACAGATTCTTTATGGATAGAAAATTCAGTGGTGACTTCTCGTACACCAACTGGGACTCAAGACATCTATTTCTGGAATTCTCTCTTAAAGATGATCTAAGAAAAATATGGTCTCGTGGTGTTTGGTCAATAGGTAACACTCTATGAGAGTTTTGAAACGGTTACCATCCTTTAATGTTAGAAACGAATACCCCATAGATCCTATATGGACTAGAATGGATAAGTTACCAGAGCAATTGTACAATGAGGATATAGTTAGCTCTATCGCGTCTTCGATTGGTACTCCCCTGAAGATATAGATACCCCCCCCCCCCAAGAATAAAGCTATGTATAACACGTGTTATGCCTGGGTGGAGATGTATATCTCAAAACCTTTTCGGAAGAGTGTGTGTCTAGGTTCTGGCAATAACCAAGGAGCCTGGATCACCCTAAGCTACAAAGATTTCCCTAAGTACTGTGATACTTGTTATCATGTTGGCCATGAGACTTCTATCTGCAAAATAAATCAAACTGTCAAACTAGATACTGAGCAGCCTCCTCCTAAAGACAATCCTGAAGAAATCAAAGATATTAATAAAGGAAACTCAGCTGTTGACAAGCAACAACCTAACAATGAAGAAATGATGGGCTTACCTATGCGCCAGAACTCTCTCAATAGCCATGGTGTACCTGTGATTGAACAAGAAAATAATGATATAGTTAATAAGGATGTCAATCCTGAAAATAATGAACCTGAAAATGTTCAAGATATTACCAGGGTCTCTGATGATGATCTTCTGAGTATAGATCATGATGAAGATATTATAGATGCTATCAATCTGCTAGATAACATTTCCATTCCTTCTGTTGAAACCACCTCTCCAACTGCTAAAACTCCTCCAAAAGAAAACATGGGAAGTCTTCCATCTACTCCTGCAAAAAGAATAAAAAACGTTGATCCTAATTTTCAGAAAGTTCTTGATCAAAAGTTAAAGCTAGCAAGAATAAGCAAAAGGAACAAACCTCTTGTCATTAGATCTCTTCAAATGAAATAGACAGAAAGAACTTCATTGAAAATTCCCAAATGATCAAGCTACTATGCTGGAACATTTGTGGAGTTGGTAATCAAGCGTCTGTTAGAAGACTCAAATTTTTAATTAGAAATGAGGGGATTAAATTATTGCTTTTGCAAGAACCTATGATTAACAATGATCAGATAAGTAACCTTTCTATTAAGATTTGGGTGTTTTGGCATGAAGATTTGGAGGTCAAAATATTGGAGTACAGAGTCCAGTGTTGCCATATGGAGGTCATTCACCATTTCATTCACAAAGGGGTATTTATAACTTGTGTCTATGCTAAGTGTCAAAGGTCAGAAAAGAAAGAGTTGTAGAATAACTTAAGGTCATTTATGCCTATGGTTAAGGAGTGGCTTCCACTAGGAGACTTCAACTCTATTGTCTCTCCCTATGAACAATCGGGGTGTTCAACTTTCTGCCAACATAGTGCAAATAATCTACTTGACATGATCAAATACTGTTACCTAGAGAATGCTCGGTATATTGGTCCTAGATTCACTTGGACTAATAAGACCAGGTGGAAAATATTAGACAGGGTATTGTTCAATCAGGAATCGTCTGATCTCTTTGCCTTCACTAAAGTATCCCACATACCCGTACTTATTCAGACCATACCCTAATTTGTATCACTATAACTAAAGAGGTTAGGAAACTTGGTAGATCTTTTAAGTTTCTTAATATTTGGACCATAGACAAGGACTTTATGGATTTTGTAAAAGAAAACTGGTAAGTTCCTATGATGGGATTTCCTCAACATATATTCTGGAATAAGCTAAAAAGGTTGAAAGTTTCCTTAAAGAAGTGGAATAAGGAACATGTTGGGAACTTATTTGATAAAATTAAACAAGTTGAGGAATACTTACAAATATATGAAGAGAAGTACATAAGGTCTAGCAGCCCTGAAGACAAACAATGTCTCTCCAAAGCCACTACTGAACACCTGCTTGCTCTTTCCATAGAAGAGAATTACTAAAAACAAAAAATAAATGCAAATTGGTTAATGGATGGTGACGGAAAAACAAGTCTCCACCACAACTTTGTAAAGAAGAAAAGAAGGTAAAGGGCTATAAAAGGCATCAAAATCAACAATGTGTGGACTTATGATGAGGAAACTATCATGCTTCCGCAGAATCCTATTTCTCAGATACACTCTCTTCTTCATATTACTTAAATGAAAATGTTGAATCTAAATGCTTGTGTAATAAGATATTTAATATTATTCCTAGACTAGTGACATAAGCTCATAATATGATGATATTAGCAGAGCCCACAAAAGATGAAATTTGGACTTCAATTCAGAGTCTAAATCCCTCTGGTGCTGCAGGGATTGATATGTTTAACAAATGTTTCTTTACCACATGTTAGCATATTATTAAAGTTGACTTTTGTAATGCCATTAAAGACTTTATGAAGGGCCAACCTATACCTAAAGAAGTCCTAGCTACTGGCATATGCCTGATACCTAAGTCCTATAATCCCTATAACTGGAATAAGTTTCGACCTATAAGCCTATGTACACTTACAAATAGAATAATGTCTAAGATAGTTAATAATAGACTAGCTACTATTCTCCCTAAGCTTATCTCAGAAGTCCAAGGTGCCTATGTGTTAGATAGGTCAATTCACGACAATATACTAATTGTTAAGGAACTAATTCATGATATAGGGAGAAAAACTAAGGCAAGTAATATAGTTATCAAGCTAGACATGTCTAAGGCTTTTAATAACTTAGCCTATAGCTTTATTATCAGAGTTCTTAGAAGCTTTGGATTCAGCTATCAAGTTACTAAGTTAATAAATAATATTATCAAGTCTGTTAGTAATTCTCTCCTTATCAATGGTAGGTCCATTGGATACTGCAAAGCTAAAAGAGGGGTGAGACAAGGAGATCCTTTGTCTCCAACCCTCTTTATACTAGCTGAGGAAGTATTAATTAGAGGGATATACTACTTATTTAGAGAAAATAAAACCTTAAAGTATTCTAGTATAGGGAATATAAGTATACACGTGCTTGCATTTGCTGATGATGTTTTGATCTTCACTAATGGTTCTCAAGTTTCCCTTAAGAAGATAGCAAATTTCCTGCAGGTTTATCAAGAAATATCCGGTCAGTCAATTAATAAGAAGAAAACAGAGATAATCACTGCAACAAGCATGTCTTTAGAAAGAAGAAGCAGCCTAACTACTCAAACAAGCTATACCACAGCTCTTCTTCCTACAACCTATTTGGGGGTAACACTTAATCCCCGTAATAAGGCTTCTAACTTTAACCTTTTATTAGAAAAAATCAGTGAAAATATTTCTAGTTGGGATGGAAAGATGCTTTCTTTTTGTGGTCGTCTTACTTTAATAAAATCAGTTCTTATGTCTATCCCTCTTCACTAGTTACAGAGTTGTTGGATCCCCACAACAATAATTTCAAAAATCAAAAGATTAATGAATAGATTCATGTGAGGATCAAACAGTAAGGTTAATAAAACTCATTGGCCATCCTGGCCATCTGTGTGTAAATCATTTGAAGAGGGAGGACTCAATATTAATAGTCTTGCTAATATTCAAAAAGATTTTTCTTGTAAGCTTTGGCTAAGGTTTAGGGATAACACTTCTCTATGAGCTAAATTACTTAATAACATCTATTGTTCAGGAAAACATCCTTTCCAGGTTGACTGCAAATATACTTAACAAACGTGGAAAAGGCTTGCCAAGATCAGTGAGTTAGCTGAATCTCATATTAAATGGGATTTGGGCTATGGTAATATAGATATTTGGTTAGATAGTTGGTTTGGTAGGCCTCCTTTTATTAAACTTAACTCTAACCAAAACAATAATTGATTTAAGGGTAAAAGTGTTAATACATTATGGGAAAATAATAGTTGGAACTTTTCTAAACTAAGGGACATCCTAAGTGACCATAACATAGACCTGGTTTCTAAACTTACTATTAACTGTTCTATAAAGGATACTATTATATGGATTTTATCTAAAGATGGTTCCTTTAGTATAAAAGAAACCATAAAAGGCTTAAACTTTTTCCTCAATAAATCAGGCCTATTTAGCAACATTTGGAACCAGATATCTCCTAGGAAGTGCTCCTTCTTAGCAGGGAGACTTTTACTTAATAAAATTCCAACTGACTCTACAGTTCCATCTATGCATATCACCCTAACATTTAAATGTCAATTCTGTCCTAACATTGAAACTACAAATCATCTATTTATTCACTGTAATTTCGTGTGGGAAATCTGGTCCCATTTTGCTAGCAATTTAAGGGTTGGAATTCAGAGGTTCATGACAGTAAAACAGTTGTGTCTGACTTGGTTCTGGTCTGCTAACAATAAAACTCATATTAAGACCATTTTTCCTACTCTAATATGCTGGGTCATTTGGCAATAGAGAAACAAAAAAAAAGAACTATGTTCACTTTTCTTCCTCTACTGCTATAAACTACATCATAAATATGATAAATGGCCTAGACTTTACTAAAATTCTTAAAACTAAGCACTGGAAAGGATGTGAAGATGCAGCCTTGAGCTTTGGCTACATAAATCATATACATACTAGACCAAAAGTTTTTTATCTTAACTGGATTCCTCCTGCTGTAGGTCGCCTTAAGCTAAACTCTGATGCTAGTTGCTCCACCAATGGTGAAGCAAGCGGAGCTATAGTTATAAGGGACTGCCAGGGAAATCTGGTCCTTGGATATGGGAACAACTATGGCCTACTTACTCCTATACAAGCAGAATCCCGTGCACTCTTTGATGGACTCCTCCGGTGCAAAATTAAAGGATACAATGAGATAGATATCGAGACAGATTTAGAAGTACTGGTTTCACTAATATCGAAAGAAAAGTTTCCTCTTAATTTAATCTCAATTCTCAGCAATATAAAAGCTTTGATCTCTTATAAAATTGACAATGCACCACATATTTAGAGAGCAAATCGAGCAACCGATTGGCTTGCTCGATGGACTCAAAGACGTAAGATGAAAATCAATTACAAAGAGTTCAAGGCTCCAGCAATGCTAGATGCTATTATATTGTTGGAAAGTTTAAATATAGGATATATACGTATTGAAGACTAACTTACTTTTCTTTTCGAAGTTATCTTAGAAATAAAATGGAGCTGGTATCAACTCATGAAGGAATTCTCCAACCCTAAAGCACCTGGAAATAGGATTGAAGAGAGTCAGAAATAATCAATATAATTATCCTCCCTTCAATTCAGGGAATGTGTGTGAAGGAATGCAAACTGTGAGAAGGAAATTACTCACCGTAAACTTCATTCCTCGTTGTAGACCAGTACACTGATCTACTACATCAACTCGGTGATGATGACTGCAAACCATGAGCATAACAAAGCGAAGTTAGATAAGTGGTTAAAGGTTTATATAATAGAGAAAAGAATTCAAAAGAAACTTACTCTGAAACTCAGGTTTTCTAATTGAATTAGATTAATTCTCAAAGGAAATTGTCATCGCAATGGAGTATCTCCTGGTAAGTGGATCAGGAATGAAGAGAGCCAGAAATATGATTTATCAAAAGGATTTTCCTCCTGCATGTGGTTGCAAGCCATTAGAAAGAATACTCACCGTAAAATCGCTCAACCCGGTGATGATGATTGCTAACTATGCATCAGAAAGTGATTAAAGCTTTCTGTAAATGCACAAAGGAAATCGCCATTGCAAACCTCCTGCATGTGTGGTGGATTATCTCCTGGTAACCGAAATTAAGCTAATTCAAACCTTATCTGTGCAAACGAAATCCTCCTATGAGTTGTTCATCAACACAGAAGAAAACTAATCTGATCTTGATTAAAGCTCCAACACAGAAGATGGTGTCACTGCTAAATTTCATCAACACAGAGCGGAGATTGTATTGGAAACACCAAGGTTTGTTGAAGAAAAAGAAAATTGGAAGAAATGATACTGTCTAACTGTGTTGAAACACCAGGGTCTGTAGAAGAAAGGAGAAATATCGATTAAAATTAGGGTTAGAACGTTAATTGGGGATCTAGAGTATATATACTCTACCTAATAATTTCTTTCTAGTCCCTAATCTTTGTAACTCTTTAAGTTTGATTAATAAAGTCTTTTAGATTTAAAAAAGTAGGGAAAAAAAATAAAAAACAAATCAAAAGCAATATCAAATAATTTGATAAATGTATGATTTTATCGTTGATCTCGCATTATTAGTGACCTTGATAGCGCATGTTTTAGGTGTAGATAAGTTTGGTCATGTATCACATGACATACTAGAAGTAGGCTTGCATATTTAGTCAAATATGGTATTGTCTTATAGTGTTTTGCTGAAGTCTCGCATGGTTCGTTTGCACTATTATTCCATGATATAGTTGCACTATGTATTTAATTTATATTTCTTATCGTTGTGTTGTCTTTTACAAGATGCAATAGATAAATACATTGGTGCGAGTGGGGTCAAGGTGTCAATGATGTGATTATTTTGGTGATCATGTTTATGTGCTATACTTTTTTCTATTCAGTATCAGGAGATGTACTAGGTACAACAACAATATTTTATGACGAAGAACTTCGAAAATTAAACAATTATGATTAGTGAGAAACCTGATAGAGTTATTGGATGTGTTTCAATTTTAATGGTTAGCATTTTTGTCTATAATTAAACAAGTAAAAATAATTTTAATGTGCTGGTATATTTTTTATAAAACAATTCATCATCGAGCACACAGGCATTATGCAAGGAGAAGAAATGTCCCACATGATTCCAAGATGTTACAAATAGTGGGGATTGGAATCAAAATCAATAAATTTCGATTTAATTTGAAAGATAAAATCACTCAATAATGATAAGTTATCACACGGTTTAGTTGCAATAATATCACATATAGTAGTAGTTGCATTAGGATCACATGTTTAATTGCACTAGTCTCGTATATATTATATGATCTGACTTACATGTAGCTTTTAAACAAGACTCGTATGTTGTATTGAACTAGTCTCGCATGGTTTATTTGCATAGCCTTTCACTTATTATTTTGATATAGTCTCGCATTCTATACTATGTTTTTTAATCATTTCATAGGCTTTGGAAGGTGAATTAATCCTAACATTTAAGAAAATAAGTGCATTTGGTAGGGATGAAGATATTAGGAATGATCGGGGAGATGATCCAGTGGGGAACCCAAACCTTGTACCAAAGCCAAAGCCTAAGAAAATGATAAAATTTGTAGTAACAAAAACAAGAATAAAGACTTTGGATCCGAGACAACCACCAACTAGAACAACTAGTACAACCCCAACCCTAACCAGACCAACTTGAACACACCAGTCCACAACTAGTACAACTCCAATCCCAACCAGACAACACCAACCAGAAGAACCAGTACAACTCCAACCTCAACCAGACCATCAACCCGAACATACCAACCCACAACCAGAAAACAACAATCAAAACACCCTCAACATAAACCAGAGGTTTGAGAGATGACTTTGATGATGATTGCACCCTAGGTGAAGTCATCAATAAAAATAGGAATACTCAAATTCCTTCCAATAATACTGCAATAACATCTAAGAAAAGTCAAACCAGCTCCAAAAAAAATTGAACCACCTCAAAAACAATTTATCTTTCTCAAATCTTGGAACGTAAAAGACATAGCAATGTGATTTATTGAGTTCAAACGTATGGAGCATTCACTTGAAAGAGAAAGGAAAATGTAAGTATATATTTCTCTTCTAGCCTCGAACGTCTCCTATTTTGTTTTTTATAGTCTCAGATCTTAATATACCTAGTTTACCATATAAATAATGCCTCGCATTATTATTGCAGATGGTAGAGAAAGATAAATTGATAGCTGAGTTACGTCAGCAGCTAGAAAGTGAAGACCTTGAAAGAACATTATCTTTATATCTTTGTGATCCAAAACCAAATAAATCAGTACAACCACCACTAATTAACAAAGAAATCCTACCACTACCACTAGAACACCAACCCAAACCAGTGATCCAACCAATCTCAACAGAATACCAACCAGACCTACCAATCAACCAAACAAACCAAGTGAACCCACCAATCCCCCCAGTCTTACGATAACTCCCACCATTCTCACTAGAACTCCAACCAGTCTTACTAAAACACCAACAAACCACCTAGTCTCACTGGAACACCCATCATAACACTAACAAAAAATCGAACCAGTCAACCCACAACTAAAATAAGCTCAACCACGACAACGCCAAAGACTAACACCATTAAAGCGCAAAACAGAAGCCTTAGATAATATATCATCCAAAAAATATTACACTTTAGAAAAAAATGATGTCTCATTGAGACAACCTACACAATCTTTTTATAAGGAGATTGATAAGATTGAGGTTGATGTTGCCTTGATAACTACTTGGGTATTTGTCGTGGGGGGTATTAAGGTTGATGTTACACGTGATACAACAATTATTATTGTCATAGATGCTACTACTGAATTTTTTATAAACGAGACAGAGACAACATCAGTGGTACAAGTTTGTGAATATGTAAGTGGATCTTAAGTAGATTAAGATTAAACTTTGAATATATTTTATTTTACCTTATCATATATATTCGGTTCTAAAACAATATACTATCATTTAGTGTGGGGTTGTAAAAAACTAGATTTCATGTTGTATTTAATATGTCTTGCCTGTTTATTTTACTTGGTATAGCTTGTTTTATTTCTCTTTTGGATCACATCTTTTATCTATATAAATAAGGTCTCATATGATTCTTAATGTATAACGGGTCGTGCATCAAACCCAATGAAATGTATCGATATCTCGCATTTATCCTTATTGTATATTTGGTTATGTATGTTTATTTCATTGATAGATGGTATTACCTATTTTTTATATACATGTCTTGCAAATTAATTTACCAATGTCTTGTATCTTTTAGATAAGGAAAGCACACGTGCAAGAGGGCGATGAATGACCAGTTTTTTATGAAACACAATATGAGATATAAGAAGAGGTGACTGAAATTGATTGGGAAATAGATACACAACAAAGAAATTGATTGACATCCGTAAATACCATAAAGTGTCTAAGATACAAAGGGGAGAAAAATATGACGATCCAATTGTATTGTATTATATAACATAATATGCAGCATACCAAATAAAGGTTTGTGTAAGTGATTTGATGGCGCTACCTAATGAATGCGATTTGGACTATAAGGTAAAATTGAGAATGTCTCGCTTGTGTTCTAATACAAGTCTCATCTATTTTCTAAATATAAGTCTCACATTATAATATTGACCCAATATCGCATGTAGTTTTTGTCTAGAATTGCATGTCTTAATAATTCATGTCTCGTCTAGCTGAGATATTTATAACATTTTTCATTTTTGCCTATTTTATAACATGTCTGTCACTTGTTGTTTGGTAGGTTATTTATGTTTGGATTTACAAGACACTTAAAGAACACAAGTATCAAGTACCATCCAAAGGTTTCAGTGGAAAATTATCGGATTGATGCCACGCGATACAAATTTCTGGTCATACAATGATAAGTATAACTAAGATAAGGTATGTATTATTAAACAAAACATGTGTCTAATCCTTTATCTTAATGCAGACTTTAATGGTCATGAAAGATGATTTAACAACAATAGTTGATAATATACTCCTCATTATTCCAAGCGAAACATATTATATGTTGGTTCTAGTATATACCATATCAAAAGATATAATGAGCCATTGAACCTTGCTGATTATTGATCGTGAAATGAGACTAACAACAAATTATAACCAAAATTTTTTACTAGTAAATACACACCAAACAAAACAAGATATACTGACATACCAGTGGTAAGTATTACAAGTCTTGTTTTATCACATTTTCCCAATACCATATATTTTATGTATAGTTAAATCCATGCATTTTTAATACATTGTCATTGTTCTTGCCTCTTACTTGTAATAGGTTCGCAACATTTCCCTATCTTGCCTCTTATTAGTAACTGGTATTTCCTCTTGTTAACAATTGAAGTACATAATGAAAAAAAAATCATACCAACAATAATTTTTTTAAGGTAAATACTCGAAGAGACGTCCCATGATAAAAAAAAACTAAGGAAGCGTCGATTGTAGCGTTTTTGTTTGTAAATACGCCAAAGACTTTATTGAGAATAGGTTTGATTCTAAGTAATACAATGAAGACATGTGCACGTATAAGAGAGTATAGATGTTTTATCATTTCCTTAATGATGACAACACAAAAGTTCATTAGACGATGAATATTTTCTGATGTTACCTATTTTGTAATTTTAAGTATTTTATACATAATATATTGTAAGTATACAAATAGAAATTTTAGTTGTAAACTACTAAAAGTTTTAGCCTCGCACATTTTAATTAATTAGTCTCGCGTGTAATATTAGCAATACTCTTTTGTGTATCATTTACACTCTTGCATCTTATTTTGTTCTTATGCAGCATATTTTAACCGGGGTAGTCTCGTATGTTTTCAGTGTATTGGTTATTTAGATATTTTTTTCATGTCTAAAATGTTGAACTTATAGCAGTTTTACATCTTCTTCCTCCAATCTGAATTTTTGTTTAAGTAAAAATGCAGTAGTCTCGCGTGTATTTAATATAAATTTTCATCTTCAAACCAATTTTGTTATATCAATATCTAAACTTGTTAGTAATTTTTCATCGGTTAATTAATCTTTTGATTTGAAAAAATAGATAAATCATTATAACAAAAGCAATAACTACAAATAGTTATCGAGAATGAATTAGTTCACAAAAAAGTATAAAACGTTAATTACTCATCGAATGGTTCTAAACGTTTTTACCTATAAATTAAGTTTACACTTTCAGTTGGGCTTTATACATAAACTTTGTAATTTAAAAATTTATCTTTTCATAGATATCTCATATGACGATGAGTCTAGCTTCAACAGTTATGATGATGAGTGGTCACCATAATGAAACTCTTCCTGGAAAATGACAACAACCAACGAATACTCCTCGTGCTATTATGAGGATGAGATTTCTTCTTTTGCTGTTGAATAGTATTATCCATAATATTTTGAATATTTTGGAGATGACTCTGACCCAAATGACTCACCTTAAGGATAGTCTCATATATATCAACTAATACTAAACAGGGTCTTGCATGTCTCAAAATAAGGTTAAGCCCAATGACGCATATAGTTACAAACATTACATCAAATATAGTATTCCAAACGTAAAAAATACTTGGTAACATGAAAGATTACAGTATTATAAAAGTTTTAAAATAAACATTGCCAAATTAAATCTACAAAATATAAAAAAAGAAATCCCGAACATTTAAAACATTTCATTACAAATCCTTTTATTACGCCATGACTTTAAGAAATGGCCACAATTCATCTGTCGGGTTGTTATTTTTCCTTTAAACGGAATATGCTTCTTCCTAAGCCTTTCAACTCGTCTTTTCATGTTATGAGGCATAATTTCCAGTGAGTCATTAGAACTTGATCCTTCACCAAAATTAGTCAAAGAATATATGCTAAAAGAGTAATTTGATCTGTAATTGTTAATGGTAAAAAATGGTTGTATTAATGTTATAGGTTCTTGTTGAGTCGAATGTATTACAGCAAAAACATGAAAATATAGAAAGCAATATTGCTGCCAAGCAATACAAGAACATTTGAAAACTAGTAAATTAACAACCATAACAAGTCTTACGAACTAGCCAAGAACGAGTTTCTTTAACATCGAGCTTAAACTTGTTTTCATACTCGAGACATAATTTATTACTCCAATTTAGTCCCTCCGAATAGCATCGTGAAAACCGAGTAATAAGTAAGACTCTAATCTTTTCAATTAATTCAAGAACAGGTAGACTACATAAATATTTAATCTGATGGTTAAAAGATTCGATCAAACAAGATGCCATAACACCATATCGTTTCCTTTTAACAAATTATTAGGTACATTTTTCCTGAGGTAAATTATCAAGAAATCTACTAACTTTCTTACCTTATTCATTAATAGATAGTTCAAGCATTTTATTAAACATGTCTGCTATTGGAGCATAAGCACATTTTTCAAACCTAAAAATCATCATAGAGTTAGATTTTGGATATAAACGTTTGAGAACATACCTCAAATTCTTAACAAGATGGAAAGTATAGCAGGCATGATAATAGTTTTGATACAACAAATAAATAATATTATAGTTACCTAAATAACAATCCGAAAGAAATTTGATTTGATGTTCCAACAAATGAGGTTTCAATCTCTCTGTAAACTAAAACCAATTGTCAGCATCTTCAGAATCAACAATAAAAAATGCGACATGAAAAATACATGGAACATAAACTAAACTAGTATCATATGTATCTCATCTTACAACAATCCTTTCATACGTCTCGCAAAAATATTTATCACGTCTCGCCTGATTGATATAGCCTATCTCGCATATATCAATTACAATATCATGTATCTCGCATGTTGGTAAATATACATAAATCAATATTGACATACTAAAGTCTCTCATGTTTCATGTATATAATATGAGAGCCTCGTATAATGATACTGGTGGTCTCACGTGCAATGCAGGAAAATTTGTCTAGCCTCGCATCTTCGAAAACACATAATACGAAAAACATAATTGCATAAATAATAAGAATCCAAAAGAATTGAACTAACCAATATTACCATATTTTGTTATGGCAGAAATCAATACTATTTTATGCTTGTTGGTAAAAAAATATTCCATCGAAAAATAAAAATAGACGACAAGAATAAAATCCTTGAAGACACAACCCGAATAATACGAAACATCACTTGAAATTGTTTCATAACGAATATTATAAATGACATTCAATCGTAATATCACGAATCTTCAAAGTATCTTTTAACTAAATTAAACGAAGTATAATTATCTTCGAAAACTCCCCTCATGGCTTTCTCAAAAAGCATTTCATGAGAGATGGTAAAAAATGTATAAACCGTAGTACTATTTAACAAATGATTTTACATTTTTAGCTATCATTGAATAGCATGATCTATTAGATCGTGAATCTATGTAGAAATCAACTCGGACGCTAAATGTTTACGTTCTTTCGAAAAATCAGGACTATAAGTATGCAAGTCAACAAACCGCTTGATGACCATGAAGCCGATGGACGAGTCAAGTGATGCATAAAGTCTCCAATTACATTTATTTAAGACTTTATTTTGGAAATAAGAAGTTATTTTAGATATATTATTATGCATATATTTGAAACAAAAACGAGGCTCCAAGAAAATAACGACATAAAGTCGTTGTTTCTTTTATAAAAAAAACTCAAACCAAAACTATTATCCCTACCAATTGATTGATTATTTGAGGCTTCAAATAAACTTAATCTATAATTTTTACGATTCTTATTAACAACCTTATCAAACACATGTTGTTCTATAAGAAAACTTACACCTTTTAAATGCTCAACATCAAGAACTGTTATAAAACCTACAAAATCTGCCTCCTTCGTAAATAAACAATATCTATTATCACCGCGAAAATATGCCATATTGTAACACATCCCATCTACTTTCAACATACATTTGAATACTTTAAAATTCATCAAACTCGCGAAGAGGAACAATTGCACTTTAAACACTCTGTTTGAAATTCACATTTGAGGTCTAGATATTGCTACGTACATTGCATAGTAAAAAAATTAGGAACAAACAATGCACTCATATAATATGCATGCTTAATCTTGCATCGATCAATATTATACCAATGTGTCTCAGATCACATGTCTCGCATATATAATGCACGAGCATGTCTCGTATATACCGTATAATACATGTTACACTCTCGCATATATCATACAAAATATGTTATAGTCTCGCATATATCAAATACTATTATGAATGCATACATGTCTTGCATAGTTTACATATGTATCGCATGCGAGACATATACAATTTATTCAACATCTCATGTTAAATATCCCACACATCTCACATATTCTTGGCCTGCATTTTGCATCTTCTTCAACCATACATGTAAACTATAAAAATGACTTCCAAAATACTTCACAATCTAAAAAGAACTACTAAAGAAAATAAATATAACACTGAGTTTATAACTAATTAGACTAATAAAAGAGATAAAAAATTACTATTAAGAAATCTGTATCTCGAATATATTCCTCGAAATTGATAGCTCTTTCTTTAGCCAAAATTGGTATCTCATACAACCAAAAAACCAAAAAACTACATATTTGTTGGATATGTTATACATATGTAATGATGAATCTGACGAATAATTCTAGAATGTAAACAATTGGTTCGAAGAAATCTAAAAACCTCTCTATAAAGCTAGTTTGTAATATTGGCTTTGAATCTTGATTATAACTTATTCAATGATAACGAAGGCCTTTGATTGGATTTAACACGTAAAATTGGATTCAAAATCCAAAAACTCGAGTAAAGTTTCTCTCTTTAAAAATCAGACTGAAGATGAATATTGTTTGTTGATATGTACTTCTCTCTCTAAAATTAAAAAATTAAACTATGAAAGAGGAGGGAAAATTATCATAGGTTTCCTCTCTAAAATAAAATTTATTTGAAATAAATCTTATATCATTGGTCGAAGGTATTTCGAATATTATTTAGAAAATTATGTATTAAGTTTGAGTTAAGTACAAAAAATGGTATTAGATAGGTAATGGTGATACTTGAAGTACTGAATGAAAGTAAAGATTAGTATTAGGTACATTTGCAATGAGATTAGTTGAGGGATTGAAAAGTTACATGAGACAAAAAAATGACTAAAACATAAAATAGTATAAAGACAAATTTAAAAGGATGATATTCAATAAATCATATTAAACGAATAAAAAAAGAAAAAAAAAGAAAAAAGTTTAAACATCTATATTTAAATTAAACGCAGCATTTTATTTATTTTGTTGATTACACTCATTAAAAATAACCATTTGATTATATATATATTGTTTTAATATATATTTATTAGGATAAACAATTATATTATATATTAACGGTTTTGAATGATAATGTGTTTTTGCAAAAGTATATATTTTAATAATGGAGTATTGTCGAGAAAAATATGTTAGACGATATTAACAAAAGAATTAAAATTGTTGCTAAATAAATGGTCGAAATGATAAAAAAAGTGTAAAGAATGCAAAAGACTATCTGAAATATGGATTAGTATAGTAGATGTTGTTGAGAGATGTAGTAATACGATGAAAGTATCCCACTAGTATTTATAAATATGAACAAGTGACTTATACTCAAACTGAACATCTAAATATACGATTTGCAAGTTATTGTTTTGATGGAGCCAATATTGTGAGCGAATGTGTTATGTGTTTTCCTAAATATGAGTAGCCATATGTTTATTCCGAGAATCGAGACTTTAATGTTTGTGTGACAAAAAATATGTCAAGTATTATTATTATGAAGTTAATATGATATCTAATAATTAGGTAAGAATATTCGTTGGACAGGTGTTGTTGGTGTGCAACTAATATTAAAATGACCATATGTGATGTTATTACTTCAGTTTTGGTTGTATTAGCCGTTGAGATGAACGAATCTGAGTCACACATTATGAAAAAAATATATAGACAATTCCTTAAGTAATTTAAAATATATTTGGTTTTGAATTACATGTTGTTTGGAGCCTTTCTCTTTTATTTGATTTATTTTACTTAAATTTCTCCAATTTTTTTCATCTTCAAGCTTTTGATGACTTTTTATTTCTTCATTTTTGTTAAAGTCTCCAACTTTAAGTTTTTCTTTTCTTTTTTCTTCCTAAAACTTTCTTATGAGAAACTATCTCATAATAATGGTCAGAACAATGAACATGAAACTTTACTATACAGATGATGAGGTATCTAATAGCAAAAAACAGAGCATTATTGAATCATATGGATAAACTTATACTAACACCATCTTGTCATAATATATATTCTGATATGGAGGAAGTAAAAACCGGTGACTCTAATGCCATCTCCATTCAACCATTAGCGATTCTATTTCCGATTTGGTCATTCGGGTCAGGCATTCATGCATCTTTATGCTAGCTTGTTTGGCCCAGTAGATGTTGAAGATGGTATGACTCGGAGTGCTATTATAGCGAGTGTAGGTTCCAGATCTTTCTCTGCCCCCATAGAGTTAAAAATTGAAGGATTTTGGAAGCCTAAACAATCTTATGACGAGTCGATAAATATGGTCTTTGGTTCCGTCATTACGGATACCATAAAAATCAAGAGGTACGTGTAAATCAATCGTAAATATTTTTAGAATTATCGATTAGAGTGGAATTTCAGCCAATATGGTTATTTGGTTCTCGATGAAATGGAAAAAATCCCCTTAATGTTTTGGCCAGAAAATTAGTGGTCTTTGCCATGCTTATTGATATAAATGTTTGTTTCCCAATACACCTCGACTTACTAATAGTTTTTAGTATTCTTCACATGCATCCTAACCATTTGGTTTTAAACGGGTTAAGCCTTCTGATGTCATTGATAGTCATTCTCAAACCGTGGATAAATGACTTTAGCACGGAAGAGTTTATCTCCTTAGTGACCTTCCCGGTTTTGATTAAATATGGAAAATTGAGTTCATCTATATCCACAAAAATTGGGAAACAGACAAGGAAGAACTAGAGCACTTGGTTCCCTGATGTTGAAAATATCTTTATTTTTGTTTATATTTGTTTTAATTCAACTGAGTTGTGGAGTTTTTTTACTAGATTTGATGTGGGGAACTCACTCTTCTTATACAGAATATTTGGTGAAAACATCTCATCCTACTCGAAAACGAAACAAGAAAATAACATAAATCTTTGTTTTTCTAGATAATAGAGAAATTAAGAAGGCTAGAACTACTGCCTATTAAGATCAACTGGCCCAAGAAGTAAAAGTTGATGTAGCCCACAAAGAAGCTAATACTAAAAGGATGAAATGGTGAAGAAAAGTCTTTTTTAGAGGCCCAAAGTTAAAAAAATAAAACTCATCCAATCAGATAAAAAAATCACCATAAGTTATGGTTAAAAGTATAACAAATGATGTTTTATTGCCTACAACCATTTTTTAGGTTATTATTGATGGTATTCTTCTCGAGCTAATGATCGATCATTTGGTCACGTACAAAGTTGCAGATATTGTGAATATAATAGGAATGTTTAGTGGTAATAATACTATAGGGGCATGTGTTAGTTTACATGTTTGTTGCAGTGGAAGCATTTTCCCATGGAGCATCCGATAAAAATATTTTTATGTAGAAATGGTTATAAGACAGTCAAAGTCATGTGATACAGATCTACACTCTTTGCTTGAGATGATGGTTGATCCGCTTAAAATCAGTCAGAAACTAAATTTGTTATCTATTGAAAGTAACAATTGGGTGATTGTTAAGATCAAACCTAATAAAGATATGGTATCCAAGCTTGATTATGTTTTTTTTTCAAAAAAAACTTGCAACTTTTCAAATTATTAAGACAATATTGAATCATTCTTGATATATTCACTTCATATATCTTGCAAACAATTGTCTTATCCATGATAAGTCAATGTGACGAGTTGGTGCCTCTTTTGAAAAGGAGAATAGATTGAGGGAAGACTATCTTGAACCATGAAAATACGTTGATGGGTGCATGGCTATTAAAAATAAAAGTGAATTCTTTGAGGCCAACTTGGTGCTTGGGTTCCATGAGGAATTCCAGAATTTGAACTAGATTATTTTGTAACACCATGGCTCACATTGCACGCCTAAAAATGTTGTATGATATCTTGTTTCTTAATCTAGAAAAGCTGAAGTTGAAGGTGTCGAGATCAAGGTTTTTAATAGTACCATTGCTTCAACAACGATTTGGATGCTTTTTTTAACCTTTTGCTTGCAAGATGGGAAAATATTAATGATTGTTCTCTTATAGCTAAATCAAAATATTTTAATGGTTTCCCTCCTGCATACGAGACCAAAGTTGTTGTTGAGCTCCCTCCTATAATTTATGTTCAGGCCCTGAAGTTTTTTTTCTATTAAAATAACTAACCATAGAGTATTTAATTTCTTATCTTTTGTAGTTGTTGTGTTTGGCTAACCTTAAGAAAAATATTTTTGAACCGAAGTACTTTGGTGTTTGGGGAATTTTAATATATATATATGTTATTTTTTTTACCTCGCTGCTTTGATTGAACTTAGAAAAAGCCTTTGACTTTGGCTTCAGATTTGTTGTTTAAAAATATGCTAAGTGTATACTATGGGTTTCCATTTGTTCCTTTATTATTGTTGATTTATTGTTTGAATTTAAAGCATTGGATTTTGGATCTTTATGACTAGTCTTATACAAGAGATGAAGATTTTTTATTTCACAGGACTCTTAATGTATTTAGATCTCAGGCACTCCTCGGTTGGGAGGATATGCAATTCACTTTCGGTAACTTCAGATCAAGACTTATTGAGCATTGAAAGACTTAATACATTAAGGACTCAGACAGTACTCATTGGAGATGAAAGAAAAGTTGTTTCCGAGACTTTTTTAATCTAATCAAACTGATTAGCTCTATAAGAAGGCATTTGTTTACATAAACAGGTGGACTCCTTAGTGTGTAGGACTACGTTTATAATTATATAAATTGTTTGGTTATGTGTGGGAGTACGTGGACTTCTTAGTGTGTATGAATATGTTTAAAATCATTTATTCACTTAGGTTGAGTCTCCCTAAATTGTTTATGACTCTTTTTAGAATCATCCATACACTTAGACTACTTGTAGGGGTTCGAGGACTCCTTGAAGTGTGTATAATTATGTTTAGAATAATCCCAACATTTAGATAAAATGGAAAACAATATTTTATTAATGTCAGATGTCTCATTAAAACCTTTATGCACCTCCGGAGTAGAAAATAATGCACATAAACAAGAAAAATAACATGTAAGAATGTAAAAGTGATATCCAAAACTATTTGATATTTTATGCACCGTAGAGATTTTATATGATCTATGGTTTATAGATTTTGAAGATATTGTCCTTCTTCCTCTAGCCGTTTGTATTTTCCAAACTTGACCTTAACCGTTATTATGTATAGCCCTCCTAGTTTGGATCAAGCATGCTGAGGTTCGTATATTTGGTTTGGATGAAAAGACGTCTAAGAACTTTGTTTTCGACGTCAAAGCTTTGGAAACTAACTTTGGTATTATATATATTCCTCATAATGGTTTTGTAGTTATTTGCTCATAAGTGAGCTTTCATATGTTTTTCTTCGATCAAATCTAGCTCAGACCTCGTGCATTTGATGTTTAGCCCTTCATTATATATATATATATATATATAATATATTGAATGAAGGCATTGATGTTTCTTTTGACACTACTACCTTCATCTCAAATACCATGGTGAAAAGCGTCTTGACATTTTTAGTTCTTTGAGTGGTCGTGTACAAAGTCTCGTTATTTTCTGACTGCACCTTTTATCATTATTTTGATTCTATCGAGGATTGTTCTATTTGAAACCTCCACTTTCTCGTTTTCTTGTGGGTGGAAATGTGAAGAGAAGGTTTGTGTTATATTTTGGGTTAGACAAAAGAGCGCCAACTGATCCTTCTAAAATGGTAAAATATTATTGGTAGTGACGACACCTGGTATTCCATATCTACAATAAATGTTGATCTTCAAGAAGTTGATAACTTCCTTCACCCTAATTTCTTTTAAAAATCTCAACTTCCATCCTTTTTGAGAAATAGTCTACTCTCACCATGAAGACTGCATTCTTCCTGAGGCTTTTGTTAAGGGCCCTATAATCTTGAGCCTCCATTTTTCAAATGAAATCGATTATGATATAGTATTTAAAATAACAATTGGGATCTATATGAAATTAGGAAAGTGTTGGCACGTGTCACATTTTTTGAAAAACTTTGGTGCGTCTTCCAAGATGGTCGGTCAATATTATTCTTATATGAGGATTCTTCTATGCAATGCCTTGTAGTTACAGTGAGAATTATATTATCCATCGTGAAGTTCTTAGTATAAAAGGATAC
Organism: Limnanthes douglasii subsp. nivea; assembly: GCA_036936605.1. Taxonomy (NCBI): domain Eukaryota; kingdom Viridiplantae; phylum Streptophyta; class Magnoliopsida; order Brassicales; family Limnanthaceae; genus Limnanthes; species Limnanthes douglasii. The sequence continues at coordinate 188,624,979 of JAUPFV010000003.1, read as the reverse complement.
TTGTTTGACCCGAGATCGAAGTAAGGTTTCGGTAAGATTCTACTTGTATAACATATTTTCCACCCATATATATCTTACCACTTGAATTTTGATGCACATACCCTCGAAGTTATTTGTTTGCTCTGGATCACGCCGACCTGATCGTAGATTATGTAACAATGATATGTATGCACTATTGATACTATTACATAATCTTGGTATCGCCATAGCCTGCCAAAAATTGAATTATATAAAAAGAGAGTAACTACCACCATAAACAAACATTAAACCTAGTTCTTATGCTCCCACTAATCTAAATCCATGTCCAGCTTCAACTCACCCATGACCTAAGAGTTTGTCCCGGTGAATCCAGTTAAAACTTTTTTTGATGGTATAACTATTGGTACACCAAGCATATTTTCATATGTACTTTTAACTAGAATATTGTCCAAACTGAAAATGTCCACTATAATGCTTCTAACCTCTAAATTTTTAATATACGCTACAATTATTATCGCACCCCCATGCAATGTTGCGACCCCCCAAAAAGTCATCATCATAAAAACTAATAACTAAGTATGAGTTTTTATAAAAGTGTAGTGGGGTTTGACCCGGGTGTTGGAGCTCTAAGTATTTTACAAGGTATTTTGTAGAGGATTTAGTAGTACATAAGAGTGTGTCACCTCTTGATATTTTACATAAGACCTATTGATTTGGGTCGAGACCGATGATTTCATTCAAGGATAGTTATTGCTTTCAAGGCCGTCAAAGGTTTGGAAATGACTTACATATGTTGTTGCTCCACTCTTACTAGGTGTCAAGGATTTAACATAACTTGACCATTGATATTTTCTTGTCAAATTCCACTTTATTGTCTTTATTAATTAGGTTATGCACCTCGTTTTTCAATTTTGTACAGTCTCAGGTACAATAGTCTACATCATTGTAGAATTTACGAAATTTGTTTTTATCTCACATTTTTATGGAAGTATATTTTCTCATGATTTAAACTTGACTACATATTCTACCCTTTCATATAATACCCATAAGTTTTTTTTATAAGCTTTGTATAAACCCTCGTATCTCAACTCCTCTCTAAATTTTGGTTATTATTTTTGTAGTTGCTTCTGACCTTGTCTCGAGAGACTTTAATCTACTAGCGTATGTTTCATGAGAGGTTCACGCATAAACATGGATGTTGAGATTGAAGATAATGTAAGGGACTCACTGACATCTGAAAATATATGATATGTAGGGTAAGTATTTGGAACCCCTAGAGTCTTATCCACCTTGATATGCCCATCCACCTAAGATAGCAAATCCCCGATGTTCATAACATTTTTCTTCATAATGTTTTATGTCATACGTCTCGACATTATTCTCTATATATACGCTACACATGCCACGAGATTGTGGAAATATTCTATAATAGTTTTTGTGAAGATGAACCATTGAGGTGTACAACATGATAATTTTCTTTGCATACTTCTTGCATTGGTTGATATAATCTCCATCACCCTTGATAACCTTGAAATTGACGAAGTTGTTCATGAATACGATTCACAATATGTTAAAGTTTCGGATTTTTCGTGACAGAATTTGGTTGAATTATGTCAGAGCACTACCTTTGAAAGTCATGAAAATGTTTTAGCAAATGAGCTTTCTATCTTTTTTAAAGCCTACTATTTCATTTTTTTATTTCTATATATAGTGTTTGGGGTCTAATTGTAATTATTCATCATGTATTGGTTGAAATTTCTCGACAAGTCTCTATACATAATCCCTAAGGACAATGAATAATAAGCTAAACATAATGTCAAATTGACATCAACATTGTCAGGGTGAGTCTGGTTTGTTGGTTCAGTAAAATAATGCATCATTTGAGGTGGCTAGATAGACAACAACTATGTTGCGGGGGGGATGTTGTTTACAATAGTGAGAGTGTTAAGCTTGCACATCAGAGGCTCGACTAACTTATTTTGTAACACTATTAGATAAATCTAATGATTTGGTGGCTTACATGAAGAGCTGAAGAATGGATTGATGTCTCGGTTTATCCATAGGGAGAGAAAAATGATTTAAGGTTGTTGGTTTCTTTTTGTCGTGTCGGGTGAGGCTCAGATGTGCGTGTTTTTCTTCTTTTTCTTTATGCGATGAAGAGAATAATGAGACGTGCTCTTCCTACTAGAGAGAGAGCCATTACGACGAAAATGATGTTTTCCAGATTTACTAAAAGACTCGTGATGAAATATTTTTCTTTTGAATGTTCAGAACAAGAACGGTAAACAACGCAGTTGTACTTGGAAGGATTATGGCAACGTTTCTTAATCATAGACATGTGGCGTCGTTCATTTCTTCAGATATGTTGGCCTTTATAGGATGATGAATGACATCGTAGAGTCTTTTGGTATGTTGGGTTGATATTCGTAATCACATTACAAATTTTATTTATCTGAACCAAGTGGGACTCCCTCATGACGTCCAACTGTTTCTGAATGTCTGCATTGGGGACATTAGGGATTTTAGTACAAGGACTGGCTTTAAACTTACAGAAGTGAAAGACACATGTGTTCTTGTTTTTTTTGTTTTTTCTAGAAAATTGGTATAGATGGTGAAAGTGGTTGAAGGATGTTTGAATAACTTACTCTTACCAGGACTTCAAACTTCTTACATATATTGTCAATTTGGTGATGTTTTTTAGTGTAACGGTATATTCTGGTAAAGGAGGGTGGCCTGAGTGAAACTTTACCAAAAATATGTTAGATGATATAGGCGAACGATATGATTATTTTAGAATGTCATGCCTAAGTGATCAAAGAAAGTGGAAGGAGTGTAGAAAGTTTACTGTTGTATGGATTATTGTAGTATGGTGGAAAATTAACGCTCTATTCGTAATGAAAAGAATTACTTAATGACTCAGAAAAATAAAAATTAATGAAGAACGTAATCTAAAAAATAGGAAAATGGATTAATGATCTCATGACCGAGATGCTAAATAGCTCAAAAATAAAAATAATTTTGTTAAAAACATAGAAAATCTTATAATGATGTTGTATGTTTTATTTATAAACGAAATCTTGAACCATAAACTTTTATAAAGTTCTATCTGAAAACTAAAATCTTATAAATTTGATACATCATTTTAAAAACTTTGTTCTTAAACTTTTAATTATTTATATTATTTATTTAAATCAAATTATATTTTAAATTTTATTTTATAAACTTGGATTTTATATAATGGGTTAAACTTTTAAAAATTATATTTTAAGATTAATATATAAACAATTAAAAAAAATTTAGGAAAATATAAGGAGAGATCCAACAACACTAATACTTACTTCTATTTAGTACTTCAAGTAATAAGTATCCATTTTATATACTTAACCCAAACAAAATACTCAATTTTCTAATAATATCTAACATACCACACATGTTTCACCCTCAACCATTTTTTTTACCCGAATAATTAAGTACATGTTACTCTTCCTTTTCATAATACATGTAGTTTTAAGATTATGTACAATAAAAAAGAGTATTATAATTGTTTATTGTTTTTATAAAAGTTTAAAAAAAACAAATCCAATTGATAAAAAATAATTAATATTAAATATATTGATATATTAAATCATTTAAAATAAAATTAAAAATAACTTTTAGTTATAGCTAAATTTGGTTCGGTCGACCGATAACAAAATATGCGGAGAAGGATGGCTTTGTTCTTCTCGCTCAAAAACAGAGTCAGTACTTGATTCCGGAGATCAGCAAGGCTCATCGGACTGTTATTCTCTGCTCAATGGAGGATGGAGAAGTTTCTCCAACTCTTAATCCGCTGTCTTCACCACAAAACCAGATCGCAATTCCCTCGATTGCTAAGAAATTGCAATTGGATTACTTATTACATTAGCATTCTCACCAATTAGCCAAGATGATTGACTTCCATTGTTAGATGAAGAAGCATTGAAGGGTGGATTGAAATCGGGTTTCCTGAGCAGAGAAAACTCTTCACTCGATAATAATCGAGGGAATCCAACAAACTAAAGAACATCCCAGGATTTCACTCTGTTTCTTACGCTGAAACTGTCAAACCCAATACAAAAGATTTTCAGCATGCCAATGTGACAATTACTCACAAAGATGATCATCAAATCATCACATTTGAAGTAAAAGATAAAGAATCACTCCTCAATCTATCCAAACATACGCTTATTGGAAAGTTTGCTACTAGGAAACCATCTATGGAAATTATCAGAAATATCTTAGGGAAATTTAAGCTCGCAAACAATTTCAATGTCTCTGTTTGGGATTGCAGGCACATTTTTATCGAGCTTAATGATTTTGAAGACTTCAAAAAGCCGTGGTCTATGAATTTCTGGGTTCTTGGCAGCAAAACTATGCGTCTTTTGAAGTGGACACCGCAGTTCAACCTCAATCTTGAATGCCCCTTCACTCCTATCTGGGTTTCACTGCCCAACCTTCCAGATTTTATGTTTGATGAAGCTACTATAGGTGAAATTTCTAAAGTTCTTGGAACTCCTTTAAAATTTTGGGTTCCTTCAATCAATCGAGCTAGACAGAACTGTTGCAGAATCTGGGTCGAAATCGATATCTCAAAGCCCCTACATACATAATGTTATGATCAAGTTTGGTGAAGATGATAGTTTCTGGGTTCACATTAACTATGACAAGATGCTCAATTACTGTAAAAAGTGCTTTCATATTGGTCATTCTGATGAAAACTGTATAAAAACAAGTTTTAGAAGCGGCAAAAACCAGATTAATCTCAAGTAGTAGCCCTACTAAACATGATGAGACTAGTAACAAGCTCAAATCGATCATTGTCAGCAAAGAAGCAACCAACTACAAAGAATATCTCAATATAAACAAAAGTACATCTGAAGTTGAAAGTACAAACTGTTCCTATAATAATCATATCCAAGAAAATCAAGAAGCTTATTATATTCCTATCATGTCTGTTTCCACTACTTTATCCAAATACTCTGAGATCATTGATGCCTTGAAAACAATCGAGAGAAGGACTACTTATGAGCATGTTTCTGATGAAGACCATTACTCTCTAGAAAATGCAGGTAGCCTCACGAGTTCTCCTATCAAAGACCAAACAGATTCTGTCTCTAAGAAAATTGAGATAAAGAAGAATAAAAAGATAAAAATTTGGAATACTAATGGTCCAATTCTTCTAAGTTTATCAAGCTCAAAAGAGCTAATAAAACTTCATCAAATCAATGACTGTTTCTATCTTGAGTTGGAATGCCAGAGGTCTTGGCAATAAGAAAACAATTGAAATCTATTACCGAATCCACCAGAGCTAGTTTTATTGCCATCCGGGAACCCTTCATCAAGGCAGATAATCTTCAAACTATTGCTAATAAACTTAACTTCAGTGGCTCCATGTGTAACATCAACAACAACATACAGGTTTTCTGGCAGCAAGATTACAAGGTGGATGCTATTTTTTATGGAGATCAGATCCTTCATCTTAAAGTTCATCACCCTTATTTGGATAAAGACTTCATGGTTTCAGTGATCTACGCCAAGTGCAAGAGAGAGCTTAGACTGTCTGTTTGGGAAACTCTTAGATTGTTTGATAACCCTTTAAAATACTGGATAATTTTTGGTGAATTCAATACTACTATCAACCTTCAGGAGCAGCTCTCTTGTTCCACAAATAATTTGTGAGGTATGGATGGATTTAATAATCTGATTATGGATTGCAACCTTCAAGACGCGGGATTCACTGGTTGCAGATTCACCTGGTCTAATGGTAAAAAATAGAAACGGCTCGACTGTGTTTTAATTAACAACTCTTGGATGAGTTACTTTGAGTCTACTAGTGTGAGTCATCTTGCAAGAAACTGCTCTGACCATTGCCCAATCTCCATCAATATTTGTTCAAATTTTGAGAAACTTAAACCCTCGTTTAAGTTCTTAAACATATGGGTCTCTCATCCTGGTTTTATGAAGGTAATGAAAGATAGCTGGGCAACTGATATTGAAGGTACTGATGGCAACCCTATAAAGATTTTTAGGTTCAAACAAAAACGACTGAAGTCTGGCCTGAGAGATTGGAATAAGAAGACCTTTGGTAACATTTTTGATGTTATTAAGAACTCTGAAGAAGAAATCAAGTTCAGAGAGATCAATCTTCAAACATCTTCAACTGTTGAAAATAAAGCTTTGCTTGAGGACGCTAAAAAAAATCATTTTGTGTTGCTTGACAGAGAAAAGCTCTATTAGAATAAAAAATATCATGTTTCTTGGCTTAAGGACGGCGATGGAAACACTTCAGCCTACCACAGTTTTGTGAAGAAAAAAGCCAAAAGGAACAGAATTGAAAGAATCAAAGAATGAGATTTGTGGCTTACCTCAAGGGATGAGACCAGTTCATCTGTTGTTCAATACTTTCAGTCTCTTCTTGCTCCTGTTTTGGATGATGGAAATACTACTGAGCTTATGTATGTAATCCCTAAGCTAGTTAAGGATGAGGATAACAATAGCTTGCTAATTATTCCTGACATTAATGAAATTCTTAGTACTATTAACTCCCTCAGTTCTGTTTGTGTTGCAGGACCAGATGGCTTTAATGGTAAGTTTTATAAGAAGTGTTGGCATGTTATTAGCATTGATATCTTCCATGCTATCCACGACTTTTTCAAAGGATACACTCTTCCTCCTGGGATCAAAGCCACTGCAATCTTCATTATCTCTAAGGTAGATCATTCGAACAATTGGAAAGAATTCAGGCCGATAAGTCTTACTACTATGATCAGTAGAGTCATTGGCAAAATTATCAACAACAAACTTTCAAAGATCTCACCTCACCTAATTTCAGAAGAACAGGGTGCTTTTGTCAAGGGTAGAAGTATTCATGAAACCATTTTAATTGCTCAGGAGCTTTGTTGTAAATTAAACTCTAAATGCAAAGGTGGAAATGTTATTCTAAAGACTTACATGGCTAAAGCTTTTGATAAGCTTAATCACAGGTTCATTCTCAAGATTCTAGACTTGTTTGGTTTCAATCCTAATGTGATTTCTCTTCTTAGCAATTGTATTAGCAAGGTGCACTCTTCCATCATAATCAATGGAGAAATGAAGGGTTTTTTCATCAACACTCAAGGACTGAGACAAGGAGACCCACTGTCTCCTAGTCTCTTCATTTTGGCTGAAGAATATCTAATCATGGGTATCAAGAAAATCTCAAACGAGAATCCTAAATTCAGATTCAAAGACAGAGGTGATATCAATATAGCTTGTCTTGTATTCGCTGATGACTTCATGGTTTTCAGAAATGGTGAAGCTTCATCTATCCAGGTTATTCAAAACTTTCTAAGCCATTATCAACATGTTTCGGGTCAGCTAATCAACACTACAAAATCAAAAATCATTGTGACTAGCAACATGAAGAAGCAGGGCATTTCCACCATTGAAAAAATTCTGAGTTTTAAACACAAGATGTTATCTTTTAAATATCTGGGATCCACCATTGTTGCCTCCACCAAAATTGCAAACTTTGAGGATTTGATTAACAAAACTAGAAACAAGATCCTGGAATGGGATAAAGTTGCTTTTCCCTTTGCTGGTAGGCTTACGTTGATTCAGTCAATCTTAGCAGCCTATCCTACTTATCTTCTCCACCATACTTTCCTTCCTAACACTGTAATCAACATAAAATAAGTTTTTATGGGGAAACAAAAAGACTAAGAATGTTATCACCTGGTCTAAATGGGAGAGATTGTGCAAAACCCATGATGAGGGTGGTCTCAACCTTAAAAATCTGATGGATGTTCAGCAAACTTACTCTATGAAGCTTTGGTTCATTTTTAGAACTCAAAAATCTCTTTGGGCCAAATTAACTGCTATCTACTGCAGCAACAACATTCATCATGTTCTTGCCTTCTCTTCTTTAAAGAAATCAAAAATTTGGGACAGAATCATCAAAGTTAGAGATACTGCTGAGAATCACATCTTCTATGATCCGGGTTATGGCAAAATGGACTTATGGCTTGACCGTTGGTTGTTTTGAAAAGCCTTTCATTCAGTTCAGGGATACTGACAACAGAAGTTGGTTGTGGGACACTAATGGAGACAATGTTAACAGTTTTTTGGTGAATGGAGCTTGGAATTTTGACACACTCAAAACATTAGTTACTGAGACTGAGATTAACAAAATTAAAACCATTACTTTAAGAGATGATCCTGATAAGATCTTTTGGTCTCTTTGAACTGATGGAACTTTCAACTGTAAAGATACCTGGAACTTCATCAGGCAGAAAGGTAACAAATCCAATCTCTATGCTAAAACATAGAATGTTGTCACTCCAAAGAAATGCTCATTTCTTCCGTGGAGAGCACTCTTCAATTGGATTCCATCTGATTCTGTCTTGCAAAGGAAAAGATTCCATCTAGCTTCAAAGTGTCTCTTCTGTAATAACATTAAAACTACTCACCACGTGTTGGTTCAATGTTCGCAAGCCTGGTCTGTTTGGGTTTTTTCAGTACTATATTCAAGATCCAGATCCTTCCTCACATGAATCTTGCCCATCTTGTTCGAATGTGGTACTGGTCTACCCACAAGCAGTGTGACATTCGCACCATTCTCCCTGCGATTATCACTTGGGATATTTGGGCAGCTCGAAACAAGAAGAAGCACCTCGACTTTAATGTAAATTCATCCACCATTATCAATCACGTTATGTTCATCATTTCTGGCCTTGATTCTGCTAAAGTCTTAAAGAACTCTGACTGGAGAAGAGATTTTAAATCATCCTTGTCCCTGGGTTGCGTCAACTATATCAAAAACTTCACCAAGCCTCTCTTCCTAAGGTGGAAGAATCCTAAAGGTAACAGATTCAAGCTACATGTCGATGGGTCTTGTGATCACAACAACGAAACCGGTGGGGTGTCTTTATTCGCAACAGTGAAGGAACTATCATCATTGGCTTGGGGAGACTCTATGGCAAGGGCACTCCCCTGATTGCTGAGTGCATAGCACTCTTAGACGGTCTTAAGCTTTGTAATCTGCTGCAAATTGTTAACGTCGACATCGATATTGACTCCAAAAATTCTCATTAACCTTCTGCTTTTTGGTATCTCGACCCTTTTGTCAATTGTTGCAGGAATCTTATTCAATCTTCAATGAACGTCAACCATATATTTCGTGAACAGAATTTTGGGGCTGATTGGATCGCAAAGGAAACCATAAAAGAGGGTAAGGAGATGGATTTCAACGAAGATGATGCTCATGTTTCTCTGAAATCAATCGCGTTTGGAAAGTTTGAATATTGGGTATCATAAAATTTCAAATTCTGGATGATTGGTGTTGAAGATAGTGTTCTTGAAGGCGAAGGCATGGCTCTGTTTTCCCCTGATGCTTAAGCCCTGTGTTTGAGTAACGGCTATATTCACCGTACTTTTTTGAATTCTTGTAACATTGCAAAATAGTCCTTGTATTTCCAATTATTTTCAATAATAGCAATCTAATTTTAGTTTTAAAAAATAGCTAAATTTGGTATAAAAAAAAAGATAATCAACTCCAAATTTTTGTCAAATTTAAAAGCTTATCAAAAATGTCTTTTTTATCCCTTTATCCTCGTTCTCACCCAGCGGAAGGAAGATCGCAACCCAATGAATCTAAACAGTTCCATAGGTGAAAAAGTCTGTCTCGACGGATGAACTTTATACCGGGTGAGAAGAACTTCGGTGAATGAACTTATAATTTGGTTTAGAGCAGAGAAAGTCATAATTTTTTACAATGAAATAACATGTTACTGACGGAGTAGATTAGTTTCCCTCTAAATATCTGCACTCGTTTTCTTGTGCATAATTATTTTATTTCAATGAATTGATTCTTTTTAGGAGTCATCATTCTCAGACAATCCGTATTGCTGGCAGTTTTCTCTCGATGGTTGTCTGCTAAAAGCAACTGAATAGACATTTTTATATCCTTTTATTTTAGTGTATGAGTAGACTGAGTAATAAGTTCCCTTTTAATTATGGAGACTCAAACAAGACCCAAACGCTATTCACTTTTATTATTAGTACTTCCATTTATTTCACTATAATGGTGGTTTTAAAAAATACTAATAATTTCATTTTAATTGTTGTTTGCTAGCATCAATGAAGCTATAATGTCTTTTATCAATGGTATATTATTTTTTTATTATAATTTACTCCCTCCACATGGTTTTAGCTATGATCACAGATATTAAATATAGCGATAATGACACATATTTACTATAAAAAACAGAGAAATCTGTAATATTTGTGTGCCTTTTCCATTAATGAAATATTATCACTAATCAAAATTAATAAATACTGTATATTTTATTTATTTTGTAATTAATGTCAGCATTGATAACTTAAAAGTTATCTTGGTAATATGAATACGACCTATAATTTGAAATTTATTTTTTTTGTCTAAAACGATCTATAATTCAGAAGGGAGTGAATATTAAATTAATAACTTCCTATCAATAGAATTAGATGGTTTTTTATCTTTTATAAAAGAAAGAACTCATCATTGCAATTATTGGTTTCTACTGTTTAAACGGAAAAGAGGGAGTAATATATCGATATTTTTCAGGAATAGTGATGGTGATATTTTGCAAGCTTTTGGTAATTTGTTAGGTAAAATGTCTCCTCTTCAAGCTGAAACTGTTGATATGTTTCAAGGTCTCTCTGCTTGTCACATGAATAACTGGTTATCCATAGATGTAGAGTCTGATTCTCTTATTCTTATTAATCAGCTTGCTAGTAATGCCACTTTTGTGTTTGAGGACCCTAATCTCTCTTTATGTCGTAATCTTATGGATGGAAACATGTGTTTTCAGCACATTTCAAGGGTCCAGAATCAAGCAGCCGATTGGCTTGCCAAATGGACCCTGAAATGCAAGCAAAAACAAAGTTTTCAGCAGCATAATGCTCCTTCCGATTTGATTGCTCTTGTTTTTCTTGAAAGTTTGAACTTAGGCTACATTGTCTAGTAAGTATGGATGCTGCTGTAGTTTGTCTTGTTTTTGCAGGATTGGTGCTGTGGTGTTGATGCTGTGTGCTTGACAATGAGGAAAGCTCAATGGTGTGTTGATGGGTTGGCTGGAAATCAATGTGTTCGATGATGTATTATGGAAGATGGAGGGTTATTGATGTTGTGGTGATGTGTGATAAGGCTGGAGTATGCATTAAAGTATCTGTTTCTTTGGAGTTATGACTTGGGAGCTGTCCTTTGGGTGCTGACCCTTGGGTTTTCTTTCCCAATTTTGATTCTTTGTTTTGGCGGAAAGTTTTGGCGCCAATTTTTTGTATTTTGGTTGTTTTGGACCTATTATCATTGGTCCTCTTATTTGTAAAGCATTTCAGTTCGTTAATAAAGTCTGGTTTTTGATTAAAAATATATATATATATATATATATATATATATATATATATATATCGATATTTTTCTTTTGAGAATGAGTAGATGAAAAAGACCTTGACTCACGAAACAGTAAAGAGGGGTAAAAACAGAATATTTTAAATAAAAATAGTTGATTACTTATTGGTCATTATCTTTAATACTAATTGTTACTCTCCATAATAAACGTTGGTTTTGGAGTAAAAACTAATAAATATAAGAGAAATTACATCTAAGGTACCTACTCAACTATTTTATTGTTATTTAGTAACAAGGTTTGATCAATTATCTCTTAATACTCATCTCAACTACCTAATTACCACATGGTCCCTCACATTATTTTAATACCCTAACTACCCTCACCATTCATGAACAACCCGTAACCAAAAAAATTCTTCTTTTTTTTTATTTTTTTTTTAAAAGATCTGTATCTTTCAAACTGGAGCTCGAAAAAAATAAATGAAGGTACCATCGCTTTTATTTTTTAAAATGAACAAAACTAGATCCATTGATGATATTTTTTTTATTTTTTTAAAAAATAAAATTTCACTAGTAAGAACTCTCACGATATCCTGAGAATTGTTCAGGAAATTCTGAGTTGCAAACAATTCTCATGATATCCTGAGAGTTGTTCAGAAAATCCTGAGTTGCAAACAATTCTCATGATATCTTGAGAGTTGCAAACAATTCTCATGATATCTTGAGAGTTGCAAACAATTCTCATGATATCTTGAGAGTTGTTCAGGAAATCATGAGTTGCAAACAATTCTCATGATATCGTGAGAGTTGTTTAGGAAATCCTGAGTTGCAAACAATTCTCATGATATCATGAAAATTGGTCAGGAAATCCCGAGAGTTGTTCAGGAAATCCTGAGTTGCAAACAATTCTCATGATATCCTGAGAGTTGTTCAGGAAATCCTGAGTTGCAAACAATTCTCATGATATCATGAGAGTTGTTCAGGAAATCCTGAGTTGCAAATAATTCTCATGATATCATGAGAATTGTTCAAGAAATCCTGAGAGTTGCAAACAATTCTCATGATATCCTGAGAGTTGTTCACAAAATCCTGAGAGTTGTTCACAAAATCCTGATATCCTGAGAATTGAGTCGCACCTCGAAGTACCAGCGGATATATTTGGTCGGGGGTATTTTTGTCCAAATTACAATCCGAAGTACCAAGTTACATTATCTAAAAAATGGATACCACTGGATAATTAAATAGTTGAGAAGGTATTTACTTATACTTTTCTCTAAATACCATCATGAAATTTTTCCAAACAAAACACAAATAATTCAATTCTAAAGTTATTAATTTAATACCGTATTTGTTTTAAAAGTGTGTATATTTTATATAAAAATAGACACATTGGTCAACTAAGTTAAGTAGAATGAGAGTGAGACCCATCTACTTCTTGAATATTCTCTCCATTCAATTAATAATCGTCGAATGAAGGAACACCGAATATTAAAGTACATGTTATTTAAATATTAAAAATTTATATTTAGTTAAATGATTTTAATTGTTCTTTCTCGAAATAGATTATTTACACGATAGTCAGTTACAATGAAAATAATGATATGAAAACAATTAACACTAACTTTTTCATAAAATAATTATTAATTTTGGCCTATTAATTTGAAGCGAAAAGAGTATAAATAAGTTTCTTTTTTAGCTTACATTTATACACCATGTCGGATGATTCATTTGAATCCAATTACTAATAAATTTGATCTTTACGAAAAAAAATATTTTAAAACATCCTAAAAAGGAACAAAACCATAAATGGGACTGTCCCAAGTATAATATTGAAAACAAAAGCAAGCTACATCTAGAACCTCGTATCTGGACTAATAATATTATACTATAGCACAAATCGTAACTTGTAATTAAAGCTCAAGCATACATCATAGTCAGCAGATCATGATTATATTACACAAATACCAAAACATTTCACTATAACGGTACCAATAATCTCATTTCACTAGCATAATCCTCTTATCTATATCTTAAGCAACAGTTTCCCCAAGGTACACCGTATATAGGGACACTGCATCCTGCAAATGCCTTGAGCGGAGGTCCTCCGGTAAGGGAGCAGTAAATACTGTGTCGAAACAGCTTAACTGTGCCTCACGATTTGGCCCCTGACTTATATCCGAAAGAAGCAAATCACAAATCTCCTCTGCCATCTTTGTATACACCACTCTGCACATGCAATTATAGGAACTAGTTAATACGCATATAAATCCCCATGAGACAAGTCAGGCCAAAGCACAAACCGCTATCATAAGATTGCATGGAGAAAATTGAGACACATCAAAGTCATTTTATACCCGGCAATATTAAATATTTCTTTCTTGACGGCGTCTTACAAACAATAAGAAAACAAAAGCTGAGACCGCATAAATTGAAAATCCAAAACTCAAAATATGCACATGTATGTATACACAGAAAATTAATAATTGATCTCCCTGAAATGTATTTGCCTATAAATTGTGACAGAAGGTTATAACATTTGAATGTACTACAGCAAATACTAAATTGTCTGACCCGTATCTGTCCACACAGAGGTCTCATACTGTGTAGTCATCAGAAGCCACATATTAATGTTGGAGCGTCAGCTATGGATGCAACCAAACTTGGAAGGCTGCACCCAGAAGGCTCCATTACTTAAAAAAATAACCTAGGCAGAAATCTGTTCTTCATCACTTATCTCGATGATAATCTTTACCGGAGTGTAAAATAGTTACTCCAAAAAATCTAAAAGATTACAGAGTCAAATATATACTGGGAGGGGTTATAAAAATGCCAAAATTACTAAGCGAGTTACATCAAAAGATAAAATAGTATTTAATGAGTATAATCATAGTTTCGGACAAAAATAAATTGAAAAAAACAAATCTAGTTAGGAGTTTCAGTATTTACGGTGTTGTTTGTCAGTCTCCCAAAAAAAAGGCCACTCTTACCGGTTCATGTCTCCAATAGATGGCCAAGCAAACCTTGGCAAGTACACATTTCTCCACGTGTTTTCTTACATTTATCCGTATTATCCACTAAATCATTTTTCACTGGTTAGAAATCTATGTTCATCCCACTTGTCTATAGCAGTAATTAATTAATTTATGGTCTTACGGGAGTATTAGGAAACAACTGCAACGAACCTAGACTAAACATAATAATTAAATAAATAAAGAGTCTATTTGAGCAAAATATTAGGTCATCTCACCCAGGAAGGAGTAAATACCTAGCATCGAATGGTAGCCTGGCATCCCAAACTGCCAAAGATTCATTCAAAAGCCCAACAAAACTTTTGCAAGCATCATTCTTGCTCTCAAGGGAATCCTGAATAAGCAGCACGCGTTTTACAGTGATCAGTAGGTTTTCGTAGAAAACTACAATTTTATAGTATACTTTAGGCAAACTTCAGGTCCATGGTTTTGAGCTTTAAGCTTATCTTGTACTTAGCTAAACTAATCGACCATCAATAATAGATAAATAAAAAGACTATTTTTCAGGCAATGTTAACATCTAAGTATCGGGTAATGAATATCATTTAGATGAATAATAAGCTGGGGCAGTTTAACAAGCATTCCCACAGATATCTGGCAAAGAAACATACCAGTTCAGCCATGGTATTACTATCTTCTTGGAAGGAACTTTTTAGTAAATAGAATGCTATGTAAATTCCAGCACCCAGGTCCCAATTTTCGATTTCTGACTTATTATCCTCGATGGATGTTGCAATTCTCCATACTTCTGAATGATTAGCTACATACATTTGAAGAAAATAAATAAAAGACATGTAAGAGAATACCCAAACCTAATATAGTCTACAATCACCAGTGCATCCATGAATCCTACAATTCAAGAATATACAGGCCAAGGTATTTGTTGTTGGAAGGAGGGACTGATTAAAACCGATAAGGATCTAGTGTAATATTATTGCCCACTGATTTATATTTCTTTCCACCTTTCCAATTTGCAAGAAGTTAAGAACACAACTGAAAGAAAAAGTTCCATGCAGCTGTTGCATAGACAATATATACATTGATGAAATTGATAATATATTATAAAAAGCAAAGCACTACCAATCGAACGAGCAAACTGAAAGTTATGTCAATGTTAATAATGACCTTTTAGAACCAATAAATAGCATTGTCTCTTTAAGTTTGTACAAATAAAATCGGTAGAAGCTTGAATTGTCTACTTACATAGTTATATGTATATGACAGATGTTGTTTGAGAGTTTTTACCGTAAAATAATAAACATGCCAAATAAACTAGGCTTACAGAACACCAAATTAAACACAGTGGTGCATATGTATACTTTAACAATTTGTTAAATTAGCTTATAGAGAAGTATTCATACTGAAAACCAAAAATGCTTACTGAGCCATGGTGAGACAAGACAGAATGTGATAGTGAGATGTTTACCTGCCAAGAACAATGTATGGGCAACCGAGGTTACAAAAATAGAGTGAGCTTTTTGCCAATTTCCACAATCAAGATAGTGTTCAAGGGCCTTTGACAGCTCTCCATGGTAACTGAAATAAACTGCCTGTGTATCCAAGGAGATCAAAAAAAAAAATTAACCAGCAGAAGACAGTAGTTAACGGAATTTGTTCCTTAAAGAGTATTATCATCTCCTAAAGCACCCTTCGACAGCTTGTAAAAAGAAAGCCATACTACAGCATAAATGATGTATTTGAGTAGTCTCTTCAGCAAGTGATCCAGTATAAACCAATTGAATATATATGAGAAATAGCAAGACAACACCGTCCAGTATAGTTAGTAAAGAGGAAAAGCCTGGTAAACATGTAAAGTAAGACGACATGATCTTAGACAATAAGATCAATGTGACAGAAGATAAACATAGCTAATGAGAAATAAAATACCAGGGCTTCATGCATCCATGCGGATGGAACTCCCAACTCCTCAATAAACTGACGCTGTGAATCTTCTGAGCTCCAACATTCACAATATTGGAATAAGATTTCCCAGATAACTTTAGCTTGTAGATAAGGATAATTTTCATGTTGAGGCATGTGAAGGACCACATAGATAGCCCAATGACAATGCCCCTGACAGAGCAACTGAGAAACAAATCCCATGTCAAGAACTTGAAGATCATTAGAGCTAAAAGCACCAACTGCTTCTAAAACTTCACGTTGATGCCAGATCATATGATAGTCCAGTGGATCATGCGTAGAGGAAAAGGCACTAAACATGGTCTTCAGGAAGCCAAATTCTCTCTCTTCACTACCATGCAGAAGCATAAGATAATATGAGATGTCAAAATGCTTTATCTTACCCCAAATAGTAATATCTTCAGCTGGTCCTTCATCAACATAAATTGGAAGAGGGAATGGAGCCTTTCCATCTTCAAGTAGTTGTTGATAATTTTGAAAAAGGACAGGCAGTGACATATTAGGAGGCAGATGATACCACATTAATAGTCCCAAGAATCTCTTCCAGTCAATTTTAACATCTTGTAAGGAACCATGGATATTGCCAGCAAGTAACTCATAAAGCCTAATTCTGTCCTTCTCAATGAAATTGAAGTCTAATCCATTCATTTTCCAGAGGTCAAGCTGCAGTGCAATGTCAGTCCGATTTACCATAGACCCACCAGCCTGACTTAATAAACAGGCATGTCTCACATCACCATTGGATATGGCCAGTTCAACAGCTGCATCCAACTGCCTCCCAGTTAGGAGAAAGAACAAGTGGTCAAGGTAACATGACTCATTCAAGGAGCTCACATCCTCTTGTACCCGATGGCAAACACTTTCTTGCAACCAACGACTGAACTCTGCTCTTCGTATAAGAGGAAGGGCTTCTAGATCAACTTCTAGATTTTCTTCCTTAAGATCCTGCATCATATCTTCCTCACTGTCAGAATCCACAAACTTTGAATTTCCAGCACTTTCCCTATCAGAGAAAAGAACCTTTATTAGTTCCCAAACCATTACTTGATGCATCAAGACCAAACGAGCAGAAGAAGACAACACAGGAATCTCTAACTGTTCCTCGATGATATCTATGTAGCTCCGACATATTTCTGTAAGAAGATACCGGTTAGAGAGAACTTTATGAAGCTTAAGCTTGTACTTTCCAACTTCAATTTCCTTTCTTTCATGATTCAGAGCCTTGTGGAGACTCAATGGAGCATCAAAAGTAAAGTCAACAAGTTCTTTGTTAACTTTATTATTTTCGTCTCTGACCACTTTGTCTATTGCAACCTTTTCAACATGAATTACAGACGACAATACCCTCTGGGAGTCGTTACTGCCTATTGGCGAACCAGTGTGAAAAAGCATTCCATTTGGTCCCCACCCTGCCCGAAATGACCTACCCATGAACAATGCTGCATCAACAATGTTGCTTGAATGGCTTCCAGTTATTGGTGTTTCAAGGGTGAGGTCCAGCTGAAAACCTTCTGGTTTTACTTTCTTTACAGACAATCCCTTGTTTTGCTGGGCCATTAAAATATTGTCAGGGGAGTTTGTATCAGGGCTACCAATGTTATACTCGAGCAAGGCTAGTGGGGTTTTTCGGATGACAGGTGGACTAGACATACGATTTACCCTCTCTGTGTGAGTCTGCACAGCAGGCCTTACAATTCTTTTAGTAGATGATGGCCTCTGATGGGACGCTGTCTGGTCAATATCCTCAACTCCCTCCTCACCAGAAAACATCAACATTCTCATTTCATTCATACTTACAGGATCAAGACCGAGATGTGTGGGAAGAGAATGAGAAAGCTGTGGCCCGCTGAGATCCATGGGAGAGGCATCAGCAAAGTCAGAAATTTCATCCTCATCTATTAAAACGAGGGCTTGTGCCCCTGTTGCGTCATCCATTAAGACTTCTTCCTCATCATCACTCAGCCCAAATCTGCTGAAATGCTGAACCAAAAACTTCCATTCACAATTTGAAGGATCAAAAGAAACGAAGTTCGCTCCTTGCCTTTCCGCACTCTGTCTAAGTTTCTTCACAATGCCATCCACCTTCCCTTTCAACAGCGGAAGATGTCCTACATTTATTGTCAAAGTCACCTCAGCAGCCTTGTTAAGGCCCTCTCCTATCACAGGCTTTGCATTTTCGTCTTCGTATACAACCACCTCATGCCTATGAAACTTCACAATCTGATCCAAGTCTAACCATCTAACATCTGTCTGCCCCATAAATCTGACATATCCATATCCAATCCTTCCGACTGTAAAATTAGGTACACGTCTAGAATAACCAGGATCCATCCGTTCCCGTCTAACCAAGTCATTTAAGCATGGTTCCATGAAATAATCAGTCGAGCACAGAGTAGGAAACCAATCTTCATTCTTTCTGAAAGACAGAGAACCATCATTCACAGAGATCCGTCTTCTCTTCTGCACATCACACATCAGCCCCACCCCACTAGTTGTACAGTATGAAACACTGCTAGCGCTACTAATGTCACAAGACGACATTGCTGATAAAGAAGAAACAAACATAAATATGCAGACTAGAATAACAAAACATATAATATCATCAGCACAATAAGAAAAAGTAGTAGATAACCTAGCTGTGTACTTGAGATAAAAACATACAAGCCACAAAATGAGAACCCAATCTGTGCACCCTCTCAATAATGTTCCTTTTGTTTTTTGGTAAACAGATTTAGTTGATAAATTTACTCAATACTTTTTTTTCTACCCAATATATGTTACTACATTTCCGTTCCACCTAGGATCTATTTTCTGTATCCTCATAGTCTGATAATCTTGGCTATAATATAAGTAGTTGTCAGAGCCTTAGCAACAAACCCTAACCCTCAACTTGCTACTACATAAGCTCAACAAAATAACAGTATCAAAACGAAAACCAAAAATACAAAGGTTCCTGTAATCTTTTGTGCTCTTTTAGTCGTAGATTAGTAGCAAGTGAGTAGTAACTCTATAGATCGAAACATGAGCAGAGAGTAGCAACGGCAGCTAGCACAAGTTAGGTATGAGTGTAAATGCACATGAGATTCATGGAACAAAGCTTCAGTTTACTCTATAGATCGAATTAGAGGTGAAAGAGAGGTACCTGGAAGCGAGAAATAGCAATGAGCAGCGTTAGGGTTTTTGTTTGGCAAAATGGGACCTAATTTGAGAGTGTGGGAGTAATAGACATTGCAGTCGCCGTCGAGGAGGGGCGATTGAGTGAGGGAGGGAAACTTTGGTTTTCTGAACTTGAGTCAATTTGGTTCGTGCAAGTACTGAAAACACCTCAACTTTAGGATTTAATTTTTTTCGTATCCTTTTTATATTTTTTATCAGCTTCCGTTATTATTATTATTATGATTTCTTTAGTAATTTATTAACAAGCCTACTTGGGCCGAGGTAGTAGATTGGCCGTGAGACATGGATAAAAAATTAAACAAAATCAATGGAACGCCCGTATAAATGATATCTTCTCGTTCCGCCATACTAAAAAGGGTATGGCTATATATACCCAATTCAGGTTTAAGTATACCAAAAAATTTCGTTTGATTTTTTTTTTACCTTTTTACCCTCGACAAAAAAATTAATATCCAAACTGTCATTAAGTAAAAACAACTACTAAGTGTGTTCTGAGTATACCCAATTCACCAAATAACCTATTTCGCTATTTATACTCAAACAAACATTCTTCTTTACTGAATTTATGATCCAAATAGTATAGTTTTCTTAAAATTTTTGAAACCAAGTTCAAACTTCATAACAAAATCAAGAACATTCAACCTAAAACACAAAATCGATCATGACTGAAGCATAACTATGGAGGAGTTGATGTCGCCGGAAAAAAGAGATGATGAAATTTTGTCGGAAAAAGAGTTGGAGTTGTCGGAAAAGCCGTCACCGTCGCCGGAGAAGCACCCATCGCCGGAGGAAAAGGTAAAAAAATTCGTCGGTTGCCCGTGCACCATTGGTTCAAAGGCCAAGAACCGGTCGTGCGTCACCTACGCACCACCGATTCCATGGCCAAGAACTGATGGTGCAAGGGCCACCTGTCGGTCGGTACCGAGGCCTCAGTACCACCGGTTCTGAGGCCATGAACCGGTGGTGCAGGGGCCTCAGAACCGGTGGTGCACCTGGTCGTGTCCGGCCGGTTCTAGGCCTCTTAACCTTGGGTTCGCGCAGATTTTTCGAAAAAAAATCAAGGTTTTTTTCCGTTTTTAACTATACCTGAATGCTTATTGTGGTTTGTTGTTGTGTAACAGGGGATGGATGTCGCCAATGGGACTGAGGCACCTTCCGCTACTGACTACAATCATTTATTCTTCACTACCGAGTTCTACACACACGGCGCGTTGGTAAAATGGGTTACGAAGACAGGAAAACTCTATGGTATGGTTATCAACATAAGTCGGCGCGATAAAGTAAACAGTAGAAAAAGTCCGATGATGTATTTCCAGTGTGAGAGGGGGGGAAATATACTCCAAGAGTAGCAGAAAAAGACCGTAAACGAAAGTCTACAGGAACGAAAAAGATTGACAGCCCATTTCAGCTTCTCGAGTTAATGGTTGAACCAGATCAATGGAAGTTAAAAGTAAAATGTGGTATTCATAACCATGAGATTTCAAAACATCTAGATGGTCATTCTTTTGATGGTCGTTTGAATGATGAAGAGATGGAATATGTTGAACGAGCGACATATATTGGTACTAACCCCAGAGATATACTGAATGGTGTTAAGAAGTTGAACGAAGATAATGTTTCTACCATGCGGACCATCTACAATGCACGACAGAAAAGTAGGCTTTTAAAAAAGGCGGGTAGGTCACAACTCCAGTTCTTGTTGGGGGAGCTTAAGTCACATAATTATTATGAATGGTATAAATCTGGTGGAGACGATGGACAAATCATTACAGATTTGTTTTTTGCCCATCCAGTCAGTGTTGATCTTTTGCGGACATTTCCAACAGTTTTGATAATGGATAGTACATATAAAGTCATACGATATGGTATGCCATTGTTCGAGATAGTGGGTGTGACGTGTACTGGATTGACTTTCTATGCTGCATTTGTCTTCATGTCCGGTGAGAAGTTAAACAACTTCAAATGGGTGTTAGAGTGTTTGAAGTCGTTGATTTCAGTTCACGGAATTGAAGAACCTCAGGTCATCATAACCGACAGAGATTTAGCGTTGATGAACGCCATAGAAGTTGTATTCCCAGAGACAACGCATATGTTATGTCGATGGCACATAGCACAGAATGTTCAGGGGCAAACAAGAAAATACTTCCTCGAGAAAAGTGATCATGTGAAATTTGTTTCCGCTTGGAAGAATATTGTGTACACAGCATCAGAGATTGAATTCGATCACGCGCGACGGGACATGCTATTGGAGTACAAAGATTACCCTCTTGCAATTGAATACACTGAAAAATCATGGCTCGATAAATACATGGACGAATTCGTTGTTTGGAAGACGAACAATAACTTGTATTTGGGACACTGCACGACTAACCGCGTCAAGAGTGCTCATTCTAACCTAAAGCGTTATATACGTACAAGAAAATTAAACTTCAAGTTATTTTGGGGGAGGGTTCATTCGCTTGTTGAAATCCAACATGTTGCCATTAGGTCGTCGTTCGAGAATAGTCGTTACATAGCATTGCATAAGTTCGCGGACAAACTTTTTAATGAAATTTGAGGCAAGGTTTCCCACATGGCGTTAGAACTATTTTTCGACGAAGTAGAGAAGGCCAAAGATAGTAATATGGTCGTTATTGAAGATGGGTCGGATGTTAAAGACAATGGCGTCTGTATATGCGCTATAAAATCTATCCATGGTATACTTTGCTATCACCAGGTCCGCAAGTGGCGTAAAGACAGAATTTCTGCCTCTCTAGATGCTTTTCACATCCACTGGACAAGGTTAGAAATAATGCCTCGTTCATTCCGTACGACCATGGAGATTCTCAAAGATGATCTGCTAAAGCTAGTAACCGATGTTATGGAGACAAAAGATGAAAGCCGTATAAAACACATTTACAAGAAATGGTTTGAAATTGTTTATCCTGAAACATCCTCATTGTTAGAGCCATTGGAGAAGCAGAAACACCGAGGCCGCCCACAAGTGAAAAGAAAGTTAGTTATCGATACATCATCCACTAAACGGTACAAATGCTTCTGGGAACACGAGCTAGATGAGGATAAGGCTAGTCATGACTCAGTCATGAAATCTTTAAAACCACCAAAAGTTAAAAAGGGTAAAGCAGTTGCTAGTACAAATACGATTCGGGAAGATGTGCATAAAGTACCTCGTACCCGTAGTTCTTCCATTGCCTCGCTCGCTAGCAACATCGTACAATCATCCATTGATCGAGTCACAGAACTAATACACGACCCGAAAGGTTTTTTGCGTTGGTTTTCGACTCACTTCAACCCTTTTATATCGGGTATAAATGATGTCAAGGCAGAGGGTCATTGTGGATATAGAGCAGTTTCATTTGGGTTGTATGGTCATGAAGAAGGTTGGCGAGGTGTTCGGAAGGCAATATACGATGAAATCATGGAAAACTATGACACATACAGCAAGATTTATAATGGTAAAGAGGATTACCTGAAGGTTGCAGAAAGTATAAACTACTATGAGACACCAGGATCACCCAAATATTGGATGACAATGCCTGAAATAGGGATTGGGATTGTAACCAAGTTTGAATGCATTGTTCATTTTGTGTCACTCGTGGGGTCTCACAACTGTAGTCATACCTTTTTACATCTGCGCGGTAACCCCCCCCCCATTATGGCCCAAAGACGTGAGATTGGGTTTGGATTCGTTGATACTAACCACTTCGTCAATGTAAGTCATTCGATTTATGGCTATGTTTCTACTTACAACTATATTACTCAATTATTGGTTCTAATTTAAGTAGTACTAAACGGCTATCAATCAAGCCCCTTTGCCCTTGCGCACGCATACATCCTACGTGGCAGAAATTGAAGAGTGAAGAGGCTACATATTGGGAGCTACCAATAGTTGGTCGCTGCAAAAAATACACGGAACTCGAAGGGAGAAAGCCAGTTTGTCCATTCCCAGAAGTAACTAATCTTGATGAATTTTAGTAGTCGATTTATATATATTGGTCGGATTTATGTTTCATGTTTCGAACACATTTATGTCTTTTGGTCGCTTTATGTCTTTTGGACGGATTTATGTTGTTTAGAACTTTGTTTACTTTATCATAACGTTTTCTACTTTAGTTATTTGACCGTAATTCATGAAAGTTTCCAACTTATAACGATAAGCAACTAATCATTTCATAACTTGATATCAAACATTACTAACAAGCAACAACAACATCGCACAAACATGAGTAGATAACTTGAAATTGAACAGACAGTTAGTCAAAATCGTAGCCTCCATTGTCGCTGAGAATACGCATTGTGTTCCTCTTTCATGGCAATTTGAGAATGAACGTATTATGCCATTTCTAAAGATAAATAGTATGTGATCATTAAACCGAAGGAGTCGAATGCCTCGTTCCTAACTTCTAGGGGCTTGTTAAACACCAAGAACATCGGTCCGCTAGTTATACACTTGTACCTCGTGGCTACCTCCTCACGAGTACGAGATTGAGGCATTTGTCTAGACGTAGAAATTTCGCCGTACATGAAATACATCATACACAAATATCATCTCTCGTCGTGAGGAGCATGTGCCTCTATTATCATCGACTGCAATCTCTGTGGCTTTTTCTTTCCTCTTCCCATAGTTGATTCGGCGCAAAGACTGATCACTCCTTATCTTGTCCTCCTCCTCCTTAAGACGAATAGTCTCAGGGTCCTTAACTAAATCTCGTCCGCGCTTAGCATCGCGGACCCGCTCATTCTCGACGGCCCGTACGGTCTTTAGACTCTTCCCCGGGGTGGCGCCTGTGACCCAGGGGGGATACACCCTAGATCGAGGAAGACGTCGCTCCTCAACCGCGTCTGACCTACAAAAATACATACAAATCACGAAATTAATAACAGTAACATATGATGTAACCCACAAAATTTAAAAAAAACAACACTCTAATTCGCAACCAAACTCCCTATAGAAAGTAATTTCTTATAAATTTAAATTTTTTTTTAAAAAAAAAGGAAAAGTAAAACCTTTAAAAGTCTAATTCGGTAATTTTTTTAAAAAAAAAAACTGCCCACCATAGGTACACAACAAGTCGTACCGAGCGGCACGGGCACCTTGTACCGAGCGGCACAGGTGCCTGTGTCGCTCGGTACACAGCAAGTGTGCCACTCGGTACAGAGGCGCTGTGCCGAGCGGCACAGCTGCTCGCACCGATGGTGCGCCTTTGGAAGCACCATCGGTGTGTATGCGCAGTACGGCCGGTTGTGGGCATACGCACCGATGGTGCTGCCCAAGGCGCACCACCGGTGCCCTATGCCGGCCATTTTCCAACCTACAACTTGGCTGGAAAATGGCCATTAAACCCTAATATTTCGCCTAATTCGAACCCTAAATCTAACCTAAATCCTAAATTCTACCCTAAATCTAACCTAAATCTTAAATTCATACCTAAAACTAACAAAATTAACAAACAAATTTAGATTAGGGAACTTATGTAGGTGATGGTGGGGGGTTTTGTTCTTCACCATGATGAAGGATGAGGAGGAGGAGTGGTGGTAGTGGTGGCTCGCCGAAAAATTGAGAGAGAAGTGAGAGTGTTTGAGAGAAGAGAGTTTGAGAGTTAGAGAGAAGTGAGAGAAGTGAGAGAAAGTGTAGGGAAAAATGTTGTGGATGGAAGTTAGTAAAAAAAATTGGCTTATATACCTAGAAAAGGGTATTTTTGGAAAAAAAATGGATATACTTAGATCAACTTTGGGTATACTCAAAATTGGGTATACTTAAACCTGAATTGGGTATATATAGCTTGACCCTACTAAAAAACCTAATTGCTATTAGTATTGTTTTTAGAATTTTCTTTCAGTGTCAGTCGTTATTATAAGGACCAGTTTTATATCCTATTTGCAGTTATTTTTGTTTATCCAAATTGGTGTTTCTTAGGTGTAAAAATTTGAAAATTGGTGGGCTAAAATCATCTTATGAGATGATAATTAATTGTTTGCTAATTAAACAAAGATAAATGTGAGTATCTGGATTCTGCCTAAAGTTAGGAAAATTGTGATATAGGTAGGCATTCTTTAAGACACAAACATATATATTTTTGGAAATGAAGGTTGTGGTCGAAATACATGATTTTCCTCAACAAGTTATGCATCAGCCGCATGATTCAGACACAGGTAGTCTTCATCAACAACAACAAAGTTCTGATCACCAACATATGCAATGAGAGCATAATGAACACGCTCAGTTGCATAATCAGCATGTGCGGTGACATAATGAATATCGAGTCACCTTACTTTAACAAAAGGAATTCATGATGCACAAGATGAATTTGGATGGACTTGTTGAACATATAGAGTCTGAGCTTCCTCATTTTTCACACCCTACACCACCATCTTTCAACTATTAAGATAAGCTTCTTAGTTTTTTTTTATATCTGGTTGTATTAAGCATTAAGATAAGCTTCTTATTTTATTAAAGAATGTTCTTATTTGGTCCATCTAATTAATTAATTATTTTTTGTATTCAATTATTGAAAATAAAATTTATTGTGCCAATTACATGCATTCAATCTATACAAAAAAACCTTCAACATCTTCAAATCAACCCTAATACCAAGGGTTCAAAAACTTGGAAGAGATTAATCTCTACAAAAAAACATTGCAAAACCTTTTATTCATGGGACATTGGTAAAAGTAACTCTAAATTTTGGTTTGATAAGTGCTTTGATAACAAACCTTTAATAATTCTCACTGAAATCAATAACGACCGGTATATTCGTGAGAAAATATATAATTTATAGCTTGAAAACAACTAGAAAATGGAGAAGCTTAACTATTCAATCACTTCATCTCATATCAGCAAGATTATTAAACTTAAACTTAATATGATATGGATGATACTTTTATTTGGCTGAACCTTCTAACAACTTTGATATAAAAGCCACTTTGAACATTATTGGAACCAAGTGTCCTACTTCAAACTTCTTTGTTAATATTTGGAAATCCATTACTCTTACCAATTATTCTTTTCTTATTTGGAAGCTTTTGAAGGGCTGGATCCTAGTGGATACAAAACTTTAAAAGACAAATTTCTGTCTGGCCTCAAATTGCCAATTTTGCAATGCAATTGAGTCAACCAATTACCTTTTTGTCGATTGCACATACATATGGCCCATTTTGAATCATTTTGCTAATATTTTTAATGTATCAATTGACAATTATATAACCATCCATCATCTAGTTAGATGCTAGTTTTGGTCTACTACTAAAATTGTTCACATTAGACATATAATTCCAACAATCATCTATTGGACTATATGGCATTTCATAAACAAAATCAAGCATAACAACACTACCTACTCTTATAATATTATTATTGACAAAATCCATCGTATTATCTCAAATTTGGATTGTGTTAACACCTTATATATAAAAAATTTGGTATGATGATTATAAAACTACTATTAAATTGGGTTGTATCTTTCATTCCAATCATAATAAAGTTTCTCTTTATAAAATGAGAAACTGCCAAAATTAATAGAATTAAGATGAACATTAATGTCTCGTGTCTATTAAATTGTAAGTCTAGTGGTGTAGGAATCATTAAATATTCTAATGGTAATGTTATTAAAGCCTTTGGTATGATTTATGGTAAGTAGTCTCCTTTGATTGTTGAGTGTGACTTATACTTGATGGATTATTTATATGCAACCATAATGGTTTCAAGAATATTGACATAGAAATTGATATTTTCTTTATTGATTTATATGATTAGTAGAGGCAATGGCTCATGATTCATAAACCATTTATTGAAATACTGCAGAACTTTAATATTCCACACTATAACTATAAAATATACATATATGGTCCAAAATCAAAATTCCACTGACTTGCTAAATGGACCCTAAAGTGTGAATGAAAATGAACCTTAGTAAAGACCAAATCCTTAATTATCTTTGTGCTATTTTTTCTATAAACCCTTGAATGTGACTATCTAAAAATTAATGATTGGGCCATCATCTTGAATATTATCTATATGAGAATATACTTGATAGTGAATAAGAACTTATATACTTTCACAAAGTTTTCAAATATTTTGTGCAGGCAAAAACAGATTCGTGGTTTCAAACGGAGTAGTTCGTCATTTCATATTCGAGCATTAAAAGAGCAGCTCAATTACATTCAAGAAAGAGAAGCTTTTTTAATAATGTATTTCAAGATAGCTTAGATACTAAGTTATCTCAAAATCAAATCAAGTCATGTAACATGAACCTGTACAAAAAGTTGTAAGAAAAAAAAATTAGAAATAAAATTTTCCTTTGAAAAAAAAAAACTTAATTACTAAATTGTTAAAATTTTCTTTTGAACAAAATAAATAATGAATGAATTGTTTTGTTTTATTTATATTATTTAAATATCTTTCAAACTTTATTTTATTATTTAAGTATTTTGTTTATGATATTCATATCTTAATGATTGATATTTGAATAAATTAACGCATACAAATTAATTTTCAATTTTTTTTTTCTCCCAAGAAATGAAAATTTTATTAAATCCAATCTGCAAGCTTTACAACTTGTTCATTACAGAACCGGGATTGATTGGTTAAACATTTCTTGACTAAGTAAGCTACATTGTGAAGCTAACTCATACATATATCAATCAATCCTAACAATTTTGTTGTCCTATTTCAGGTCTCTTCGTTCTTGCTACCAGCCTTCAAAGCTCTCTCCTTCTGCTGCCTATCCTTCCTTTCTTATCTTGCTTTGCTGCCCATCCTGTACAGACTATCCCCTTGCTTACTATTGCTTTATATTGCATCAGTCCTGTACCTGCTCTATAAAAATCAATACACATTAATTGGCAAGTCTTTCAACTTGTCAATTAGTTAATCAAAAATCCTAAAATATCCTAAATTTAATGATTCCAGCATAGTTATTGCATATAATTCGTTTAAAGAATGTGATGATCCTACTATGAATCTAGAATGAGTTTTTAATGCATATTTAGCTATCCAATCAGCAGCAGAATTCTGCTCTCTATATATATGCTTCAGTGTCATTTGAGGTTTAAAAAGTGTTCTACTATACTGTAACAACTTATCTAAATGCCATGGATATCTACCAGTTTCCATCATAGTGAATAATTGTAAACAATCTGTTTCAACATCTACACAGTTCAAGCCATTATCATCACAATATATAAGTCCATTAATAAGAGCAATGGTCTCTGCCATTATAGCAGAGCATTTACCTATTAGATCACCTTTTGCTATAATAGTGAAACCTAAACTATTCCTAATGATAAATCCATAACTAGCCTCACCATTTAAAAGAGAAGAACCATCTACATTAAGTTTCAGCCTATTACTAACAGGCAATTTGAAGCAGAATGATTTACCACAGTGTTTAATAATTGATCAGAGTTATCTAATACCTTGACTTCAAAACCATTTCTCCAAAATAACCAAATTTTATTATTTTCATTTGCAAAATAAAAATCAAAACCATGTTTTACACAAACAGAATCAATTTTATCTACTGATATAAAAGGTTCTTGAAGAGCAACTATGTCAACAGCAAATTTTTTAGTTAAATGCCTTAATCTTCTTAATGATTTAAAGTTCCCAATTCCCCTTATATTCCAATTTAATAATATTGTCATCTGAAACTTCTATAAGAAGATCCTAAAGATCTTTTAAAACTCCTTGATCTAGTTAACATTCTGTTTCTAGCAGATCTTCTTAAACTGACATTAGAGGTCTTTTTTAACATGTTTCTAGGTGAATTAGACTCACTTAAAGTAGACCTATCTTTAAATCTATTATCATCTATAGCATCTTCTACTTCTTCAAATTCATTATCAGACAAAGGTTTAAAAGGGTTATTCATCTTTATACTCTCAATTTCACTAACTATATCCCCATTAGTTATTTTAATTGGATTTTCTCCCTGATTGGAAAATTTTAAAATTTTACTTTGACTTTCTAATGGCACTTTTACAATATTCTCAATAGCTGATTCTCTTACTACATTAGGGAGCACATCATCACTTGAATTGCAAACATACAATGGCAGATTATCATCACTTGACATACAAACATTAACTGGCAGATTATCATCCACTATATATGTAAATATATAGTAGTTAGATATTATAAACAATTTTTTAAAATATTTTAAATAAACTATTTATATTATCTAAATCTAAGTAAAAAATGTAAAAGTATATTTTAAATAAACATACAAAATATATCTAGGTTTTAATAAACATATAAAATATAAATATAAATACAAAAAAATATCATATAACTTATAATATCTAAATATAATTAAAAAAATATACAATTGTTTCGTTTATAATATACATATTTTAATTCTTGAAACTCGAATAAATTAATCCATAAAAATTAATTTTTAATATATATCAAATGTTTAATAGTTAGATATTATAAATACTTGTTTGGAATATTTGAAAGAAACCATTTATAATATCTAAATATAATTATATATATATATATATATATATATATATATATATATATAAAAGTATTTTGTTTATGATAAACATATCTTAATTTCTGAAATTCAAATAAATTAAGGCATACAAATTAATTTTTAATAAGTGTATAAAAAATATCTAACTATAAATATAAAAAATATCAAATATCTTATATAATTACAAAAAAATAAATTATTTGATATAATAAACAAATAGAATTAAAAATAATAATACAATTAAAAAATTTAAACTATTTATAATATTTAAATGTAATTAAAAAAATCAAATAAATATTACAAATATTTACATATCTTAATTATTGAAATTATAATAAATCAACGGATATATGTTAATTTTTAATAAACGTATAAAAAATATGGCAAACAATAAGTTATATGTGATACGTTAACAACTACTATCACACATGAGATATCGGAGTTATCATGCATCTGTCATGTCATGCATTGTAAAACGCATCATGTTTATCACGTATAGCAATATCACGCATGACAGATAATTGTCATGTATGACAGTTGTAACGTCACACCATACCATGTTAAAAACATTGCCATACATGATAATTGGTCACGCCATATCATATTGCACCAAAAACGGTTAAATGGGTCGTAGAATATGATGAGCTGTCATGTTTGCCACCTTTATATTTTAATTTATAATCTAATTAATTTTGTTGATCTTACCTTTGGATTTTGGTTAAACATTTATAGCTGTAACTATTTTTAGATTCTCATATATATATATTCCAGTGAAATGATCGTTGTTATACTTTCTCTGCTTGTATATCTAGTTAAATGAATACTTTCGGTTTTAATTTTAGAAGAATTCTTGTTAAATTTTTTGGTTAAACCTATTTATATTTTTTTTGCTTGCTTGAGTATTTGGTCTACTATTTGGTGTAAAAAATTTTATAAACCACTAATTTCCGATCAACTTTCTTAAATTAGTGATTAACTTTCCTAAATTAGTAATCTTTATCTTTTGTTTTCTTATAGTTTTCTTTGTTAATTTAGGTCAAGCTATTTTCACCCATATAATATATAACCACGCTCAATTATAAGTTCACATAAAAGAGGTGTAACACTTCCACGTTTGGACTAAAATACTCTTTAACTAGTATATAAGTTTTATTTTTAAACATTATCCACCCACTTTGTTTGTTTCAAAAACAAACCACACTCCTTCACTCTTTCATTTCTCTACGTTATCTCCACCCATTTCTTTCCCTAAAATCCGATAAATGATTCCTGTGAAAATCCGACAAGCTTCCAACGGTTATTCACTTAACAGTATCCTCCTCTCATCCTCCACTATCATGAAGAAAGTCGACGCTCTTCATTCTCCAGCACGGTGAGTATTATTGTTTTTTCAAGAATTTTAATTTAGTTTCTTTAAGTTTGTTGGTTTGTAGTTTCTTTTAGGTTTTTTATTATAGATTTGGGTCGGTCTGTTCATGAATTTGATGGGGTTAAATTTAGGGTTGATTTAGGGTTTTTGGGTAGATTTTTATGGTCAAGCATAGGAGTGCACAACACTTGCACGATTAGTGCGGATTTGTTTTTTTTTAAGTTTTTTTTATTTTTTTTTAAATTTTTTTTAAAAACATTTCCCAAAAAAAATTCTGACATATTAACCTAGTTTATTTAAATGTCTATTTAGTTATTAGTCTTTGTTTGTTATGTGATTTAGTTACTAATAAATATTTGTGTTTATTTCCAGACGTGGAATGACGGTCCCTACGATCCTGAGTTTTGCATACTGGAAAAAATATTTCCCTCATAAAATCCAAAGAAGTAGGAAAGGCTTGTGTAAGACGTGGATAAACAAATACGAAAAGGACTTGGACGAGCACACTGAATGGTATTTGCACCGGCATTCACAATGGGTCATGGAATGCTCAATGCGTGGATTAAACAGTTGATCCTATGGGTGGTGGATCATCTAGCCGTGTTGCACCACCACACAACCACATTCAGGTCATCGTTCCCACCAGCGCAACAATCACCACCACCAATACCATCTGCAGGTCGCCATTCACCACTACCAATATATCATCCACCACACTCATATGTGGTTAGCGTGAGCGCCAACGTAACATGTGATCATAACCATGAGATACTCATATTATATGAGAAGACGGATGTCGTGGTTCATGAGGAACATAAAAAATTGTTTATACTCTTATAATGCAACAAAATACCGCTTCTTTCGGACTATAAGGAGCATGAGGCGTACAACACCTGCGTCGAATATATAAGTTTTTAGTTATTAAATTAAAAGTTTAACAAATATATATTTTGTTTATTTATAGTTGGTTTGTTACTTAATATTTTTGTTTACATGCACACAGTTCTCTTGGCATACAGATACATTATAATGTGCTACATATGCGGGAGTTGACAACACAACCCTAGGTAACTATTCATCTAGCTTGTACTCCTTTTGGACCTCTCACAGCTCACATGCCTAATTATATCACTCATTCGGTATTGAATTAGGTTTTTGTTGGCGATCAAGAATGAAGCATCTAACTCTTTTGATTAAAAATGACTGATTATTTGACAGAAAATATGTTACATTTGGTTGTGAATGAGCAAATTGTTAAAAAAATATGAAGCACTGAAGAGTGTTACTTATAAGAAAAGATATGATTTTGAATAATTTTAAATGTTATGTTACTTTTAAGTTTTCTTACTTTTATTTTACTTTATTTGCAAATTGTTAATTCATTAATATAATATGAATAGATTATAGAATTTTTGTGTAAGTGTTATCCATTATCAACACTATTAGAAATGTTCGTAACAAATGCACACTAACTCGGTGCGGAAAAAAAATATCAGTAATCATACAACCTTCATATTTGCTAGATTTAGGTCATTCAAAATAATTATGTCTTTTGAGCTATCCTAGCAAGTATTACAACTAGGGCTGTTGATGGTTTGTAAGAACTAAGAACCAGACTAGAACCATACCGATACGGACCGGGACGAGAACCGGACTAAACCTTAACGCTCCAGTTCACCATTCTATTTTAAAAACGAGACCGATAAGGAACCAAAATGATAAAACTCGTTCGGAACCAAACTATTAAAACCGATAAACTGATACAATCGATTTGGAACCAAATCGATAAAATCGGTAAATGTATGGAACCGATAAACCAATACAGAGTGGTACTGATAAACAAATTGAACCGATAAAGCTAATAAAGGCGATTATTTTTATTTATTTTATTTTGTACACATTATATTACCAAAATTATTAGATAAGGACCTATAAATAAATCAAAGATTAACTCATAAACTTTAATTTTTATTTCATTTATATAAGTAAAAAATTGGAAATCAAAATATAATTGGATTTACTTTTTTTAATAATGCACCAAACTTGACCGAAACCGGATTAATAACGGACCGAACCAAAACCGGACCGAAGTTGAACTGAAATAAATTGGACCAAACTCGGACCAAACTGAAATCGGACTGAATCGAAACTGGAACCAAACTGAAACAAACTGGACCGAACTAAACCAAATAGAAACAAACCAAACCAAATCGAAATCTTAGCGGTCTGGTCGAGTTCCAAAAACTACAACCACAAGCTTAATAGCCAGGTTTGGTCCGCACCAATAAGTTTAGCAGTTTGGTCTGGTTTCTTCAAAAATTGGACTGAAATGGACGGCTAACAGCCCTAATCGCAACTGTGATCCAGGGTCTTTCTTCAACATCCAGTTTTATGCTTAGCATTATAGATTGTGGGCATAGAATAAAAAATTTATTCATTCAATTTTTTAACTTCGCTCAAAATTTCTCTAAGAGAAGTCCCCAAGAAGATTTAATTGTCTACATATCAAACTTTGTTTTATTAAAATATCATGCGTATGAATGACCATGTAACTGTTTAGAATTTGGATGGTTGTGAATCACGACTATAACTTCTAATGGTCATTCATCCGTATTTATCATGGTGTCTTTAACTCAAAGCGACAATCAAATGTTTTTGTTCTCGTCGACTTTATTTTTAGATTTTTTTCGGGTACCACCTGAATTTACCTTTCTGATCTCTCATGTTCAAATAAAATTTGAGGATTCTTTCTCTTATATATTTTATCGTGATATTTAATATTGATAACCAAACCGTTTTGTATACTGGTCTTTGTAGCCCACCCAACTAATCCGTCTTGCATATAATACTCGGTTATGAAAAAACATGAGTGTAGTCAGTACTGAAATCTTTAATGGGTCCATCCATAGCATCATATGTGTCCTACAATACTGAAATTTAAAACACAAATCAAAGTAAGTAAATAAACAAAAATAACTAAAACCGGTAGTGTTATGGGAAAAACCTAAAACAACAAAATGCGAAGATAATAATATTATTAATTCGAGAAGATTTCTGAACATAACATTACATTCTTTCTCATCCCTTATATATACTACTCTTGGCTGTTACTCTCTTATTAATTACAAATATTTAATGGCTTAGACCGACATTCCATCGATTGCTCTATATTCTCCTTAATCAGTGATCCTTGAATATTTGACTGTTGATTATTCATCCTTGATTAATGATCTTCAATACGGTCTACTATTTTGACTTTATTAATGCTTGTTGATGTAATCGGTTAGTTTGGCGACTTACCGAGTAGAGCAGGTTTTGTCGTCTTGCGCAGTTGGCTTTGGTGCTGGCACATCTGAACGGTCGGCTTTAATGTTTACTTGTCCTTGATCGAGTAAGGTTTCCAGTTGCGCACACCAAATCCCCTATGAGCTTGCGTCGGGCGTGCCTACCCTTGATCATGCTCTGCTCGACTAAACGTTGAGCGCATGTTAGCTTTCGTATCCTCTTTGTTTGGTGTATCAGCTTTGGCTGACCGTGCCTATCTCTGATTCTATCCCGCTCTGCTTAGTTCGAGCGCGCTTGGTTATGTATCTCTCCTGCTTGGATTGAATACTTTGTCTGCTCTTCTGGTATTTCCTTAACTATCCTTTTGTTATGCTCGGCTTTGTCATGCTCTGCTTAATTCTGCTATGTTTCGTTCTGCTCTGCTCTGCTTCGACGCTTATCCTTTAATGTTAGCTACAGGTACCTACTCCCTTATCAGGTAGAAATAGGGGTTCAACACAACGATTCACCTTAAAGACAGATTGTTTTGTGATCTGCATCACCGGTTCAGGGGTTCTGAATCAGTAGTGCATGACCATAAAACTGATGTCCATGAGGACTTGCACCATCGGTTTAGGGACCCTGCACTGCTGGTGTAAGGTGTTAGAACCGACGTAGGTGCATCACTGCTGGAAATTGTTTTCTTTCAAAAACAAATACATCTTATATTTTCCGATGAGTGTAGCTCCTCCTCTGGCCAACGTAGCTCATCGAAATTCGAACATCCGTTGAATCACCTTTAGGGTGGTTTTAAGAAACATTTGAAAAATTTAAGAACAAGCTTTGAATGTTGAAAAACTAATAATTTTTTTTTAAAAACATCTAAAATTGTAGAAAAAAAGTTAAATTTTACAATAAGAAGATGTTATTTTTTGGTGAGGTTAGTAAATAAGGTTGAATTGGAATTTGGGTGAGAATATGATATACTTATTGTTTTTTCATTAATGGGAAATTGTAAATAAATCGAACTTGTGGGTAATTTGGTATTCTGAAAGTCAAACATGGGCCAAATAATTAGCTATACAAGTATAGATTTTATTTACAGCGAGACGAGTCCAAATAACAAAAAACTCAAATACCCTCAAAATCAAGTAACTAACCCAAAAATAAAAAATGTTTTCATTATGTTTATCCAAAATCAAGTCAGTTTTAAAATCAAACTTTCGTTTTTGTTATATCTCCTGAAAATCAAACATATATTTTTACTATTCCTTCTGTTATCTCTCTATACACAAAACTTCCATCTCTCTCTCTCTCTCTCTCTCTCTCTCTCTCTCTCTCTCTCTCTCTCTCTCTCTCTCTCTCTCTCTCTCTCTCTCTCTCTCTCTCTCTCTCTCTCTCTCTCTCTCTCTCTCTCTCTCTCTCTCTCTCTCTCTCTCTCTCTCTCTCTCTCTCTCTCTCTCTCTCTCTCTCTCTCTCTCTCTCTCTCTCTCTCTCTCTCTCTCTCTCTCTATCTCTCTCTCTCTCTCTCTCCTCTCTCTCTCTCTCTCTCTCTCTCTCTCTCTCTCTCTCTCTCTCTCTCTCTCTCTCTCTCTCTCTCTCTCTCTCTCTCTATCTCTCTCTCTCTCTCTCTAAAAGACAAACCAAAACCTAAATGGGTAAGTGATTTACTCTAGAGCTCTGATTATATATGTTTTACCCTAGTTCAGTCAGTCGATTTGGTGAACATATTTTGTTTTATATGATTTCATTTATGCAAAAGTTTTTTCAATTCATTCAATTAGATTTTTTATTATTATTTTTAGTTTTAGTACATTGGTAAATAACAACATTGTATTTGTTTTATTATCTTTTTTTTACAAAATTATAGTCGAATAGTATGTTAATTGCTATGTTTTTGCAAAGAAGTGTTGATTGACTACTGTTAATTTGAGGAGGAAAATGGTTATTTTCTGTAATGATTAAATTAATCTAGAGTAGTTATGTTTACCATTTATAGAACCGATGTTGAAATTAGTTTATACTTGTGTTTTTTAATTAGGTATAATTTCTCTTTTCATTTGGTAATATGATGGTGATTGAGACTATCGTCAATAGTGATTTTAGCGTAGCTTGATTTCAAATGTTAACATTCAAAAAGTGAGAAGAATTAGACTCTAATGGGTCAAGGTAGTACCATACTGTATTGGTGCGCACCATGTACCAACAAGACAACAATCACTTCTCTTCATACCTCATTAAACAACTGTGTCATGACCTCACTCCCCGAAACTCACCCTCAAGACCTAACGACTAGAATATGACACATTGAGGCAGATTAGGCACCTTGTGCCCTGACCTCACTTCCTTAATATCTTTAAGATCTTGTTATGATACTGTATATATATTAAAATACTATATTTTGAATAGTTTTTATATACTACTTAGTTAACACAAGATTTTGAAGTGCTTATTTGTCTCTTAGTCTAGTTGACTGGCCAAAGTGGTTGGATCAACTGTGTTGAATACTAGTTTTTGTTACAGTTTGTGATCAAATATTGTTTTGGTTTACTTTTGAGATGTTTTACATTGTATATCATTGCTGTATATGTTTCATGCATACAAAGAATGAATCGAACATTAAATGAGATTTATTCACAAATAACACAATATGATGCATATGTTTTGTGCATACAAACATTGAATCAAACATTCAATCAGATTTATTTGCAAATAGCACAATATGTTATTGTTAGCATCAACAATGGTATATGCATTAAACCCTTTTATCTATAAATGACATTCACATGAATAAAATATGTTATTTTACAATCTTTATAGTTTATTATTTTTTGTTTAACAACAATACTTAAAAGGAAATAAAAGAGTCTAAAAAAGATAAATGACAGACTCAAAAATGTCAAAATCGGTAATAATTTGCAACCTATTATACCAATTCACACACTATCTAGTGTTCCAACTTCCAGCCACTGGACATTGCTGCCAAATAAAATCGATGTAAATGTGTTGATTCACTATAACCCCTTACATCCACAGAATGCAAAATAGTGGATAAATATCTAAAATGGAACATTAGAGATGATAAGGTTATTTATATATAATTATTTTTATTAAATTTTATTAGTTCTAACAGTTAAGTAATTGATTTTTCTTATTTATCGAAGTAAAAATATTTGGAAACAAGTTTCTGAAAGGAGATGAACAACAAATAAATGAACTTAATTGTCGATAACAAAACCTAATTTCCGTCGATTGTAAGATTATGGTTGGCACATACATAAAAGAATTTTATAGCATCGAAGGCCTCTTTCATCGTACGAGGAAGACAAAGCTTGCAAACAAAGAGGTGAAATATTTCACATATTTTTAAATGCTGAATACACTTGTTTGAAAAAATATATGACCATAAAAACAAAAGGATAATTTTATTTGTTATACTTTGTAAAAATATCTTGTTTGTATATTAAACATTTTGTAGTAGTATTAAATATTTTGATTGTTTGTATGAAGATACTTTGTAGTATTAGTTGTAGACATATATTATTTGTTTGTATATGGTTTGTACACTCACATGAATAAAAATCAGAGTAACAGAATCATCAGGAGCAGATTTCACTTGCAAACATTTCTTATGAACAAAACATACATGAATAAACAGCTTACAAATTAAAAATATATCAATCATAATTGGTATAAACAACTTATAAATAATAATAAAAACTAATCATCATATCAAAATTTAAAACAACAGATAAAAAACTAATAAGTAAAAAATTCTTCACTTTCAACATGAACATAATTACACAAACAAGAACTAACATGAATAAAATTATGAAGGAAAAAATCTCAGGAAATAAAAAAGACAGCTTATAGATCCATTCATTTCTTAAG
Source organism: Limnanthes douglasii subsp. nivea (assembly GCA_036936605.1). Lineage (NCBI taxonomy): Eukaryota > Viridiplantae > Streptophyta > Magnoliopsida > Brassicales > Limnanthaceae > Limnanthes > Limnanthes douglasii. The sequence goes on along the minus strand of JAUPFV010000003.1, from coordinate 188,586,489 downwards.
CATAAATCGTATAATATTACATAAAAAACAATTTTTTTTAAATTAACTAAATCTAATCATATTTGAAGTCATAAAAGCATATATGTCCTTAAAAATTGAGAAACAAACCAATCAAACAATGATAAAACTTCTACAAAAATAGTCTTCTTATGGTAAGAGATTGATAAATCAATAACAAAAAAACAGAGTTCAAATGCATGTCTCCTTGCAAGATATCTTGTTATGGGTTCCAAGTCTTTTACGACAGCCACATTTGAACTTCTTCAGAATAATTTCACCTCTTGATGAAATCCTTTTTTTCTGCCTACCAGACTGCCTCTTCATTGTTGGTGTTTGAAGAGTCGAAGAACCATTTATAGCAATAGTTCGACCAAAAATACAATATAGATGGATTTTGCAATAAGTAACAAGTTTTATATGATGTTGAATACAAATATTTCTCTATAAAGTCAAAATGCCTTGCTTGAGTTTTCATTATGACGGTTAGAGCATACTCACAAGGGAAACATTCTGACTGCTAATGGCCACATGAACATGTACAATCCAATATATTAACTACAAATTTTAGTATCGAATATACTTCAAAAACATATTTTGATGAAGAATGAAAAAAAACAAGACCGCACATCCTTAATATTCTGTTAATATTTCTTATCCATTATAGAACATAGCACACTAATCCCTTTATTGTATTCTACACGACGATTAGACAACTGAATCATAAGCTTAATGTGAATTCTATCAACCCATTTAATAACAAGAAGATCATGATAAAGCATTATTTGAGCATTAAACGACTCAACATCACTTAAAGAAACATACATGAACCTTGTCCTTTAAAAAAAGCATTTGTATAGTTTTCAGGAGAAATATTTTCTTAAAAAGTAGAAACATTATTTCCACCAATTTTCAACAGTTCTGGCATACAATTAAAAAACTTATTCTTTGTAAGGGCAAACACACATCCTTGAAATTCGATGGCTATTTGATCTCTAATTCATTTAGACATCAACCTAAGTTTATCATTCAAGTTTATAAGTATATAATATACATAAAAGGAATGACAATAATATTGAAAAATTAACCTAACTGAACTAGTGATACTATTATGATGATCGGAAATAAAAGTCATTTTGCTATCACCAATAGGCTTAATAGTTACATAGTCCCACCGATTATTCTTTTTTTTTTCCATTTAGTCTTTCGACTTTAAAATCATCATACTGGGTCCCTCGACTTAATAAAAATTTAAAAATCTAGTCATTAGATTTGAGAAAATCTATAAATTTAGTCTATTACGAGTGGTATTTTTCTTTGCGTCAAGGACGAAATTTATAGATTTTTTCAAGTCAAAGAACCCAAAATGATATTTTAAAGTCGATGAACTAAATGAAAGAAAACAATACATTAGAGGGATTATTTAATGATTTAAGCATGCTATTGGAAATAAACCTGAAATTTTTTAACAATTTTAATATGAACATCACTACACAAATAAAACTATAAAAAATAATATGAATGAACAGATTCATGCTAAACATAAATAAAACTAGAAAAAATAGAAAATACTACATTGGTTTCCATCTTTAGCTATAGTAGACTAATATGTCCTTTATATTCTCCAAAGATAAACGTCTCATATAGGTACATCATTGGCATAGAGCTTGAAAACCTATTTATACATGAACCAAATGTAACAAAACAATACTTAAACGAATTAGTTTCTACTTTAAAATCAAGCACGAAGTCACTCGTTGGATCCAAAGCTTTCATAACATTAAAATATCATTTGATTAAATTGTACGATGAAAAATTATCATCCAATACCTCAACATTTACTTTCTTTAGAGCACATTAAGCAACTCGATATGAAATTTTTAATCCATGACGAGGTTAAACATATTTTTAATAACATTAACACCTACCTTATTTTTGTTTTTTTACTTTACTTATAATCTCTTTAGCAACAATATCACTAGATAAATGTATACTAGCTATATTCTCAGAGACAACCCCACAACTATGTTATTTGACAAACTTCTTAATAATCATAAACTTAGTCCCATGATCAATAGAGGTATAGATTTTCCAACCACAATTGTTTCTCTCCTTAAAATACAACAAGAAAAAGATTATTCTTTACTATTATGTTTGTATTTAAAATTAAAATTGTGTTTAATTGCAAAGTTCGATAACGACTATTTAAAACCAAAAAACCATGTTTGAAATATTTGACATACATCTTCGATTTCATTACCCTAAGATTTTGTTGAAAGTTATATCGAAATATTATTTAAGAAACTAACATCAGAGTTTGATGGGCCTGCTACGGTATTCATATTATAGGAAATTTCCACATACTCCGATCTATAGGCCAAAGTATTTTCAATAACACCTTCAACGTGGATTTCTAAATAAACTAAACCACTTTTTTCGACGATAGTTGATTAATCTAAGTATTTTTATAAGAGAAAGAGATATATAAAAAAGTTATACTTTGATTAAAAGAGTTTTTAGAAAGGGATTAAATTGCTCATGAATCTTTTAGAGATAAAGTAGTCGAAAGTCAAAAAGTATCAAATCATCTAATTCCCAAAAAAATTACACCTACTTATAAATGTGATTACATGTAACAAATTTGGTTTGTTACGTGGATACTGATAAGGGAATAATTATGCAACGAGAGAATGTTAGCAAATTAAAGGTGTATTTAGTATAAAGAAAACCTTTTACGAATAATTGAAAATTATGTTATGTAAGAGGACTATTTTGTAATAAACAGTAAACTTTAGGAATGGACCATAACTAGTAATTTGTCTAGGTATGTGGGACCCAACAAATATACTATAAAAGAACACTACCTATTTTAGAGTAGGGTGATTGGTGAGTGATTAAATAACTTTTTCTTGTGATGTTCTCTCTCTAAATTGTGGAAATTCTCTCTTTAAAACACTTATAACTCTTGATACTAAAGATTTGGTCCTCCATATATTGATTTGCACATAAGTTCTCCCTAAAAGATTTATGGAACTATCATTGGCGTCGTATGTAGGAAACAGTTTGGTACCCAGAATCATTTTCCAAAACTTTTATTGTGAATTCAAAAGGGTTAATGATGGAAATTCGAGGAGAATCAAATGTGAATAATGATTTAATGACAGGAAAAGAATTCGAGGGGAACCTCGTCGGAAATAATGTGGAAATTAAGCAACAATGTGACAATCACTATGTTGGCGAGATTTAGAATGATCTATCTTAGTGGTTCAAATAAAAAAACTTTAGAAAAAATTAAAAAGTTAAATTCTGAGAGAGACGTTGTGATTGCTTTCAAGAAAGTTCAATTAAAAGTTCGAAGGGAAAATATGATTGAGAAAGAAAAGTTGGATGACAACCACCAAGTTGATAATAAGAAAGATAAATATCAAGGACGTAGTTGTTATTCTACGAGGAAGAAATGAAGCCTAGGTATCATTATGAATCATCTGAATGCAGTGATTATTCATTTTATGATTTGATTGAGTCTTCCCCGGAAAGGGATTACCGTCGGGAGAAGAATATTAAAAAGAAATACTCCAAGAAACATAGAGAATATTATCAAATGACTCATAGGACTAAGGAATCGAAGGAAAAAGTACAATGGTGCGAGGACCATAAGAGGAACCAATATATGATTCAATCAGAGGAAGGTCTTTATGCTATGGCAAATGGAGATCCTAAGACCAATGTTTATAGGGCTGGCCATAATTGGATATATTCTTTTTTTTCTTCAAAAACACTGTATGCCAATCGATTGAAGCATTTTTATATTTTAAAACTGGAAAAGTTCGATGGAACTCAGGGCCCTGATAGACATATTGAACAATTTAAAAAAATTATGAAAAGTTTCTACGATGATGATAAATTACTTTGTAGGGATTTCTTCCAAACATTGAAGGGTGTTGCTACAAAGTGGTATAATCGACTTCCACAGGGTTATATCAAAATTTTTAATATGTTCTCGAATATTTACCGTCAACATTTTGTGGGAAGTAAAATGTTTTGAGCTAATGGTGACACCATAATATATTGTAGGTAAAAGGTTGGAGAAATTTTGATATATTATACTAACCGCTTTATCAAAGTGAAAACTGATATGGAGTATGCGAGGACCCTGTGGCTTTGAAATCTTTTTGTATGGTACTTCTCCCAGGAATATTGAAGGATATTGTGGCAGAAATGCAAGCAATGACATTTGGGGCTCTACTGGATCAAGTTGAAAAAAGAATATTAGTATATGAGACTCAGGCGTCGGAAATAGGTTCTTTTGATCAGTTGGAATAAAACCAGTTCCAAACATCTCTTAATGTAACTCATCTTCCAAGAAAAATGTGCAACCTAAAGTATCAAGTCAATTTCCTCTGAGGCTTAGAGTAAACCAACAATCATATAGCGCACTACAAAGTGCTAGACTAATGTCAAATATGTGGATTCGTCCAACTCATTTTGCGGAGTTAACCGAGTGCATAACAACAATATTCGATAAAACTCAAAATCATGTAAAATTTCGCAAGCCTTTTCCAATACAAACTCTGAGGGAGAATAAAAACAGTATATATTGAAAATATCATGAATATATCGGGCACAATACGAAGGAATGTGTAGCATTAAAAAAAGTAATACAAGCATTGATTGAAAATATGAAGCCAAATACTTTTGTAGAGAAGCATTCTAAAAAACATTCGAGCTTAAAGAAGCTACTGAAGCTTCAAAGGAAGAAAGTGCGCTGGTTATTTCTTAGAAGATCAATTTTTATATATATTTCTACTAAGTATTTGTACCCAAAAGAATGATGAAACAATATTAGTATCGTTAAAGAACTTATTCCAAAGAAAAGGTTAATGATTTATGTGCATTTTCGAATCTTTGTGGCAATTTTTGGAGGTGATACTGTTGCAGAGTATTTGAACAGCTCCCGTGAATGGCATATAGTCAATCTTACTACTAAGATCAAAGTAGGCGCTTTAGCGCATCTATAACGGAATCCTTCTTCAATAATTTGCTTTGAAGATGTTGATATGAGATATGTGGCAGGGTCACATGAAGATGCATTAATATTTGTAGCTCGAATAACTGGTGATGAGGTACAAAAGGTTTTGATTGATACATGCAATTCTGCCAACATTTTATTTATGAGTACTTACAAAAAGATTGCCAACCCTCATATAATTCGACGGTTAGATCACACCATTGTGGGTTTTATATGGGTGACAACAGAGTTCGTTGGAGAATTTGAAAGTATAGTGGAATTGGGTCGAATACCGTTTAAAAAAGAAATGACCATTTTATTCACTATGGTAAATGTGCCAACATTTTACAATGTTATTTTTGGAAGGTCTTGGTTATCAAAGATGCATGCGGTAATCTTTACTGTTCATCAGTGCTTAAAATATGTATTGGGAAATAATATTGGAACAGTCAAAGTAGTCAAAAATGGCAAGGGAATGTTATCGTATTGCTTTGTCATCTAAACAAGTTTGGGGGAATAAATCTGGAAAATCATAGTAGTTAGCGGGACTTCCTAAGAATCTAGGTTTTTTGATGATCCAAGGAAGACCCTCGGTCTTTTGGTTTCTGATAAAATCTTCAAAGATCATACGTATCCAAATGGCAAAGTTTTGAAAATCGGTACAAAATTATCACCGAATTTAATAGAGAAATTATATCAATTTTTATCCACCAAGTTGTATATGTTTGCTTGGTGTTCCAAGGACATGACCGGTGTGCCTGCTTAAGTAATTTATCACATGTTAGCAATTAAGAGCAATGTACATCCAATTATACAAAAAAGAAGCCATTTTCTCAAGAAAAGTTTGAGGCAATAATAACAGAGGTAAAACGCTTATCTAGATTCGGGCCTATACAAGAATCTCAGTATCCATTGTTGACGGAAAATCCCGTGTTGGTCAAAAATAAAAATGGCAAGTAGCAAATGTGTGTAGATTTTACCGATTTAAATAAAGCTTGTCCGGAAGATCATCTCGGAGATCCTCGAATAGAACAGTTGGTAAATTCGACGTCAATGAATTGATTACTTTCTTTTATAGATTCCTATGCAGGATATAATCAGATTAAAATGGATCCAAATGATGAAGATAGTACCTCGTTTATTACTTGAAGGGGTTTGCATTGCTACAAAGTAATGCCATTTGGATAAAAACAATACGGGGCGGCTTATCAATGATTGATGAATAAAACGTTTAGTAAAATGTTGAGGTATAAATTGATGTTATGTTAGTAAAAAATATCAAAGATGAGGATCATTTTGATGATATTGAGGAAACCCTTGCTAAATTAAAAAGGGTCAACCTAAAGTTAAATACAAAAAAGTGTACATTTGGGGTTCGATCAGAAATGTTTCTTGGGTACACAGTTAGCGAACGAGGGATTGAAGCCGACCCGATACAATTAAAAATGCTAACTACTATGACATATCCTTGAAATATAAAATAAGTTCAAATATTGATCGAACGATTGGTAGTGTTAAGTAGATTTATATCTCGCGCATCAGATAAATGTGCCATTTTTTCCAAGTATTAAGACAAGAAAATTGTTTTAATTGGACCAAAAAATGTTCTTAAGCATTTCATCGAATTAAAGAATACCTTTCATCGCCAGGAATCTTGACAAACCCAATTATGGGGGAAAATTATACGTCTATATAACAGTATCAGAATATGTTGTAAGTGCTGTTTTATTTCGAGAAGAAGAAAAACTCTCAAGACCTATGTATTGCATTAGTAAAAGTTTGTTGGATGGTGAGAAACAATATTAATAGTTAGAAAAGTTGGCTATTGCATTAGTAATTGTTGCTAAAAAATGACACCATATTTTCAAGCTCATTTTATCATCGTACGAACATCTTTTCCGTTGAAAAATATGATTCAAAGGCCTGATATATCAAGAAGAATGACCAAGTGGTTGGTTGAATTGAGAGATTCCGATATTGAATTTGAGTCGAGGACCACAATTAAAACACAAGCCTTAGCAGATTTTTTGGTAGAATTTCATTATGAACGGTCGGATATGGAGATAGATTGGGAAAATTTTGAGAAAGAATGGATAATCCGAATAGATGGGGGTTCGAGCATGGTAAGATGCGGGGTAGAGGTGCAATTAACTTCTCCATAAAAAAAAATCCATGTAACAAGCTATTCATTTTAGGTTTAAAGCGATAAATAACGAGGCAGAATACGAAGCGAACTTATCAGGATTGAGACTTGCTCAAATTTATGGGGCTAAAAAAGTGAAACTGATAAGCTATTCACAACTCCTCTTTAATCACGCGTTTGGTCAATTTGAGGCTCAAAAGATTATTTAGTGATATATTTGAAGGCTTTAAATGATTTAAATCTATCCTTTGAAAATGTACGATATGATCATGTCTGAAGAACAGAAAATTATGTGGCAGATTTGTAGCTACTGCTTCATATTCACAGGAATACCCATGGATTATTACACAAGAAAACTCTTCAATTACAAAAAAATGGAGCAAAGGATTGGTGCAATAGATGAATCTTTTCAATATTAGTTGGTAAAAAATTGATTAGAGACTTGATATTATCGAGTTTTTAAACAATAATATTCTTCTGATTGATACATGTTTGTCAAAGAAAATACCTTACAAGTCATATGGTTATATTATACCCAGAGGAATTTTATACAAGAAATATTTTAGTAGACCTTCGCTTTTGTTTTTCGGAAAAGAAGAATCAAAGATGATATTTTTGGAATTACACGATGTAGAGGGATCTGAACACTATGTGTATAAAGCTTTAATACGATGAGTAATTTTGGCGGGATATTATTGACATACGGTTTCTTCCGAAGCTAAAGAGTTGGTCAAACGATATGATACTTGTTAGAGATTTGCTAACATAATTCCTAAGCTGGAGGCCCCCTTTGAAAGCAAATCTGAAGCTCTATCATTCGATCAATGGGGAATTGACCTTGTTGGACTTTTACTAATGCCTTCTGGAGGGCGGCAAACAATAATTGTGGCAATAGAATTTTCTCAAAATGGGTAGAGGCATAATCATTAATTGGAACAAAGGCTAAGGATGTAATCAAAATCATCACTTCGAATATTTGTTGTTGCTTTGGAGTTTTGATGCGAAATAGTACTGATAATTGACCAAAATTTGATAACAAATATATGAAAGATTTTTGCATTTCCCGAGGAATACGACAATGTTTTTCGTCTTCTTTTTATCCACAAGTGAATGATCAAGTTGAAGTTACTAATCGAACAATCCTGGATGGATTAAAGAAGAATTTTGGAGGGGAAAGCAGGAGAATAGTCTGATTATTTGCAAGAAATTATTTGGTCATACCAGATTACTCCTCGAATGACAACTTTAGAGTCGTCTTTTGCATTAGTGTGTGTAATGGATGTGCTAGTACCATTCGAGACAGTCTTTCCATCATATTGTGTGGCTATATATTTCAGGGACGTTAACAATGAAAACAAGGAAATTGAATTGAGTTTGATTGAGGAGAAAAAGGGACCAGCACAATTAAACTCGTTACATTACCAAACACTGATGAGAAGTCGATATGCTTGCAAAGTTAAAACAAAGAGAATTCAAAGTGAGAGATCAAGTTTTGAGAATGGTATTCCTCCACACAAAATAAAACTCTCTGAGAAACTAGAACCTAATTGGGAGGGCCCTTATGAAGTAACAGAAAGGGTAAAGCCAGGAACGTATCGAATTAAGGATAAATAAGGAAGAAATCTCTAACACTCTTAGATTATTGAACATCTCGAGTTTTATTTAGTTTGAATGTAAAAAATGTGTTGTGTAAAAATGAGTGGCATACCCTTTCCTACCCTGGTGGTGCTGGAAGGTTTTAACAAGGTGCCCTATTAGCTGATCTAAATATATAAAGATTTTTTGCCACAAAAGTTGGTATTTTAACTATTTTGGACCTAAAGGGTCTTCCAACAAAAGTTGGTCTTAACTATTTATTTTGGATCTAAAGGGTCTTCTAACAAAAATTGGTCTTAACTATATATTTTATACCTAAAGGGTCTTCGAATACAAGTTAGTTTTAACTATTTATCTTAGACTTAAAGGGTCTTCTAACAAAAGTTGGTCTTAACTATTTATTTTAGACCTAAAGGGTCTTCCAACAAAAGTTGGCCTTAACTATATATTTTAGACCCAAAAGGTCTTCCAACAAAACGTTGGTCTATAACTATTAAAATAATTGAGAACACAAAATTGAAAATCCGGTGTATTTCATGGTACCTTGAAAAAGTGTACAAAATTTCCTCGAACAATACGACGATATTAAAAAATTTCTTAAACAAATACGAGGACTTTGACAAAATTGCCTCAAACAATATGAGGACCTCATAAAACATGATTTATATAAGCTTACTCTGAGGAAGATCCTATTTAATTATCCTCAGTAGACTCATAATCATCCAAAGATATTCCATCGGGGCAATATTTGATGGGAATAAGTTTCATAAACTACATAGATTCAAATCAGGATAACATTCGTGAATTTCTATAATCAGCCCGGATCTAAGCGTCACATCCCTTGCATTCAATTTGGAAACACACTTAGAAATGTAAGCCCCAAAGATAAGTTGTTTATCATTCACAACTCTTTCGTAGTCTTCAAAGCATTTTAAGAAATATCCAGATGATTTGTCATTCCCCTCTTTATAAGCTTCGATAAGCTTATCTTTGGTGGCGTTTTGCTTAGCATAAAGATCCTTTTTTGTTTGATAATACAAGTCAAACATCATGACATAATCCTTACCAATAACAAGTTTTTGATAAATACCATTGACTTGTGTTTGAAGCGTAGATAATTCTTATTCAAGATTCTCCAAATATGACTTTTTTTGTGAAGCCTCTGCCTTGTAGTGATTTTTTCGATATTTTATCTTTTTCCAAATAATAACTGAGGATCGAAGAAACTTACAAATTTGAAGAGAAAATTTGTCTCCAACAAGTATTTCGAAGGAACTAGATGAAGAACCATCCTCAAAATAAACCGTAGTTGTAGAACTGGTCTTCTGAGTAGCATCATCTACATGATCTTGAATCATCAAGTCATTTTGTGGAGTTTAGGAAGAATTCGATTCAATGTTTATCTTTTCTAATGAATATTTGATGAGATCAATAACTTTGTCGTCTGGGGAGGCAGTTGCCTCAGATATTTCTTCATTCTCTTGATGGATGTCTTTCAATTTACGTTGACATCGTTTTTAGGAATGATCTTGTGAATGGGGTTTCTTGGATATTTTAGGCTTATATTATGCCTTCTCTTCTTTAGTATCAGCTTCTTGGGTTTCTGCACGAGATTTTAGATTTCTTATTCTTTTGAATACTCACCATTCTGATGGCTTTTGGCTCTTGCTCTTGAATGAAGATATGCTAATATATCTCGAGTCTCTAACTTGTCTAACACTTCTTGTTGGGTGAGAAGAACCATAGGCTCTTCCAAGGATAAACGTTCTGAGGGGTTAGCTCTCTACAAACGACTATTGGCAAGATTAATAAGAGTAAAATAGAGATGAAACCTATTAAACCAAGAAACTTTGGCCAACCTACTCAACTCAGTGAAGATTGTTGTCGCCGAAGGCACAAAATCAGCATGTGGTTTGGATACGCCAATCATGCTATTTTCATTTAGTAATAGAAATTACGAAGGGAAAATAGAATTTTAAAAAATTATACCTATGTTCGTCCACTTGAGGGACACCTTATGAGGATTTTTAGTCATCGCTTTGGACCCCGTTTCCCAAAGGCCATTAGATAAAAAAAATCGTTGCTTCCATTTTTTGTCAGCTTCAAGTAGATATTTTACAATCTTTTGGTTACGACCAAAGGTTAAGGACTATAAGGGGGAGTATGGATTTTTGGCAAATTCAGAATAACCAACCAGTTATTCCAAATAAAATAATGTCCCTAAAATCCTCGAAGCAATTGTGGAAGCCATAAGGGTTAACCACATATTGTATCCACCTTGGTTTGGATAAAGATCAACCATCATAAAATATTCGATAAATAATGGATCCAAAGGGGCCCCAATTTATTATCTCTGTATATATGATCAACTCATGATCCTTGACCGATAATGACGTCTCCCATCCAGTCGGAAAACAAATAAAGATTGTATAAGGAATTCCCATTGGGATCTTAACTTAGCCTCCTCGGAGATGTCATAGTATTTACACTTAATCTTGTGCAGAGCCAAAATATGTTTGTTCTCGACCGCTTGAAGGTTATTTCTAACCAAAGCATTATTGTGAGGTGGAAATAGAACATCCTCATTTGATATTGATATCTTCTTTCGAGGGGAACTCTATTTGACAACTTGGATAGTACCAGCCGGTTTCTCTTCCTCGGAGGTAGGTACCAAAGTTCCTTGAGTAGCGAATGTTGTCTCATCCTTCCTGAAAGCTAAGGCCAATGCTTTATCAACATCAATAACATCGTCAGATTTGGAAATAGAGTCAGTTTGAGTGATGATGGCTGGCTCTTCTTCCGCAAAAGCCAAGGCCAAATCTTCTTCAACATCAACAACATCATCGGATATAACAATTAGATGTTCAATAGATAAAACATTTGATTCGACCTCCTTAATATGTTCGAGTGACCTTTTTGTCATTGAAGCCACATCGGTTTTTGTTAATTTTTGAGGAGGTGCTTCGGGGTGGGTCGTGGAGTCCCTTGAGGAGTAGAAGATTGAGTGGCAGGAATTTCCGTGGAGACTTAGGGTCGAACTTTTTCAGATTTGTGGGACGTTTTTCTTTTCGAAGAAGATCCTTTGGAATGCTTGTTATCTTTCCCCATTAATGTATAATCACTTGAGAAAAGACATTCGAGGGGATGATTGCACTAGGAGAACTATGTGTTGGAAGCCAAGTACCATAGTACATTATAGTAGGCGGTTGGGGTTCAGGCTCAACGTATAATCTAACGGCTCGTCTCTCTTCGGCTTTTTGGCTAATAGTTAACCAATCTAAGATGGAAAATATTTGGGCATAAACTAATTCTCTCTCTAATCTCTCTAAGAATTCTTTATATGAGGTCAAGAAGAAGTAGCAAGAATTTATAGAGGAAGGATGGGCCTGAACAAGTTGCAAAGCCCATGAGTTTGAGGGGTTGTTTTCCTAAGGGTAAAATGTTTAAAAAGAGGCAATGAGTGCCTAGGGAAGGAATGCGCCGCCCTTATATTATTTCATGTCATAGTAAAGGACACGGAATAGGCATGCAAATCGAAACATGATAGAGGAGGAAACTTTTCATTGGTCGTGTCAGAAGGTCGTAACGTCATAGATAAAGATTTTTTTTGGAGAAACGGTTGGTCTGGGCATCTAAGTGAACAAAATTCGATGGTATTTTTTCCATTCAAGATTCTCAAAACCTTCGTTGAATAAAATTTAATTTTTTATTAAGAAGACTCACAAAATTTGAGGAAGAAATCCCTGAATAAAATGAAGAAATTTTTCCTACGAAAATTGACAAAAAATCAAGGAAGAATTCTTTGCCCAAGAAGGTCAACAAAATCCAATGATGAATTGACAATAATGAGAGTGTTAATCAATCCGACAAGAAATATATTAGCGAGATTACAGTCCTTGTCCGAATATTTTCACAAGGACTTGGGGGCTACTGATATGGGAAGAATTATGCAATGAAAGAATATTGGCAAATTAAGGGTGAATTTAGCATATAGAAAATCTCTTAGGAACAATTAAGAATTATGTAATGTAACAGGACTATTTTATAATAAATAATAAAATTTAGGAAGCTACCATAATTAGTAATTTATCTAGATATGTGGGACTCAACAAATATACTATAAAAGCACACCACCTCTTTGGGGGAAAGGTGATTGATGAATGAATAAAAAATTATAACTTGTGACTTTCTTTCTCTAAATTGTGGAATTTCTCTCTTCTATAACAAATGTAACTCTTAATACTAAAGATTTGGTCCTCTAAACATTATTTTACACAAAATTATCTCTAAAAGATTTCTGGAACAATCAATATGTAGTACAAACATATTTTTTTATAAATTACATATCTAATTATTTATGTTTACATTTTCCACCAAAACTTCTTCATACGTTAATAAATGGTTATTTACCTATTGTAAAACAATTATTTTTACTCATATTTTATTTATATCCTCATCAGTAGCCCTTCAGGCCTTACGAATAATATCGAGGAATGACTAAGAAAATTTGTTTGTGAGCCAATTTATTCCTTCTCGTCGGAAACGCTATAAAATTTTATATAAATGACTTCACATCGGAATTGCTCTAAGACGTTATTTGGACAATTTTAACTATGTATTTTTCGAGCCAAACTCTGATTTTCTTGGAAGATTCACTTTATTCAAAATTTATAGCTCATCGAAATTTATGTGAAGTATTAAAACTGATTTCTAGAATAATATAGAAGTTAGTAGAATCTACTGGTAAGTGTATCGCCTTATTCTAACACGTCTCACACCTGTCATGCTACTTCAAATTCTACTCATTAGGTGCCTCTTATATGTCAAATCATATTTTTTTCCAATAGACGTTCAACTAACCGTTCAACTTCCAAAAAAAAAACTATACCCATCTTTACTATTGTCTATACATACTCTTTCATAACTCACTTCACCTACCATAATTCAATTATAAAGATAGAGAGATAAAGTTTATTGTTTAAGTAGCTTTTCCATTATTGCCACCACACTATGCCTCTGAAGCTTTGTCTGGTCCACTTTCGATCTACTATTGTTTCGTTTATGTTCAGTCTAAAAAATGCTTGAAATTGGCTTACTATTGCACATAGAGATGTTGAGAGTGAAGTTGTCAGTATAGTTTTTGATAAACCCTAGGTGGTTCAAACATTCACATAGGGTTCATGGCCTCCTACCAAAACAAAATCACCTTCTTTCGATCTCGAAAGTTCCTCAAATACCTCATCTGGTCAGACTCTCAGAGCTTGCTTGCAAAAGTCGTCTCGAAAAAAACAAGTTCAATCACCTCGTATAAGTAGAGAAAAACCTCCTTGCAAAATCTAGTTTATTACCGTGGGAGGATCCGAATAGATTAATACTTCAAAAAAACAGCAATTCTCACACCACAAATCAAAACCACTACTAACAATCCACAAAGCCTCCAAAACTGCATCCCTCAAAGGAAACAAATGAGACAACCAAAAAGTCATATGTGATTTATTCGAAAAAATATCAACAAATTGGCTTCGAAGCCACCCCGTAATCTATACACCTATTAGAAATGCATCTTTCAAAGATCAATATACCACTACAATTGCACCTCCCCAACTTTAAGATGAACCATCCAACAAGGTTATTGACTCTGAATCAAGAACTAATAACAATTTAGAGGTTTAAATAATTGACGACACGCATACTTATAACTATGAGGAGAATGTTGTGGAAAAGAAAACAAAGACTAAGAAAAATAAAGAAGGCAATAGAAGTAGTCACCCTTCCTCGCGACTTAACTACCAACTTGAGGGTGAATCTCAAAGACGTCCTCCTCGTATACTTATTTCCCTTAAAAACAAGAAATATGAATATTTTGACCAATCTGAGGCTGAAGCTCTTCGAAGATAACTGGGAATTCCAGAGCATGTTTCTCTTCAACTGCCTCTGGTGGACACAAAATTCCTCTTTGATGTGGGGAAAAAAATCGGTAGTCTACCAAAACATATTATACTAGAGTATTCAGTTCCTATTGGACGCAATAGTTATGGAATAATTCAAAATAATTGACTTATACCCTAGCCAATCAAGTCCCAATCTTCGGTTTACGCTGTTATATTGTATCATGGCTTAAAGACTCGCGAAGATTCATCTTCCTATTGAACAATTTATAGCCAATACTAGTGTTTCAAAAAATCGTGTTCTCTCATTTTACTATCTGAGCCTGAGAAACTCTTTTAAAATAATTGATGATCTTCTTGAGGAAAATAAGACATTGAAGTATAATTTCTTTTCATTATTAGGTTGCTAAGAGAATAACAAAGACATTTCAACAGATACCCCTCAAGGTTGTCTCCAAAATGGAAGAGCACTAGTAAGTTTCACACCTCTTTTGTCTCCCACCATTTTTACTAACTTGGTTTTCATTGTGAATAAATTTCGAAGCGCTACCGAATTCATCATGCTGCTGAGGAGACATTCTTCGAACTGATTAAATCAGCAGGAAATGAGTGGTCAAACAAATTTCTCAAGTGTTTTGACCCTCTTAAATTTGTTCAAAGTCACCTATAGAAGATATCACCCGACTCTATTGTGGCCGCATATAAACTAATTGAACCTTATTCTTCAGGAGATGGAGTGAAAATATCAACTACACTAAATGCACGCGTCGATCCTCCTGCTCGGAATAGGGCTCCAAGCCATAAACCAAAGAAAGATCCGAAAAAATCATACTTAGGGTGAGGCTTCTAAAGGAAAAAAAAGTGAGCCCAAAAAGTAAAAATAATTTTTTTTATGTAGAAGTTATCATGCCCAAACCGAATAGTCTCCGTCTAAAGCTTCCAAACTAAAGAAGGTGATTACTTCAAAGAAAATAAAATCTTGCTCTTAAAATACGCCTAGTGAAATTATTTTTGACCAATTCGTAATATTTTATTTACTTACAATAATATTTTAAGTTTAAAGTTTTAAAAAATTCTCATTTATATAGATGATTTTATTTTTCCTAACACAAATGCCACGCTTGTAATTTTTGAGTAAAAGAACTATTGTATTTATAACTGCGGCTATAAATGGACCTCATTTAAACCTTTCCTAGCCACTAGGAGAGGAAAGAGTATGCCACATGTCAAACATACACGTGAGAAAATAGCATGCTCATAAATGTTCAAAGAATTAATCACAATACAATCATAAATGTTCAATATTCCAATGGTTCTGCAAAAGTATTCCCTCTTTAGCTTTGAGGCAATATGTTCCCGGTTTGATCTTTTCGACCACTAAATATGGTCCTTCTCAATTCAGAGCATCTTACCTAATATTTTGTCTTTTATATGCATATATACTTTTCTCAAAACTTTATCTCATACTTTAAAATCCCTTTGTCTTACCTTCAAATAATAACAACTTCGCATTAAAGTTTGATATTAGAGCGAATTCAAATGTGCCTTTACCTTTTTTTCTTCTACCAAATCAATTTGTTTCGTCTAGATTCCTTATAGTCGTCCTATGAATAATTGAGTACCCTATAATATGGAAGTGTAGATTCTGATGGGCTTACCGCGTTCATTCCATATACCAGAGCAAAATTAGTTTATGGATTTGCAGTTCGATGTGTTGTTCTACAAGCCCATAATACCTCTTGAAAATAAGTAGGATATTTTCCAATTGTACCTTCCAAGTTTTCCTTGAGACCATCCAAGATAGTTCGATTACTAACCTTCACTTGACCATTTTCATGTGAGTCTAAATATGTTGAAAAATACTGTATGATTCCCCTCGAAGCAAAAAAAAGATGTTATTTTTTTGTTATTGGTATTTGTAAACCTTTGACAAATGTCATCACTTCGTACCAAATTCTTGGCATCACTCATTATGGTAGGCCAATAGTATCCCGCTAATAAGACTCTTCTCGTTAACACTTTAAAACCACAATGAGCTGAGCCTTCTCCACCGTGTAATTCAGATAAAATTACTTTAGATTCAATTTTTCCCAAACATCGTAACAATGGTCGACTAAGAGATTTCTTATACAAGACTCCCGCAACAATTGTGTACCCATGCGCTTTAATTCTAAATTTCTGAGCTATTTTGTATCAAGTGGTAACGCGCCTATAAGTAAAAATTATCTCAAGCTCGACCTCCAATCTTTCTGCTCTTCTTTGGAAATCACAAATATCTTCTCATAGTATTGGCACTATTCGAATTTCAGAATTATAGATAGGCTCTCATGTAATGAAATCCAATGATATCCTTTAGAATAAGCAATGATTGCCAATTAGTCTACAACATTGTTTTCTCCTCGGTTGATATATTCTATCGTCGTTTTTCAAACAAAATCACCAACCCCCTTAACTCTCACAAAAACCTAACAAATTGATCATTCTTAGCCTCAAATATTCCCAACATATGATTCGCTAAAAGTTGTGAATCAGTTTGCAATCAAAAAAATTTAGCTCGACAAATATTTGCAAGTCTTAATCCACATAACGCTGCCTCATTATTTGACGCACTAAATCTGAAACACATGGCTTGTTACATAGTCTCACCAGATTGAGATATTAATTGAACCCCCGTTTCTGATCCCATAACACTAGAGCCTCCATCAAATAATCATCCGTTTATTTGTTATTCGTAATGTGCTTGTATCATTCTCTTCCTCCACATAATGGTCCGAATGGAATTTGATGAAAAACTCTGTTATAGCTTGAGCCTTGATAGTTTTTCGGGGAATAAAATTAATGTCATAGCCCCCTAACTCCATGGACCAGTTTGTCATCCTCTAAGAAACATCTGGTATTTGTAGTATATTTGCACTCATTTAATTGATCGAGGTGGAGCCATTGTTATCAATGCTTTTAACTGCTCTGGATAAACTTCTATCCATTTTCACTTATTATATATCCCAAGAACTTCCCCGATAACTCCGAAGGTACATTTCTCTAGGTTCAATTTTAGCTGAATAGCTCTCAAATTCGAGAAAGTTTCTTCTAAGTCATGTAAATGTTCTTCATATAAAGAGCTATTGACCAACATGTCATCTATGTAAACTTCCATATTCTTCCCAATTTGAGTGGCAACTGCTTTATTCACTAGTCGTTGATATATAGCCTCTACATTCTTAAGATCAAAAGGTAATATAATCCAATATCAGTAATTAACGTAGTATTCTCTTGATCACTCAGATTCATTTAGATCTAATTATATCCAACGAAGGCATCTATGAAAGAAATAAACATATTATCAGATATTGAATCAACAAGTTGGTCTATCATTAGGATAAAAAATGGAACATTCGGACATGATCGATTTAGATCAGTAAAATCAAAACAAATTCTCTATTTCTTATTCTTTTTTGTACAAGTACAGGCTTTGCAATCCGTAATAGATAATGTACTTTACGTATATGTCATATTTTAGATAACCGATCCACTTATGTCACTATTACCTTAGACTTTCGTGCCAAAAAACTCCTTCGGTTTTTAATGATAGGTCTAACTTTCGGGTTAATTTCCAAACTATGGCAAATCACATCAGAAGGACCCCCCCAAACATCTTCAGTTCTCCACGAAAAAAACTTCCAAATTCTTAGATAAGTATCCACATTTTCATTGGTAACTAATGATACTAGGGTCTCCCTCGGATCATCCACCATGTCAACCTCTAAGAAAGGCCTCCACAATTGCTATTATGCCATTTTTTCAATAGTTGCATCTTTTTTTGTATGCAAAGTTGTTGCATAACACTCTTTAGTCACTTGTTGGCTATTTCGAACCACCCCTACTCGACCCTAATTACATATTTTAGGCACAAGTGAACTATTAAAGCAATAACATGCATCCTCGAAAGCCACGATCTCCAAAAAATACCAGTATAGCTTGTCAGATAATCCACTACCATAAACAACACTTGAACTTTTTTCTCAAATGGTCCACGACCTAGCAAAAACTCACATTTAAACTCTTTAATAACCTGCGTTGTTACTCCAGTAAATCCCAGTATGCTCAGATAAGCGAATTACAAGTGGGTTATACAAATTCTCATATGTCGACAAAAAAACACATTAACCGAACTAGTACTGTCAATGAGTATCCTTCAGATTTGTATATGTTATTTCAACCCCAATCATGACTGTATCTTCATGTAGTCCAACTATTCCCCTTAGATGATCTTCATCAAACAAGATAAATGGTGTAACACTCTTTCCATAAAGATGAGTAAAAATTCCTCCTTCCAACTGAGTAGTCAACTTTACCACATGCATTTTCCTTAAACTATTAGTGTTTCTAGCCATGGTATCTCCTCCAAAAAATTCTATAGACTCAAGATACTCACATATACTTTGAACTCTTCCTTATACCACTGGTTCATTCACCACCAATACCATCCTCCAGTCTGGGTCAGAATCTAAGTACTCCAAAGATACATCGATGTGTTCATTAGGCTCAACTATTAACAACTTATTTTCTTGCTTTGAAGATTAATTCACAAACTGTTGCGTTGGTGGGTTAGCATTCAGAATATGCCAGCCACTTCCTTGTCCTTTAATAAAAGTTGTTAATTTTCTATTTTCTATTAAAGTCTGATTTTTTTTCTTAAGAACTATACAGTCCTTCGTATCATGCCCAGTGTCGTTGTGGTACTTACACAATTTATTATTTATCTCATTCTTTAGTCTATTTATTGGTAGAAGCTTTAAAAAATGAACATGATTTTTAGCTCTCTCAAAAATTGTTGCCACAGTTTCAGTCAAATATGCAAAATAATTTAGTATCACTCATTGATTCGACCTAGCACGAGACGGTTGATAAGTATAAGCCAACACCTGTGACGGTCCTGACTGAGGGGAACATTAGTGGACACCCTCATTCAAGATCGTAAAATGCTACCATGATATCCCTAATTACGGGGAAAACTTCCTTATCCTAAGTGTCTATGAGATAAACTGGGTCATATCCGACCCCTTGTTGATTCATCCACTTTTATATGATCTTCTACTTGAGCCATTAAAGCCCCAAAAGTTAGTACCTTTCTTATCGTAATTTCATTTTCTAAATCACCAGGGAGCAATCCTTGTCTAAAAGCAGCACATGCTACCCACTCATCACAATCGTCCAACTCAATCTTAATTAACACAAAATGTATGGTATAATCTTTCTTTTTTTCTCCAATTTTTTATTTGCATTAGATTTTAATATCCTAATTATCTCGTATTTCTTTGATCCCCACAAATCACCTTTGAAAAGCGGTATAAAATGTCCCAAAATTTCTTATTGACCCCTTTAGAATTCTATTATACCACTTTAAGGTTGTTCCCTTGAAAGTATGTGAAAATGTCTTGCACACTAGCTTGTCATCATGCTCAAAATTCATCATGTAATTTTGAATTACTCGACGTGATCGTTAATTTCTTGTATGCCATCAATTTTTTCAACCTTAGTGATATCAAAGCGTTTCGGAAACGATATCGATCTTATCTCACTTGATAAAGGAGAAGTTCTTCAATCCACTACTTGCATTTATTGGTTACCTCCCGTTACACTTCCAATGACTGCATAAAAACCTTGATCTGCTGGATTAGAGTATTAATTAGCCGTAATATATTCGAAGAGTGGATTTTCAATTATAAATCTGGAACCATCCACTTTTTTTTATTTATGCTATATTCGAGATTTTCGAGCTTGACTATCATTCATCCTCTAATAACTCATGTCCTTTTATTTTCTATAAGAATCATTTTTCTCATGATTTTAGGAAAATTCATCGGAGTATGACCAAGATACCCATTTATATATGTCAAAATATATAGATGTTTGTCTTCATTCTCCTTCGTAAAAAAGTGGTATTCTTTTTCTGATTGAAATTTCACTTCTTGACGATTGCCCCTTGTCCGGTGAATATTATAAGACTCGTTGGATTGGTATTCCAAATCTCATTTCTCATTTACTCGTTGCACTTCAGATCGTACCCTACCAGTTCTAACCAATTGTTCCTTTTGATCAAGCTGATCATTCAAATCTGTTATTCTTTCCAATAACTGATTTATATCATCCTTCGTATTAGACAGATCATGTAGATCATTTACTTGTGTTCATCTATTTTCTACCCATGTTAGATTCTACCATATCTCCATCCACAAATATTGTTGGATCAATACGAGCTTCATAATCCATAATGCTTATGTTATCTGATCACTTATTTATTTGGTTTTAGATTTCAAATCCAAGTACCAAACATGCTCTCAATATGGTCGTCAATGACGAGTCTAAGTATTTTCGTAGGAGAAACAAAGGTATAAGGAAATTTATACTTTGATTAACAGAGTTTCTAGATAGAGAAAGTTACTCAACGATTTTGAAGAGAGATAGTAATAAACGTAAAAAAAAGTCTAATCATCCCATTCCCAAGAAAAGTACACTTGTTTATTAGTGACATGATTACATGTAATAAATTTGGTTGGGTACGTGGATACCTCTCCCCACTTTACTACTTTGTACAAACATATTTATTACAAATTACACATCTAATCCTTTAAGTTTATATTTTACACTAAAACTCCCTCATACATTAATAAATGATTGTTTTACATATTTTAAAGAAATTATTTTTACTCATCTTGTATTTATATCCTCATCAATGGTAACCATGTCAGCAAAATCCTTCTCATTAATCAATAAAAACCCCATAAACTGGCTAATACTAAACTTCAAACTATTATTATCTCCATTAAAAAAGCTTCATTTACCAACTGAATTATCAATTATACCATTTAAACTGTGAAATGACTTTAAGGCACGGACAACAACATCATTCTCGTAGTTAAAAGATATAGAAATAATATAAATTATACCTGCAAAAAATATAAGAAATATTATTAGACACAACCATTGTTATGTTGTATCAAGGATTATCCAAAATAATACGGAAAATTGTATTTGACAAGTCACTTTCGAAATAAATAAATAATAGAAATATGAAGAATAATCCACTTTAAAATCTGGGCGTGTTATATAGATACATACAAGAAAAAAAATATTATGTAGAAAATCTAAGTTCTATCAGTAGATTATATACACTGGTAAGTACTTTGATATTTTTATTATAAAATATATGAAATATTATCCATAAGAGATCCAATAATGATTAAAATTAACAACGTTCGTACAAACTGGATCACATCATATACAGTGACGTTAAGACATTAACAACTTATTAGGGCGCTTAAGCTACCGATCAAAATCTTGAAAAAAAAAATTGTTTCCTATCAGTATATCAATCAATGTTAAATATGTGCAAGCTGAACTATGTCGTGAAGACATCATTTGTTTATCATAATGAATCTAGTATGATACAAGATCCAATAAATTATCTCATTGAACTTAAATTCGACAAGAACTCGAAAATATATTTATAAACTCATCAATGTCTGCACAAATAAGGGTTAGGAGTGCGAGTTTTGAGATTATTTTATGTTCATAAATTAAAGGCATTAGCTTCATAATGGTTTTATGAATATTCCTTAAACCATATTTTAGCAAGGTACAAAATATATTCAATTACATATATTGAGACCTAACTGAGACAAGAGGAGAGAAGCGATGACGATGAAATCAATAGATAAGGGAAAATTTACCTTTCAAAATCGAGAGTGCGATAACGGTAACCAAAAGCAATATTTGAGACCGGAGGAGAAACGAGCCGAGATGAATGCGACAATGATGAAAAGATCGGAGGAGGAATGATCATAGAATATGAAGAATGATAACGATTCAGAGAGAAGACAAAATCAAGAAAAAAGAAGAACATTAGATAAAATCTTAACTCTAGGATTAAGGATAAAAAGAGACTCATATACATAATCTCAAATTTTAATTAATGTAAGCCTCCTGAAAGTAAGGTTTGAGAGTTTTTTAATAAATGCTCGAAACCCTAATAAAAATTACAGCATGAGCTCTGCATAATAAAATAAAGCCCAGCCTAATTTCAAAGCGATTAAAGTTGTTTCAGTATTTTAAATAAATCCAAAAAATAGATAAATAGTGAAAACACAAAAACAGCTAAATGAGTAAATAAATGCTAAAATTTTAGGTATGAACTTCATCACTTGGCTATGCCTTGTGATGCTTCTGAAGTCATTGGGCTTCCCGATGGACTCGATTCGAAGATTTGCAACACTTAATTCTGATAACCGAGCCCTAACTAAGGCTCATTTCCGTTTGTCTAAAATAGTCATATAGTCGTGGGCTTGTGCAAGTATATTATATATTAAGGAAAAAATCGCCTTAATATGTTAAGTTTGGGCTAAAGGTTTCATTTGATATTATTATGGTAAGTATATATAAATTAGATTTGAGGTCAGATTTATAGATAAATATTATCTGTTTTGAGTACTTATTGGTAGAAACTCCTTAAGATTATGAAGAGATATTTATATGTTTGTTTTGGATTTGTTGCTTTTGTTGTTTTTTAGTTATAGTCTAATTAATTTTTTAATCTTTTTAACTGGATATACTTTTAAAATTTATAGTTTTAGCTATTTTTGGATTTTCATATATTTTATACTGATCGATTTATTATGTGTTCATTTAGATTTAAGCTAAAGAAATAATTTCAATTTAAATTCTATAGGAATTATAGTTATGAGAACCAGAATGACGACCAGGCTGGAGATGAAGATAAAACTGAGTTTGATGAGGAAAAGAAAGAAAAAAGGAAAATTCGAACCATCATAATGAGCTATCATTTTACTTTTACAACAACAATTTCGACCATAACTCCGACCCTGAATTAGACACCGACTATGACAAAAAAACAATATAAGCTTTTGAAAGTTAATTTATTTGTCAACTAAGAGTCGTAGTTAATTATAAAAAATTAAAGTGTTATAAATTAATTTGGCCGTGATAAAAATCTTAGAATGTACATGAGGAATGTCAAGAATCTTAAAAGTACAACTCTTGGACCTCCACAAACAACAATCCAAATTACAACTACGGCTTTTACAACGATCCTTCATTTTACTACCACAACAATGACCCGGGCACAAGACATCGACTATGACATGTAATAAAAAATAAAAATGAAGGTCTTAGTTTAATTTTTCTGTTAACCAATAATGTAAGAATAATAACATGTGATTTTTTAGAGTTTTATAGGTTAATCTGTTCTTAAGAAGATAGAATGGTATAATCTAAAAATTATCAAATGTAAAATTTTAATTTCAATTTTAAATACTTTGTAAATTTTTAAATTTAAGAGTGTTGTTGTAGCAACTATTTTGTATCGCATCTTGTTTATATGAGATAATTTTTATTTATTTATTTTCCCTGGTCTTGTGAGATACCATGGTTATTAGGCTAAAAAACATGGCAAGTCCCCCATGTTTGCGACCCTCACGTTAGTCCACATCCTTCATTTGGGTAATAAACAGAGTAATAATCCATCTCATTCAATAACTCAATCCGGTCCACTTAATAATCCAACCCATTTTGATTAAAAAATCTAAATCAATTTTGGTGAGTTAAGATCCCCCGTTATTGAGCTCTGACTATTGTTAGTATTGTATTTAGATATATACCATCAAAATATTTACTCTTAACTGATGCGAGATTATTGAGTCATGGATGTGATCTTATTACCATAAATGTTAATTCTTTCTTCGATATCGCATATTTTTGTGTTTATTTTGACCATTTAATTATGTTTACTTACTATATATTTGGTGTAATCGTTAATTGTAAAGATATAGATATTATCATCTTCAGATGTAGATTAAAATAACAAAGAAACAATTAATTTTTTTAAGAATATAATAAGTTGACATTTGGAACTAACTTTTGTGTTGAAGTCTAACATATGATACTCCTTAATAGCCTATTTAACTATAAATTCACATGTATAGTAAGCTGAAGTGTCTATTAAACTTAGGTTCACATTTATAGTTGATCTATAGAAAGTGTTGGTTTTTCTCACATTCCTATGGCTTCAGAAAACCATATTTCCTAAGCAATGTTTCATATTTATACTTTCGTATAGCTAATTGTAAACTATAAAAAGGTAAGATGTAACATAAATAATTGTCTAAAGCTTTTTTATACAATCTTATTATATGAGATATTGAATTAATAATCTTTTATATGGATAAATCCTTTAGTATGATGCGTGCTGTAAAGGTGCATACAAGGCGTAACCTTGTTCTTAATTGGTTGCCTAAAAATCATTAGTATTTTATCCTATTCATAAGTAGCAATTTTATATTCAAGTTGAGTTGCAATGCTTGACATACAATATAGTTGTTATATTTTGAATTTATGATTAATTCAACAACTAAAGATCGTTAATATGATGATCAATAGCTCCAAACCTTATTTTATCGTATAAATTTTCTTAAAGTTTATTGGAGATTTTGATCGGCCATAGTGTTTTTTTTAACTACAAAATATGGCACATTAACTTTTTGAGAGCTCGATCATATCATGTTAATTCGTCTATTTGTTGACTGACTAATATGTCTACTACCAAATTTTGTTTGTAGTTTATTTTAGATTACCATAACTGAGCATAAAATTGACTTTGAGCAGCTAGGGTTACCTTTTCTTTCATTTTAGGTGTCATTTCAAACTGTAGTTGGTAAGTATATATGCATTTGCAATATTTTTTTTTCTCACTTGTAATATGAATTTTGTAATTTATTTCAATAAACTTTAACTACACAGAGAAAATTACAGTAAAATATGCTAGAGAAGCTATGTATTTTGTATCAAAAAGGCCGAATAAGAAGTATAACATAACCGATGATTGTATTACATCGTATGAAGCTGCATAAACATAGGTAGATGTGCTGAAGGGTCGCAAATTTCTTGGTAAAGGCCTTATTCTGTGTTTTTATCAAATTATATTCTTGATTTAAGAAGACTCTGTCCATCGATGGTGTTTGAGTAAGTATGCATTGCATCCTTATGGGATGAGTTGGGTGAGTATGTTTTTTATTAAAATATATAAATGAGCTTATCTTTATCTTTCACATCGGACCTACAAATTAAATTTTTAAAAGGCTATTATGGTTTTTGAAATTTCAAGAGATAAATAGGGGGTTTAAGTGAAGTAAAAAGAAATAGTGAAAAATATCTACTTTTTCTATGGTTGTGTTTGTTATAGGAAACAAAATAGAATATAGGAAATTTGGATTATCATGTTTGGTATTGGGATATCTACATATTTAGAACTCAAACATGAAATATAAAGCAAATAAACATAATTAAATGAGCAAAAGAAACAAATAAAAGTAAGATCGAACAAAGAACCAACTTTGAGGGTAATTAGATAACATCCACGACTCAATAATCGCACATTGGTTAAAAGTAAATATTTTAACAGTATATATGTGAATACAATACTTTGAATAGTATAAACTTAATAATGGGGAATTGTAAATCACTAAAATTGATTTAGAATTTTTAACTAAGATCACCTTATTAGGTGGATCGAGTTGTGTTATTAGGTGGACTAGATCGGGTTATTGAGTGGTCTGGGTTATTAAATGGATTGAGCTAGATAATAAAATTATTTAAATAATAAATATTCATTTTTAATTATTTACAGCGTCCTCGGGAAACTGTTTATTAAACAAACGAAGAATGGGGACTAACGTAAAACAAATCACAAACATAAAAGACTTATTATGTTTTTAGCCATGTTTTGCCATACACCCTCAAAATCTCGGAGTCCACAATTTTCATTCATTACTTTAGTGAAAGCTATTTATTTGATAAATTTATGTTAAACTTTCATATTATCTTTCAAAAAAGGAACAAAACAAATTCATAAGATTAACACAGTTATGTCATCGATATAAAAACACTCGTATCTATATTCATGAGAAATCATTTTCTAATCTCTCCAAGAAAGCTCCAAGAACTAAGGAGCCAATAAATTTATAATCTACAGTAAATATCCTTTCTTCTTGTTTTCATTTCTCCTCCTTTCTTCTCTGGCCATCTCTTGGTGCTCGCCACGCTCTGATTTTTTTTTTTTCATGATGCTGCCTAACATCAATCCTACCTTAGATAATTTTTCTGCCCAGAAAGGATTGAATGTGCCAACTAAGCGGAGTCACTTCTGTAATCATCAATACCTCAAGACAAATCGTTCACATATATTTTATCCCCAAGCAAGAATATGTCTGAAATCTTACCAATTTACACACGAATCAGAAATGACCATATATCGATTCAATTCCACGAAAAAAACAAAGATAAGATGATGGCTTCTTCAAAACACACAATAATTGGAAAATTCAGCAAATGCTTACCTAAAATGGAAGCTCTAAATCAATTCTTTTCTGAGAGAAAATTCACTGGAAAATTTACTTATACTAGTAGGGATTTTTGGAATCTGTTTCTTAAATTTTCATCCAAGAATGACCTCTGCAAGATCTGGTCCAAAGGAGTATGGAAAGTGGGTGATAACTCAATAAGACTTTTGAAATGGCTTCCTTCATTTAACCCTAAATATGTATGCCCAATAGTTCCGGTGTGGTTAAAATTGAAAACATCCCTGAACATCTGTATAATGAGGACTTCATTCGATATGTAGCTTCTTCTATTGGAAACCCTTTGAAAAATTGGATACCTTCTAAGAATCAAGCTATGTTTAACTCATGTTATGCATGGATTGAGCTTTACATTTCTCATAAAATTCATCACCAATGAGGTGGATTGAGGTGGACATTTCTCAGATACTACACTATATTCCCGGCTACCAGTCATAAAAATATGAATGTTTACTTTCTTTACGGTTTGGAGAACATGAAAGTAAGATTGTGTGATATAGCTTCAGAGTCTAATGCTTTATCTTTCCTTTATCGTGCTCTTGATGTTGCTTCAAAATCTGTAAAGCATAATTGATATGGTTTTGTGGTCATCCTAGACTGTTGGATATACGACAACTTTCTAGCTTTAAAAAGTTTTGCACAATCCATCTTACATCCATATAAGCTCGAAAATTGTTAGTTGGTTACCAAAATGATTGGTGATCTCTAATGTGCGATCCAAATCCAACTTTCATGGTCTTCAACGATCCAAATAAGATTTATGTAAGTGCATAAACTTATACTTATTATATGTTTAAATATATTTATAACATTTAACTTTACATTTTCTATAACATATTGTATTTTTTATCTTACAGATCTTCTTTGAGTCACATGAAAGCCCAATTTCCCATGCAATATATTCATCTACTAGACTATCCAGTCAATGTTGAACACGGTCGAAGGTTATATGCCTGGTAGAATAATGTACCAATTCAGAAGGATCTAAGATGTACCACAACATCAGAATTTATTAAAACCTACATATTAAAAAAAGATCTTTCCCATTACCTTTGGCCTGGATAGTCTAGCAAGATTAACGTAATTATTTACCTCTGGACGATCGTATGACAGTTTATAAAGTGCTTGGTTTGAAGATTAATTATTCAATTAAATAATATATACTTCACGAGATTGAGGACTTCGTTGGCAGTAGGTTGGAACAAGTTCACTTCATAGAAATAGATATGTAAGTATATAACTATTCCTAAAGTGTTTTATTATCCGTATCACATATTTTTGTTTAATTTATTTGCTTATGCTTCTTATTATATGTGAAATATGTTTGTGTTTAATGTTAAATTTTATCGAGTTAAGGTTTATATTTTCAAATTGTTAACACAATAACATAAAATGAATAAATTAAACAAATCAATATGTATTATATTATTATACAAATTCATCTAAATTGGTCAATTTTGTATTGATGATTATTAGATTTGGACATTCAAGATCTTCATATCCCTTGTATCGGCATATTATCAATAATTCCCAAATTGTTGCGTCTTGGCTACAAAATGCTAGCCATGTCAGACATATACGTGCGTATAGTGAGTCAGCAACAATAGAAATCTATATAAACAAATAAAAACATATTTGGATGACGATAAATTGTTATTATAAAAAAGCTTAAAATATACAGTTTAATACTTATATGGGTGAAATGGTTGTTATTAACAAAACTAAATCTGATTTCCATCATTTTAAACATCGGAAGAGATGCACCTCGTAATGATAGAAAATTGTAACTACAATTCATCAGCCTAATTGTGGTACAAAATGAGCAATACATTCAAACTTTAATGTGATCACTATCTTCATCTTCAACATTATCATACTGTTAGCTATACTTAAAGTTTCTTCATAATAGTGTATATTTTTAACAACCTTTAAATACTATTCCTTACAGTTAAATATTTGCATGTAAACATCATAGTTATCTATAAACTCATTATAAAGGCCCTTCCTAACAGCCTACCACCCATCTTATCGGTCATACAAGCCATATAATACTAATCGATACCAGCAATGCCCATAAACTCTAACTTTGTTTATAACAGTTATAATTTTTTTGTACTTAAAGATAAATGATTGTAAGTAGAATTTTGGATCAAGAAGTAATTGTTTAGAACTAATACTATAGCTCAGTATGATATGACTAAATAACAACGTCATCGAAGAAATTCCAACTATCGCAAGTTTATCTAGTAGAATACTATGATCATTAGCTTGTATTGGTAGTTACAAATTAACATGTTTAATTATGGGTGTAATTCATTTTATTTTACGCACTTTAAACAAAGAAGTTTTAAGAAGGTTACGTATCGAAGTTTCACTATCTTTTTTTAGAGTCTATCACATGTTAATAATATGATTTATCTTATTTAAAAGACGATGCAACAACATATTATTTTTGTTTGGTATGTGGACGACCATAATAATTCTGTTTCTATAAGGGTTCGAAAATGGTGGATGTTTTCGATACACAGCTTCAAACTATTTCTTCTAAATATGTTCAATGCGTCATTCATCGTTGGTATGCATGCCCTCAGTTACAATTTTATCCATTTATTTCTTTCAAGAGCTCTATTATGGTTAGGTTTATTCGTATCATTATATATAACATTTTCCAATGATAATAAAGATCTTAAAAAGGTGCACCTATGCCTTTATATAGTCACTTATGATTCTGGTCAAACACGAGATATCGTTCGCGGATCGTATCGTATAAATTTATATTTCATCCAATATCTCAGTTTCAGTAGCCATCCCAATTTCATCCCAAGTTCATCAACAATATCATGATCTTTAGCACTTTCAAATTCGTTAAGAAAGAATTCTAAAGTAATGATAGAGACCTTACCTCTAATGTTTTTTGAACATTTTGTCTCCAGATCTATTTTATCTTATATATTGACTATTTTGAAATGATGATTTAATTGCACAGAATTGCATATCAACCAAAGAATAAACCTTACCTCAAAATAACTCGAATTTAAGCTTGCTCAAATTTAAATAATGCTTAAGGTTAGACACTCTCCACCTGGTTAATGATCGTCTATTCCAAATGTATAAACTTGTTAGTTTTCCAACAGAAAATTATTAGGGAAAAACAATAACCAAGACTTTTTGATGTATTTGATTGCTTGAGGATAATTATATAGTCACGTTTCACCTTAATACGAACATTCTAGAATTCATGTTATGAATTTGACTACGCTATCTTTTTTACGTGGATGAAAACATATTATGACATGTTTTCTATTAAAGTACTTATTCATTTTCCTTTCAACATTCAATGTTAATGTGCCATCGAAAAAACATGTGCATTATGTTTTAGAACACTTGTTATGGAAAGTTCATCAATGCAAAGTCTCTATCTCGTCAAAACTACGAAAAATTCTTCAATACTATTAGACATAATCAATGATTTCAAATAATATAATACCAATTTAAAAATATTTACTTTCTACCGAACACAAACGAAAAATGCAACGCAATAAACCAAACTAGTAGATGCTACTTCGATGATCTCAAATAACGATATCTCATACCTTATTGTTTTGTAAGTTCTATCAATTATAAACACTATTAAATATATTTATAATAAGTACATACTAACCGGATGTGCAAAAACAATATTAGTAGTAATATTAATTCCATCATCGTTGTAAATAATAGCAGTAATAATATCATTTTCATCATTGCTAGATCATGCCATTCAAAATAACGATACCTTTTGAGTTCACTTAACATGTTTTGCAATTGTGACTGATAGACTTTCTCTAATATCCGGTTTTTTTGTCGAGCGTTGTATACAATGCATATTGACGATACATTTTCTTCGTTTAACTTTTTACTATGTTCAAAATTTCTCTCGGAAATTTCCCATGAATGTAGAACATTCTAAACATTCCAACTTTTCTTTATACAAATGTCCCACGTATGAATGATAGTTTAAGTGTTTAAAATTTAGATACATTTAAGCTCTAAATAACAACCACTTTTTATATTAGCTCGACTTTCTCTTATGATCTTTTATGGGTACTGCTGATTATACCATCTAGATCTCTCACATTCAAAAAATATTTGAGGATTCTTTCTACTATGTAGAGATTTATGTTGATAACCAATCTGTTTTATTTTTTAGTCTTCTTAACCCATTTAACTAATCTATCTCGTGTATAATATTCTATTATGAAAAAAGCATGATTGTAATCAATAATGAAATCCTCTATCATATCTCTATGTACCATTTTCATCTCGCAATTCCAAAAACATAAAAAATGAAAATAAATAAACAAAAAATAGACCCAAACCATAGAACAACAACTATAAAAATAAACCGCATGCTAATTGGTGCTACAAGGGGTTCAAACTAGCGATACAAAGAGTTCAAACCTGTGGTATAAAGGGTTCGAACCGGTGGTACAATAGATTCGAAACAATGGTACAAAATATTCGAACTGACGGTACCATGTATTTAAACTGACGATATAACTGGTTGGAACCATTGGTACTCAGGTTCAAATAATGATGCTGACATGTTATACTACCGGTTTTCAAGTACACATCAGTAGTTCACTCCTCAACCGGTGGTGCATCCCTATGTTAGGGACACACATTTTAATAAAAATACAAAATTATGGTTTAACTTGTTTTCTGTCGACTGTGTTTATGTTGAAATTAAAATTTTATATAAAAAACTATTTTCTTCGTAAATAAGGTTTTAAGATTTAATGATCTTTTTTATATTTTGTTGTAAGATTTGAAGTTAGTTTTGTGATAATGATATGTTTAGTGTTTATCTTATTGATAAGAATTTTGTAATGAAATAGAAAATAAAAATATATGGGAGAAGAAAGTAAAAAATTATTAAGTAGCTATTGTTTTTGGCTAGAAATCACCATTGATTCCTCGTGTTTCACCCGTGTATCATATTTGTCCTTGATCTTCAATTTTGTCTCCCACTCATCCTTTATGTTTCACGAATTTTCAAGATCAACCCCATCTGACACGTGGCACCCCAAAATCCCAAGTTTTGTATCACTTTTGGTCCCCAATTATTCGTCCAATTATGCTCCTTCTTTAGCCCAGTCACGTGTCTAGTCATCCGTCACGTGTTTTTACTTTTCGATCATTAATATTTTACTATTTACCACCTACCTAATATTTTAACCTCACTTAAATTTAAAGGGTTGGACCAGGATCAAAACATTAAGCCCAACCCATGTGGTCGCCTCCTATTGAACTGACACTACACATGTAGGTAAAATAACCTTACAATATAACTCTTCATAAGGTTTGTTTTTTGTTCTCCAATAAAATTAAAGATATATTACCATGTGCTAAAACTGCTATCTTTGTGGCTTTACCACCACATCTGTCACAATCTGCTCCCACGTACATGACTATTTTTTCTGTATAATTCACTAAACTGATGAAGAATTCATCGTACTATATATACTAATGTTGTAAATATAGATAGTATACTATTTACCTTCACGTTTTAGGAAAAAAAATGAACTAGAATTGTAAAGTTAACCCCTCTTTCTCTATCTAGAAACAAAAGAGATCTCACTATGTTTTTGCTTAGTTGGATTTCACTATATAAAATAATATATTTTAAGAGAGATATTGTAAGGTTTATGTTGAGGAAGTCAAATTGAATGGCGATACACTTTTCTTCTCTGCAATTTAAAGAGAGAAAATAAGAAGAAGATGAGAGAGAGACAAAGAAAAAAAAGAGTGACTTTCTTATAAATAGAGAGCTTAATTGGCTTGTGTTTGGGTAAATTAAGGTTGGGTAACTTAGGTTTGGGTTTATTGTTTTGAACCGGGTCCAACCCACTTCAATCTAAGTAAGATTAAAAAGATTAGATAAATGGTAAATGACAAAAAAATAATGGTAAAAAGTAAAAACACTCGGCGGCTGACTGGATTAGTGACTTGGCTGAAGGAGGGGGATAATGGGCAAACATTTAGGGGACCAATAGTGACACAAAACTTGAGAGTTTGGGATGCTACGTGTCAGACTTAGTGACAAAAAACTTGAGAGTTTGTGATGCCACATGTACGAGGGGATTGATCTTGCAAATTTCTAAAATGTGGAGGATGGGCGGGAGACAAAAATAAAGATCAAAAGACTAGTATGATACATGTGTGAAACATGGGGACCAATGGTAATTATTAGTCGTCAACCCGACGTGCATTTATTTTATAGTGATATATAGTTTTTAATTCTAATTTTAGTGTAGAATTGCTTTTGGCTTTCTTACTTTGTAAGAAAGCCCTATTGGACTCTTGTAAAGCTTTTTCTCTTGTTAATGGATTTTATTTTTGGCCACAGCTAAAACGAGACCCACATTTTTCTTAGAGTAAGACCCCCAAACCATTTTTTTTTCCTTCAATGTGAAATGACCAACTACCCCCACTATATAAAACCCTCAAATTCAGCCTACAACTCTCTCTCTCTCTCTCTCACCCATCCACTCTCTCTCTCATCTACCACTCTCTAAAACTAACCATAAACCCACCAAACATTCACAAAAAACTAACCATAAATCATAAAAAATTCAGCCTCCATTGATTTGAGTGACTATAACGACGATTTTAGCTGCAATCTTGAAGATTTTCGTTTGGACGAGGATGAGCCACTAACTGACCATCTGGATACATTCCCTAAGGTACAAATTTAAGAATTAGACTAACAGAAAAAAATTCGCATATTTTCGTGCGTCGCGTTGTACGCTACTATGCAAGAACATGCGAAGAAGATGCAAAATCACACATGTGCGCAAGTTTTGATAATTAAGGCATGATTTTGTGCTTTGATTTTCCCAAATCCAGACACTTTCATGTCAAACTTTTTGTTTGTGTTCTTATTTCGCTTTTAGATAAATGTATGAATTTGTTAACAATTGAATGAGTTAGTTAGTTGTTATTTTGTAAAAAAAAACTTGTTGTTTATAAAATGAGTTATTTCGGTTGTTGAATTGAATGAATTACGATATTGTAGTAATTTTTTATGCTTTATGTAGGGACCGGAAGTAGCATCATGTAACATGGCCGATTATAGTAATTTTTTTTACTATGAATAGTGTTTACACAAAATCGGAATTGCTTGCATGGGTTGATAAGGAAAGCAAAAATATAGGATTCATTGTTTTGGTCGATAAAGATGACGATGGTAGTAAAAACGGGAAAACTCCGAGGCTATATATTAAGTGTGAAAGGCACAATTTCTACAAATCGAGGCCTGGTGGGATTGTGAAGAGGCACCAAGAGTGTTCATAAAAAAATATGGTTTCCCATTCACGCTAAGGGGAAATCCAGTTTTAGAATTACCCAATTATTAGGAATTTGTAGTGAGAAATGGGAAACACAAATACCAACCATTTCTACACTTGGATGGTCATTCACGAGCCTCGAGGCTAAAAGCAGAAGAAGATGAGTATTTTTATAAACTCACAACATAGTTCTCGACCAAAAGATATATACTGTGGTTTGAAGCTAAGAGATCCAGAAAATGTATCTAACTCGCATACCATCTACAACATGCATAAAAAACACCATTTGGTAGATAGAGTGGGCAAAACCCAAATGTAATACTTGTTCGGTCAGTTAAAACAACACGAATACTATGTCTGGGGCAAACAAACAAAAAACCTGACGAGATCCTTGAATTGTTTTTTGCCCATCCTACAAACATCGATCTGTTGCGCACTTTTCCTCAAGTTCTTATAATGGATAGCACGTACACGACTACAAGGTATAAAATGCATTTGCTAGAAATAGTTTTCCAAACTTTGACGAAGAAGACCTTTTGTATAACTTTTGTTTTTATGAGATCCAAGAAGCAAGACAACTACACGTGGGGATTGAACGTTCGAATGAGAATGATGGTGAATAACATGTGCGCGTTACCAAATATTATCGTCACCGATAGAGAGTTGGATTTAATGAACACTATCGAAGATGTATTTCAGGATGCAACTCATTTGCTACGCACTTAGCACATCAATATGAACATTTGGTCATACACTAAGAAAGTTTTGCCTAAAGCAGACATGGCTGAAGAGTTTCTAGAATTTTATGCCTCGGTTTCCCATTCAGCGACAATCGAAGATTATAACAAAAACCTTGCCGAGTTACACCAAGCCTACGACTATTGTCCCAAGGTTCTCGATTATGTTATGCAACAATGGATAGACCTTTACAGACACAAATTCTTTAATATCCACACGAACAAAATTAAACATTCGGGCAACCACACTAGCAACCAGTGAGTTATATTGTCATATTTATACATTACTTAATTTTATTAATTGTTAAACTTCTAAATAATTTAATTTTATGTTATAGGGCGGAGATTGCTCACTCGAGCCTAAAACGGGTAATCGGCACAAGTCTATGCACGTTTGAGAAATTTTGGGATAAAGTTCACTCGTTGTTCCACATTCAACACTCTACCATATATAAAATATTTGAACAAAGTTTGTTTTGTCATAGACACACATCTAGGGGGCTATCTATAGAGAAATCAAAGGTAAAATTTCATGTACGACCATAAAGATAATAGAGAAAAATGTTCAAAAGGCCGGGGAATTCCGGTTCACTCCCGTAATGTGTGGTTGTGTTATTAAGAAAACATATAATTTACCCTGTGCATGTAAATGTGCTATTATCGTGAATGAAGGTAGGGCAATTCGACCGGAGGAATGTGATATTTACTGAAGTACTTTAGAGATCAAACTTAGGGATAATGTTGGTGCCGAAGACGAGATTACAAGGAAACTCTCCTTAATAGATAGTACTATCCGCGCTTACGGTCCGTAAGTGCAAGACTATATTATAAAAAAATAATACAAATCCTATATCCTGCTAGAAGTCATGTTTTGGAACCTAAAGAGCCGGTTATCACCAAAGGTTGAGAAAAGGTCGGCACAGACAAATCAACTAAACGGAACCCATCCGGTTTCAAATACGATGGTAGTTTAGGTGCTAGCACTCCCAGTACGATAGGTAGTACGACCGCCTCGATAGCTAAATCATGTTTAGTACCCAAAACCAAATCCAAATCCAAATCCCAACCAAAAAATGAGAAAGTGACTCGATCCAAAAAATCGAATAAGGGAAAATAATTTAGCGGGTATGAGAATTATTTTCTCAACTACTTACACGACTACATAACTAACGTCGAAGATGTAGCTCCTGACGGTAATTGCAGATTTAGGGCCGTAACTTTATCGATATAAATTTTTCGGTCAATGTGATCTATGGGAGAAGATTTATGATGGTGCGCAACACGATGATAACCTATTACGAAGAATTGATTATTTCAAAATGTATGAGCACGACAATAGGCAATGGATGATATTACCCGACTTTGGCTTGGTGATAGGCACTCAATATCAATGTATAGTATACCACGTATCTCTCCAACTTTCATATGCGTATCTTCCTTTGAGTGGTGTGCCTCCTCAATCGTAACATACGATAGAAGTTGATATTGTTTTCGTGCATGGTAACCACAAAAAAGACGGATTTCATATTACCAAACTAAAAAGAAGACGAATTCCAAACATAAAAGTATCTAAATATTTTAAAACAACAAAGTCTCAAACGTAAAACAAAGTCTCAAACCATAACACATAAAATACATAAGACGTAAAACAAAGTATCAATCCCTGTATTAGCGCGCAAGCCGATAATACTCGTCTAAGGGTCCGCGAAGCGCCTCCATACTCATGCCAGGGTTACTCTCCTCAATGTTCTGCATCTCGAGCAGGTGACCCGTCAAATCATACAACCTGGTGGCATGAGTGGGGGTGGAGGGGTTCACCTCTACAGGTGCATCGTCGTGGTGTGAATCAGGATCAGTAATGATGAATTACAGGTTTTTCGGTACCCATGCATAGTAGATCAAGGTGGTACCATCCTTCTGACCTGCAATATAATCTCCACCTTGTAGACTAGGGTCAATAGTACGAGACTCCCAATTATTCCAGGTGTATACGTCGAAATTGTAAATAGTATTCGCACAGTGAACCCTACTAGAACCAGTAAGAATAGGACGTAGCACACCAGGTACCTGTATTGAAACTATAAGTCTGTAGCATCTACATAAAACATCGAATATATTGAATCGAGTAAACCATAATTTTTACCTGCTGAATGTGACCCATCTGTCTAGCCACTCGTAGTGGATAGTATACTTCGACAATGTCAAAAAACTTCAATGTTGCATCTTTCCAAGCTACGTGAGCATAACCCCAAACATTCCGTATGTACGAATACGTCATGAACGATACCTACAAAACATGAACAAATGTTTAAAATATATCAATCGAGAGTAAATTACAATATTATTATGGAAATTAAAAATTAAAATAACTATAACTTACATCGTGCTCGGTGAAGGTAGCAAGGTAATTACGAACACCATTTCGAGCTTGTTGGTTTGTCGAAATGGTGGAGGCGTATACTTGCACATTGCAGGTCGTGCGATACTGAATTTGGAGTATTGCACAAGAACAAATATGGGGAAATGATCATAAATCCAAGCTTCTAAAAGGCCAATGAATCCAGACATACCAGCCGTGGTGTGCAGGCAAGCCTTGTATAGCTGGAGATATAGTTGACATAATATTACTTGTCCCCAATTCTACCTCCCCGAACTACTATAATCATCGACGAACTGCCAGTAGTCGAGGTTTATGTTGTTGTCTGACTTGTTGTCCAATATGGTACAACCAAACAAGTGCAATATATAACCCAAGTAGCTCAGTGTACATCAGCATAAAAAATAACATCATCAAAATACATTGCAATACAAAATTTTCTTTTCAGCTATGCGAGGCGAACGTGCCTCTTGCCACCCCCTTTGTTTTGGTCTTTTTTCCGCAACCAACTTCTCAACAGTGTATCCGAGCAGGCGCGTGTAAGTCGTATTCCTCGCATCCGCAGTAGGATACTTATAGGTATCGCAGTTCACCCTTATAGCAGGAAGACCCGTAATGATGTGCACATCGTCCAATGTCACTGTTAACTCACCAAAAAAGAAATAGAATGTGTTGGTCGCATGATGACATCACTCTAAAAATACCTCTACCAAATGGTCGTTGGTAGCCCATCATGCGAGGCACTCAACGATGGGTCCAAAACATGTACCCATCACCTTATCACGAATGCGGGTTTGTTCCGCAGTAAGATCCCGACCACGGTGAGTATGGTACATAGCGAAGCACTGCATATATAACCTCGTCTATAAAAAAAATATACAACATAAACAAATATGCAATATAAAATTAAACCAATATATTCAATAACCACAAACAAATATAAAATAGTAGCCAATATATACCTAAACCAATGTATTCAACCTAAACCAATAACCATATGCCAAACCAATAACAACATTATAAAACATAATTGTAACATTACCAACTACATCACTTAAAAGCTTACGTAATTTTTGAAAACGCTATAAGCCCCGTGGTCCTTGTATGAGTGAAATGCAGAATATAGGTCAATCACATGGCCGTTAAACCTACGAAATTGTTGCTTTGTAATTCGTTGGCGATGGGCGGGCACGACAACCAAATCTCATTGCACACAGACTCGTGCGCTTCTTGACGTTTCACCCTGGACCATCTCATCACCCGTATCAACGTCCGACCTAATAGAAGAGCGTTGACGAGGAGGCATAATGCAATCATGTCCAAAAACGTTTGTCAAAACTTTCAAGAAACTATTTACAATTACGTAACAAATTACTAAATAACTAAAAAACAAATAAAAATATCACAATGGAATTGAGCAGATACATTTTAACACGTACAAAATAAATCGGAGGTGAATAATGAGTTAAAACTCAAAACAACATGGAAACAATAATTTCCACGCACGATCATGCATCGAATTGGTAAATTCACTCGCGATCGTGCGTCGAATTGCCAAATTTCAATATTTTTGTTAGGGCAATGCGACTCACGATTTCGTGTGTCGAAATACCGGATGCGCGCATGTTCTTGGGTGCATCTGGTATTTCGAAGCACGGAAACGTGGGTTGATTTTACCCCGAACAACAGTCATAGATCCAAAAGCCAAGGCATGCTATACTACACCAAATCAACCTATTAGCATACCAAATCGAAGCTAAGAACCTAACTAAGCTCATACATATAATCATAGATCCAAACAAAAACTAGAATTGTAAAAAAAATCGATTTTTTATTATGAAAATATACCTCTAAATATAACTATAAATAGAGATGAAAATTGAAAAAAAAAATCACCATGATGAAGAGAATTCACATTTTAACGGATGTACGTAGTTTTGAACCATCTAAAATTTGGAAAATATGAGTTAGAGAGATTTAGAGTTTTCTAGAAAATAAAAAACGACTTAATTTTACAATTTTGGAGGGTTATAAAAATGACAATTTTGTAAATATGCCCGAGGCCTCGTTATATATATAAAAAAGTCTCGTTTAGCCTAGCCCTTTTATTTTATAAAAAAACATAGATAATGATATAGCTTACATTTAACGCGCGTTAACCCGACGCACGGGTAAATCATATAGTCCAACTGCACATAACATATTTCTTTTTCTCCCTCCTTTAAACCCAGAATCTTCGTTCCCTCTTCTTCTACTTCTTCAGTCGTCTTCTTCTTCAGTAGAGGTACCATTCTCGTTTATTTCATTCTCTATCCACTTTATCATCTATTAATTTGATGCATATATCATACATGTTTCTCTCTTTTTAATCTTCGCATCATCGCTTGTTCTAATTCCACAGTTTCAATGGCTAATTTTGGGGCAGCTTCAAATACGAATTCAAACCCTAATAAATCTGTCGAGGTATTGATTCGTCAACTTAGTTTGTATTTTTTATCTGATTTTGGCATCTGTATATCCGAGTTTATTGTTTTCATTTTCCTGAATAATTATGAATGTTGTGCAATCAAATTCTCGAGTGGTGACGATTATAGGTGAATGCGCCACCGAGTGATTCTGTGAGCAGCCTTGGTTTCAGTCCTAAGGCTGATTTACTTGTTGCCACCTCATGGGATAATCAGGTTAGTCATAGCTCTTGTGTAGTTTTCGTGAAGTGGGTTTATTCTTGGCTTTTTAACGGATTTTGTTTTATCATCGCACTTATGTTGAATTTAATTGACAGGTGAGGTGTTGGGAGGTATCTCGATCAGGGAATACTTTAAACACTACACCAAAGGCATCAATATCACATGATCAGCCGGTAATAATTCCTATTTAATTGCATTTCCAGCCCTAGTTTTTTTTTTCTATATTTAGTTGGTAATGATAGTTTTTTGTTTTTTTGTTTTGCTTAAGGTTTTGTGCTCTGCTTGGAAAGATGATGGAACTACAGTCTTTTCTGCTGGCTGTGACAAGCAAGTTAAGATGTGGCCTTTAGGTGGTCAACCTGTGACGGTTGCTATGCACGATGCACCTATCAAAGACATTGCTTGGATCCCTGGGATGAATCTCCTAGCAACAGGAAGCTGGGACAAGACACTCAAGTAAAAATTCTCTATTCCTTAATTCATACATATTAGAATGAATGCTTATATATAAAGATCAGCTTAGGGGTTTTGTATATAGTAATATGTATAGAACATTTACTTTAGAGAAGTCTAGGGATCATAAGTATAATTATTCTACAAGTATAAGATTTGTGTAATTCTTGGGTTGGGTCATTTGAGTGGGACGTGTATTTTGTCCGATCCTTTTCAAAGTAGAAGAATATTCTTCATGTTGATTTAGTTTATATCTTCTTTTATGCTTTCTATACTTTTTCTGTGCTTTGCTACTGTGTTTGTTGTTTGCCAGACTTGCCATTTTTTCGTATTGTTTGGAGTAGATATACCTCGTTTCTTACTTTCCTTTCCTGAATTAGGTACTGGGATACGAGGCAGTCTAATCCAGTTCATACTTTTTCTGTGCTTTGCTACTGTGTTTGTTGTTTGCCAGACTTGCCATTTTTTCATATTGTTTGGAGTAGATATACCTCGTTTCTTACTTTCCTTTCCTGAATTAGGTACTGGGATACGAGGCAGTCTAATCCAGTTCATACTCAGCAACTTCCTGACCGTTGCTATTCTCTATCTGTGAGACATCCACTGATGGTTGTTGGCACTGCAGATCGAAATTTGATCATTTTTAACTTGCAGAACCCTCAGGTAATCTTCAGACTCTATACACCTTGAATTTATGTCCATGCATAGCAAATGTTAGAAATGCAATGCAGTTGGGTACTATAATTGTTTGCCTGCTGATTGGGAAAATATTATCTGCTTCTATCTATCTCCAGTTTTCTAGTCTTGTCATTGATTAAAGGGTAGATTACTTTTCTTTTTTTCTGAGATACTGTAAAATTGAATTTTAGATGTGTCCACTGTCCAGTAAGTTCAGTCATCTCTCTTAGTGAACGAATTGTGTATTCAAACAGACGGAGTTCAAAAGAATTGTTTCGCCGCTGAAGTATCAGACAAGATGTGTTGCTGCATTCCCTGATCAGCAAGGATTTTTGGTATGCAATTATTCATTCCCATATTTCCTTTCTTATATCATTCATTATTTCTTACAATACGAGGCCATTTTTGTGTTAGTTCTGCAATTTTTCATAGTCAGTTTCTTTGTTTAGCTAGACCTGATTGGTTGACTTTGAGATGATTGTAAAATCTGGTGTAATAAACTCACTAGGTTGGTTCGATAGAGGGAAGAGTTGGTGTTCATCATCTGGATGATTCACAGCAGAGCAAGAACTTTACCTTCAAGTGTCACCGCGAAGGCAATGAAATATATTCTGTCAACTCTTTGAACTTTCACCCTGTAAGCTTCTTTTTTACTCACCTTTTTGTTATTTGCCATACTATTGTTTTTGTTGGTGTGAAATAGTTTTTCTTCAAAGTTCAAACTTAGTAGCTTTATTCTCTATAGTTTGGGAATTTTGGTCTAATTTCTTGAAGTAAATATTAACTCCCTCTTAAATTGACTGTTGTTTTATTTAGGTACATGGTACATTTGCAACTGCTGGTTCTGACGGTGCTTTTAATTTTTGGGACAAGGATAGTAAACAGAGACTCAAGGTAAATTCAGAATCCTTTTAGATGCTGCTTCATTCATGCTTTAAATCCTCATGGTTGCTCTTACTGTGTTTGTTGTTTCACTACCTTACATCCTTTTTACTGAAGGTTATTTATATTTCTAATGGTTTGGAAAATAAATGGCTTGTCTTAAAAGTATATTTTGTAACCCTTATTTGTGTCTGAGCTTGATAGTTATGTTTTCATTTTACTTATTTCTCTAATTATTGGTGGTTGGAATAGTATTTGGTATTGGATTAGTTTCTTGCTTGCCTGCATATTGAAGTTTGCCAAGGACGTAATAGTATTTTCTATAAATTTCAGGCCATGCTAAGGTGCAGTCAGCCCATTCCTTGCGGTGCCTTCAATCACGATGGCTCAATATATGCATACGCGGTATGTTTTGTATCCCTTATCGTGTACTTCAATATTTCCTGGGAAATGTGTCATGTAGATACTATTGAACATTTCGCATAATTTTTATTATCGAAGTGAGATAAATGAAACCTTTATGTTGATCACCCTTCATGTAGAGTAATAGCATTGTTTAAGTCAGGCTTCAGTTTGAACAATCAAATTTTACAATCATTCCCATTTCTTTGATGATTTATTTTTGCTGAAAACATGTAATAATTTTTTTACTATGACCTAATTATTGTCTACGGGGTTTATTATTCATTTTACCTATAGGTATGCTATGACTGGTGCAAAGGTGCAGAAAATCATAACCCAGCAACAGCTAAGACAAGCATTTTCCTGCACTTGCCTCAGGTAAATGTGGCCGCCACATCGATTTTCTTTTCTTATTATGTAAAGGACTATTTTATTATATATATTCAGATATTAACGGTGAGCATGTTTTGGCAACGCAGGAAAATGAAGTTAAAGGCAAGCCACGAGTCGGAACTAGTGGCAGAAAATGAGCTTTGAATAGGCGACTATTTTTGTTTTGTTTTCTCCTAGTGATATGGTACATGAGGACTTAGGATATTTTTTCTTATCAGCATGTAGGTTCTAATTAGGAATGAAACAGCTGTGATTCTTCTCTTCTCCAGTGATATATGGTAATGGGTAAGAGTGTTCTATGTTTTAGTCTGTTTCTGCGCAGCATAGTCATTGGCAACACCTTTTGTTTAAGGTTTAGACATACTGATCAGAAAAATGAGTTGAATTCAGTTTCGATTCAAGCAATGAAAGTATATGCGCGATACTGCCTTTTTTATACTTTATTGTTATTACATAATGGGTAAAGTAAGGCTAAAAAACTTGACGCCTTCTCCATGTTTGCCGGTTGTTACAGTAAGTAGGTCTCTACATTTTATAAAAATAAACATTTTCTTTTCCATCTTAACCCGACTTCGCTTCCATGGGGCTAACGTAGACACAATAAAATACTAATTTCATTTTTTACTTGACTTATGCGTAATAAATCTGACTTATAATCCATATCCGGCTCAAATTAATCAAAATCAAACGTAAGTCCATTTTTATAAATCAAAATCGACCATCCTAATCTAATCCAACTTAAAACCTAATAAATCAAAATTAATCCGGATCTATTACCATTGGTTATGCTTCTCAACGTGCAATTTCCACAAACCTTAGAATACCAAATCCTCTCTTCTCTGTTAACTTGTTCAAATCTTAGTATTTAGATCTTAGTATTTCAATCTTGATGTTTCATTGTCAAATCGTTTATTCTTTTTTCAAGTTCAAAATTTCAACTTCTCTTTGAATACTTTCCAAATAAATTGACGCTGCATTCTATATTATGCATTTTATATTATTAGTGAATATTTTTCTAGCTGGAGCTTAGATTTTTAAACAAAGATAAGAAAATTTCTATAAGATTTTGTTACTTCCATGGTTCGAATTCAATTATTTGTCATCACATTTTTTAGGCAGAACTCACGTAGTCGCCAAAACTCTATTAGTACCAAGATCTGGAATCTCATTCCCGAATCGAAAAAGTGGCTTTAGCAGCGAAAATCCAATAAAGGATACGAATCAAGAACCAATTTCGGGAAATGCACACTGAAACTACGACAGACATTATAAAACAAGTTTGTGATACAAGACCC
This sequence comes from Limnanthes douglasii subsp. nivea, assembly GCA_036936605.1. NCBI lineage: Eukaryota > Viridiplantae > Streptophyta > Magnoliopsida > Brassicales > Limnanthaceae > Limnanthes > Limnanthes douglasii. Next base: position 188,542,197 of record JAUPFV010000003.1, on the reverse strand, counting down.
AGGTAGGAACGAATTTTGATTTCCGATTTTCTTTCTTTAAATTTCGCTGATCTTTTGATTTCGTGAGCTATAGATGAAGCAAACAAATGTGTTATTGTATCTCTTTCATTTTTTTTAATCTGACTATTTTAATTTTGGTTATTGGGTTTTAAGTTGGGTTTTAAGTTGGGTTAAACTAGGATGAACCGACTTTAATTAATAAAATTGGGTTTGGATCGGACTTAGACATGATATGAGTTATAGGTTAGGGTTATTAAGATTAGGTAAAAGTAAAAAATAAAATTGGTATTTTTACCATATCCACATCAGCCTACTACGTGTATGCTAACGTGGAAAGTTAAAAAATATTTGTGAAAGGGAAGTAGGTAAAAAAGAGTTTATTTATTACCTTTTTGGAAAGGTGAGAAACCTATTTATTATAGAAGTAAAAAATGGAGACTAATGTAAGACAATAAACAAACATAAATGACCTTCTGGCTTTTTCGTTTTTTCGCCCAGTAAAATAATAATATTATAACTATTTTATAAATAAAAATACTGACAAATAATAATTATTCTTATTTAGAGCATTTTTGGTCAATATATAATTCGGTTAATTTTTTTTATAATTTAAATTAAATTATATTCTATTTTTTTTTGAAATTGTATGAGAAAACAAAAAAGTTATATTTATTGTACAACTGTTGAGGTATATTTATTAAATTTAAAATTTATGAATTTAAGGTATTTTTATAAGGAAAATTGTGCTTAAAGTACCTACTCAACTATTATACTGTCCTATAATATCCAAATTTCATTTTATTACTACTTAATACCCATCCTAACTATTTAACTCATACTTAATACCCAAGATTATACCAACATTACCCTCTATCTACTATATAACAAGAAATTTTTGTTTTCTTTCCCATTTCCAGCTTTTGAAGATTTGACATTTGAAGCCGCTTTCAAACTACCTAACCCTACGACAAAAAAATTCACTAAGAATCCCAAATATTTAGGTGACTAGAGAGTCTAAGATTGGTATATTTACATAATCTCGATATAAAATACTTCTAAGTACTGTTTTGTTCGTATAATAGTTGATCATACGTAGGTGGTGGATTTGAAGGTCTGTATTTTTTCATCTTAGGTGTTTCTTGTAGCTATTGGTGCATAACTACTCATTGCGAGGTTGGTTGGTGAATTCTGGGTTCACGTATGTCTATTTTTACTAGTGTGTGATCTAATATAGCGTAGTCGACTGTTTTCTCTGTTTTTTTTCCGAGCTATGTTTATTCCATAATCGAAAGGCTTAATCATTGTTTAATTAGTTATATACTGTTTTTTAGTTGATTCAATGTTTTTGAGCGTGAAAAATATATAGACTATGTGTTATTGGTGTCCAGGCATGCCTGATAGAGATCGCGATTTTTTTGGGAGAATATGCGAATTGTTTGGTATTTTAACATGTAGAAGATGCGCGTTGCTTGCAATATGGGAACGCGAGTTGTTTGTTTTCCTGTTTTGTGAGTTGTATGGCTAATAAAAAATAGAAACTGCGGGTTTTGTATAATAGTTCGTTTTCTTTGTACAATATTACAATGCGAGTTGTGTACATTATATTGAGAAACTAGGAGTTGATTTGATGACATTTGATAATGCAAGTTGTATGGTAAAACAAAAGATAGTTGTATATGTTATTGCACGTTCTTTATATAATATCAATAATGCGATTTGTGCACATTTTATTTATGGAACTGAGAGTTATATTGATGACATATGAAATTGCGAGTTGCACGGTAAAACAAAATAGAACTGATAGTTGTATATGTTATTGCGTGTTCTTTGTATAATATCAATAATGTGAGTTGTGCATATTTTATTTATAGAAATGAGAGTTTCATTGATGACATCTCATATTGCGAGTTGTATGGTAAAACAAAATAGAATTGATAGTTGTATATGCTATTGCGTGTTCTTTGTATAATATCAATAATGCGACTTGTTCGCATTTTATTTAGAGAACTGAGAGTTGCACTGATGACATTTGATAATGCGAGTTGTATGGTAAAACAAAATAGAACTGATAGTTGTGTATGCTATTGCATGTTCTTTGTATAATATCACAATGCGAGTTGTGCACATTTTATTTAGAGAACGGAGAGTTGCATTGATGACATCTGATGTTGCGAGTTACATGTCCAATTGAGGATTGTATAATATCAACACTGCGAGTTGTTCAAATAGTATACTGAGAGTTATTCATTTGCGTTTTTGCGTGTTGTTTGTTATTACTAACTCACCTATTGGTATTTTTATATCACATTACTGCTTTATAATTGTTCAATACAGGGTAAGGTATGTCTAAACCACGAGTTTGTATTCTAAAACATGGTCACCAAAGTGCAATTGTGCCTTTCATGGAGTTCGAAAGCTTTCAAAGTACCCAAGAGTACATAGAGAGCAGATGGGATAAGCTGATCAGAGGTAACTACATTATTACCTACTCCTGCGGGGATCATAAGAATTGTTTCTTTAATAATGAGAAAGAGAAAGATTTTGTTGGTTTAGAGTTATATCTTGATTTGGAGCATTTAAAACGAGTTAGTTTTGTCATAGAAAAACAAGTCCTTGATAAAGGTTCTGAGGGTTCTGGTCAAAAGCGTAAACAGCTGAGCATAAGTTTGGGAGAACCGTCTCATAATCAACTAACTAGCAGGGAGAGTATTAATGGTTTAGTTAATTCTGATCAGAGGAAAAAACAACTTGCTACTACTAGCTGGACTGATGCTATCACAAATATTGGTCAAATTTTTTAAGAAGGTGCTGCAGCTCTAAGGTTATATTTATGCCGATACGCTTTAGAGCTTGGTTTTTATTTCAAATACATGCATAATACAACAAACAAGATCACTGATTATTGTGAAATAAAATTCACAAGCGGATGCAAATAGAGACTTTATACATCAATTGATTCCGACACCGGCTTAATGAGGATTAAGAGGTATGTTTCGCACCATACTTGCATTCCTGTTTACTCCCTAAAAAATAAGAGGCATATGCATTTGATTTTGGATTTGATTGTGAAGGAAATTCATGATTCTATCTGGATATGCCATTCATTGACACCAAAACTATATAATCGTATGTCAAACAAGACTACGATTTAAATATCTTATACCGTCTGTCATGGAATGCTTTAGAGAAGGCATGAAGGGAAGTTTTGAAAGATAGTTTAAGTTCTTTTAATTTATTAAGGGGGTACTTCAAATGATTGAAGAGCCGTGATATTACTACCGGGTGCCAATTGGAATTTTCAGCTGGAAACGTCTTCAAGCGTTGTTTTATAACATTCAGTTCATGTCTTCAAGGTTTCCATTTATGCCATCTGATGTTGTATGTCGATGTAACCCACTTAACCGACAAATATAAGGGTGTATTGCTTTCTGTCGTAGGAAAGGAAGACCTGAACGATTAGTTTCATGCTTTTGTTATAATTTGATAGATTGCGAGAATTTTTGAAAATTATAACATTCAGACTGCGAATTGTATGTCAATCAAGTGCGAGTTATTTGATATTACGCAAGTTGTTATTGATAAGGAAGAATAAAAGATGAGGGAGATAATTGCGAAGTACTTTAATTAGGCAAATATTGTAAAATATGTATTAGAAAAGGACTAATTATGAATAAATAATAAAAGTAGGGACTAAGTTTGCAATTGTTAGGTAGTTGGGCATGTGGGACCCATTATTTGTACTATAAAAGGACCCCCAAGATCTGGGAAAGAGTGATCCTTATTCAAGTATATTTTCTCTCTCTACAATTGTCAAGTTTCTCTCTCTAAAGATTAGTGACTAAAAAATCTAATAACACGAAATAATCCTTCATCATACTGGTTGACTCAAAATACTCGTCTGGAGTTTCCTACATCTTGAGTGGCGCCGTTTGTGGGAAGGAAAATTCGTACATAGGTTTTCTTTCTCCAAAAACCAGGTTTAATCCGAAATAGATCATGGAAGAACGGGGGGATTTGGATGTGAACAATTGCGAGGAGAATCTGGTGGGTAATAACTACAGGGCTAATGTGGATTTCGAAAGTCACGATGACCGCTACACAGGGGAAATCTTGGATGAGTCGATTTTAGTGGCTCGAAGAAATGAATTGCTGATGAAAATCGAAAAGTTAAGAGCAAAAAAAGAAGTAGTGCAGAGAAATCTTCGTTCTTAAGTCCGAAAGGAAAATGACAACGAAAAAGATGAATGTGAAGCTTACCTTCGTCCTAGGGACAAGGATGATAGGTATAGGGGGCACGGTCGGTATTCTTCGACGAGAAAAGGGAAACGTCACCAAGAATCTTCCGACTCAAGTGATTATTCCCGCTACAGTTCATTAGAATCATCTCCTGAGAGGAGTCATCAGAAGAAAAAGCATGGTAGAAAGCATGTGGAATACTATAGAGCCAGAAGTTCGGAGAAGAAAAATCCGAGGGAAAAGAGTCATCATGCTGATGAGAAAGTTTATAACCAGCGGAATTTTTCGTCTAGGAATCAAATTGTCGGACAACAGAATTCTGAGTGGAAACATCAGTATACATTGCCTTCCAAGGAAGGGCTCTATATTCAGAACCACGAGAATTCGAGGGCTAATGTGTATAGGACGAGTCACAATTGAATAGCTTCTCCTTTGTCCTCCGAAATTCTTTTCGGCAACCTCCCAAAGCTTTTTGATATCTCGAAGCTAGAGAAATTCGATGGAACACAGGATCATAACAATCATATTGAGAAATTTAAGAATTTCATGATCAACTTTGATGAGGATGATAAACTGCTGTGTAGGGCGTTCTCCCAAACTTTCAAAGGAGTTGCTTCCAAATGGTACAATAGGCTTTCGCAAGGTTATATAAAGAATTTTTACATGTTTTGGAATATTTTCAGGCAGCATTTTATGGGAAGCAAAAAGTTTAGAGCCAATGGAGATACAATAATCTATTGTAGGCAAAGAGTTGGGGAGAGTCTGAAGAATTATACCAACCGATTTGTGAAAACAAAAACGGATATGGAGTATTGCAAAGACTCTATGGCATTGGCAGCGTTCAGAATGGGACTCCTCCCTGGACTTTTGAAGGATACAGTGGCTGAGAGTCAAGGGATAACTTTTGGAGCTCTTCTTGATCAAGTTGAAAAGAGGATTCCGATAGAGGAAACTCAGGCATCAGAGAAATGATCAAGTGATCAGTTAGAGCAGAATCAATTTTAGAGGTCTGAATCTAGCAACCAAGCACCTCGTGTAAATGTGCAGCCTAAAGTGGTGGGCCAATATCCGCCGAGGCCAAGAACAAATCAAAAGAATTACAACACGCATCAAGCAACAAAGCCTACTTCGAATAAGTGGATTCGTCCAAATTACTTTACAGATTTAACAAAAAACGTGGCTACAATATTTGACAAGGCTAAGGCGACAGTACAATTCCGAAAGCCCTTTCTTATTCAGACTCCAAGGGAAAGCAGAAGCACTAATAGGTTTTCTAAGTATCATGAAGATATTGGACATGATACTAAGGAATGCATTGCTCTAAAGAAAGAGGTGCAGGCGTTAATTGAGAACGACATGTTACTGGATTTTGTGAAAAAGCACACCAGAAAATTTCGACAACAAAGGCTATTCCAAAGAATGTTGACACGATAATGGTAATTTCCGAAGAGGTGGATGCTTTTGATATTACCACAGAGTATTTGGACCCCAAGGTGGGAAGGAACGATATAAATATGGTAGAGGAAATTGTTCCAAGAGGAAAAGTTGGTGACCTTTGTGCATTTTTTGAATCATTAGCTATTTTTTGGAGGTGATATTATTGCAAGGAATTCCAACAGTTCACGGAAGAGACACATGGTTAATTTGACTACACAGTTGGAAGTAGAAGCTTCAGCACAGATGTACCGCTCGCCCTCTCCAATTATCTGTTTTGATGATGATGACATGAGGAATGTGGCAGGTCCGCATGAAGATGCAGTGGTAATTGTTGCAGGGATAACTGGTGATCAGGTGCAGAAAATATTGATTGATACAGGCAGTTCGACCAATATTCTGTTCATGAGTACTTATAGGAGAATTTCTGATCCACCTGCAATACAGCGTCAGATAAAACTATAGTTGGTTTTACAAGGGCAACGACAATTATTGTTGGAAATTTGAGTGTGTAGTGGAGCTTGGTCGGGGACCATTCAAGAAGGAAGTCGAGATTTTGTTTATAGTGGTTGACGCTCCGACGTCTTACAACGCGATTTTGGGCCGCTCTTGGTTGTCAAGAATGCACAGTGTTATCTCTACGGTACACCAGTGTTTGAAGTACGTGGTGGGAAATAATATTGTAACAATAAGGAGCAGCCAGAAGATGGCTAGAGAATGTTACCAGATAGCATTATCCACAAAGAAAATTCGCGGAGGCAAGTCAGAGAAAGCATAGCAGCTAAAGGGGACTCTCCCAAGAATAATGACATGTGATGATCCGAGAGAGTCCCCTGGGTTTTTAGTTCCACACCATGATTACAGAGAATATAAGTATCCTGATGGAAGTTTTTTAAAAATAGGAATAAATCTTCCTTTAGAGTTTAGAGAAAAGTTGATTGTGTTTTTATCCACAAAGCTAAATATGTTTGCTTGGTGTGCAGAAGACGTAACAGAGGTGCCCCTAGAAGTAGTTTGTCATGAGCTATCAGTGCGGAATAATGTTAGGCCTATCATACAAAAAAGAAAACCGGTTTCTCATGATAAATCTGCAGCTATACTTACAGAAGTCGAGCGATTACTAAGCATATGCCATATTCGAGAGTCGTAGTATCCTGTATGGGCCTCGAATCCAATGTTAGTCAGGAAGAAGAACGGAAAATGGCGAATTTGCGTGGATTTCATGGATTTGAATAGAACTTTTCCAAAGGATAATTTTCAGTTCTTTGAATGGATCATCTAGTAGATTCTACGTTAGGGTAACCGACTATTTTCTTTCACGGATGCCCATGCAGGATACAATCATATCAGATTGGATCCAATGGATGAAGAAAATACATCGTTTATTATCGGGAGAGGTTTATATTGCTACAAGGTAATGCCGTTTGGCCTGAAGAATGCGGGGGCGACTTATCAGCGTTTGGTAAACAAAAATTTTATGGATCAAATTGGGCGAAATGTGGAAATTTATATTGATGATATGCTGGTAAAGAGTTTAAAAGATGAAGATCATTTTTCTGATTTGGAAGAGACTTTTAATAACTTTAGAAATGCCAATTTAAAGTTAAACTCGGAAAAATGTACGTTTGGTGTTAGATATGGAAAATGTCTTGAGTATGTGGTAAGTGAAAGGGGAATTGAGGCTGATTCGGTGCAGATAAAACCTCTGACGACGATGACTCCTCCTCGAAATATTAAGGAACTTCAAATATTTACAGGAAGATTAGCGGCGTTGAACAAGTTTATTTCTCGTTCCTCGGATAAATGTGCATCTTTCTCTAAAATACTCAGAAATGCGAGTAAGTTTAGTTGGATTGAAGAATGTTCCGAAGTGTTTCGCCAGATTCAGGAGTATTTGTTGTCCCCGGAAATACTTTCTAAACCTTTGCTGGGAGAGAATTTGAGCATTTATATGTCGGTTTCAGATTTTGTAGTCAGCACCGTGTTAGTTCGTGAAGAAGAAAATGTTTTAAAACCGATGTATTATATTAACAAGAGTTGGCTAGATGCAGAGAAACGGTATTTGAAATTAGAAAAGTTAACTTTAGCCTTAGTAATAGCTGCTCGAAAAATGAAACCGTATTTTCAAGCGCCTTCCATAGTAGTTCGAACATCATTCCCTCTTAAAAGTTTATTGCAGAGGCCAGATATCTCGGGGAGAATGACAAAATGGTCGGTCGAGTTGGGAGATTTTGACATAACTTTTGAGCCTCGAACAACTATAAAGGCTCAAGCCTTGGCAGATTTTTTGGTCGAATTTCATTTGGAGCGGGTAGATATGGAGATCGATGATCAGCAGGGTAAGTCTGAATGGTTAGTTCGAACTGATGGAGGGTCGAATGTTTCTGGAAGTGGCGCTGGAGTATAGTTAATTTCCCTGGGTGGGATAACAATGTTTCAGGCTATACGTTTTGGTTTTAAAGCAACAAATAATGAGGCAGAATATGAAGCGGCATTGGCAGAGTTGAGGCTGACTCAAGTATGTGGGAAAAAAAGGGTTAAGTTGTTAAGCGATTCAAAACTTATGATTAACCAGACACTGGGAGAATCAGAAGCAAGAAAAGATAAGCTAGTCAAATACTTGAAAGTGTTGAAGTATTTGGTTTTAACTTTTGATGAAGTTAGGTACGAACATGTCCGAAGAGAAGCGAATTCGATCCCTGATTCTTTAGCGGCTGCTTCACGTTCGGAAAATTACCTTTGGGTCATAATTCAGGAATGTCTTTTGATTACAAGAGATGCAGAGCAATTGATGATAATAAATGGGGAAAATAATATTTTTATGGACGATTGGAGATTGAAAATTATTGAATTTTTGGAGAAGGATTTTTAACCAGCGGATAAATCAGTGGCCAGAAAAATATGATTCAAGTCCCACAGTTATATCGTCTTAGGAGGTGTTTTGTACAAGAAATCCTTAAGTAAGTCTTTGCTCAGATGTTTGACAAGGGACGAGTCACAATTTGTTTTATCAAAATTACATGACGGAGAAGGATCTGCACACTGTGGGTATAAAACATTGATTCGAAGAGTATTTCTAGCTGGTTATTATTGGCTGACTATATCAAATGATGCTAAAGAATTGGTAAAAAAGTGTGATACGTGTCAGAGGTATGCCAATATAATACATAAACCAAGAGTTTTTCTTGAGAGTATTTTTGAAGCCTTGCCATTCGATCGATGGGGAATTGATTTGGTTGGCCCTTTACCAATGACAACCGGGGGGAGACAAATAATTATCGTGGCGGTTGATTATTTTTCCAAATGGGTGGAAGCAGATCCTTTAGCGGGAAACAAGGCAAATGATGTCATCAAGTTTGTTGTTTCAAACATTTGTTGTCGTTTTGGAATTCCAATGAAAGTTAAGACGGATAATGGACCCCAATTTGACAACAAGGAATTCAAGATTTTTTGCGCTACTAAGGGCATACAACAATGTTTTTCTGCTCCATTTCATCCGCAAGCTAATGGACAAGTGGAGGTTACTAATAGAACGATTCTTGACGGTTTAAAGAAAATTTTGGAAGGAAAGGCTTGAAAATTTTCAGATTATTTACAGGAAGTGCTATGGGCTTACAGCACAACACCGCGAACAACGAATTCAGAATCTCCGTTTTCTTTGGTTTAAGGAATGGATGCGGTGGTCCCCTCAGAAATTATTTTCCCATCATACCGTGTGGAAACATACACAGAGGAGTTCAATGATCAAGGCATGTCAATAGAACTTTATTTGGTGGAAGAAAAAAGAAGGCGTGCACAGTTGAAATCCCTACATTATCAAACATTAATGAGAAGTAGATACGCTTCACAGGTAAAGCAGAGGGAATTTAAAGTGGGAAATAAAGTGTTACATAAATTTTTTCTTTACACTAAAGAAAGATCCTCGGAAAATTGGGGCCAAATTGGGAAGGCCCTTATGAAGTAACACAGAAAGTAAAACAAGGAACGTATCGATTGAAGGATAAAGAGGGGAGAAGCCTCAAACATCCATGGAACATAGAACATTTGAAATCTTGATTAAATATGAAAATCTTGATATGTAACTTTTCTTTTATGATTTTTTCTTTGTAAAACAGCGAAGGCATACTCTTTCCTACCCTGATAAGCACATGAAGGTTTTAACGAGGTGCCCTTAGTAGCTGATAAATATATCTGAAGTTTTGCCTCGAATTATTGTTTATGTCTTTTGCAAGTTGTGATCAACTAAGCAGATGATCAACAATTATCATAACTATTATTATGCCTGACTAAAGTTAGCATACAACGATTATTATGTCCAATAAAAGTTGGCATAACGCAAGTTGACATACAATTATTAGCGTATCTAACGAAAGATGGCATAAAACTATTATTATATCAAATATGAGAAGTCTCAGAGTTTATAAGTTGATGAATGATGTTTCAAAGACTGTCATATAAAGTAAGTTGGAGTAAAAAAATACTCTCCAGAAAATGTTGAGAGCATTACAAAAATCGCCTCGAAAATAATGAGGACTTATACAAAAAGGGTGAAAGAAAAAGACAACATTGATTACTTAGAGCTTTTCGAGGAATCACTGTCCTTGGAGTTTGATGTGTCACTATCACTGACAATAATACCAGGTGGGCGAAGTTCTGGAGAGACAAGTTTCCAAAAACTACCCAAGTCATAATCAGGATAGTTCTCATGGATCTTTGTGATTAACCCTGATCGGATGGTAGCATCCATGGCGTTCAACTTGTCTACACATTTGTCAGCATATGCTTCTACAACCGTTTCTTTTTCTTTCTCAAGGTTCCTTAGGAGATATCTTTTCTCTTTTACTATCCTCTCGAAGTCTGCGATGATGAGTCCGGATTTTCTCACCGCTTATTGTAGAAACCGGACAGGGGCAATTCGGACAAAAACCACCCACTAAACCATCCGAACAGGACTAATGTATTAAAAACTAATCACTTTATGACTAAGCTCATTGCTTACCTGCTTAATAACTAATGAGTTTTTGAACTCGACCCGGTTTCATAAGTATGACCCGAAAGCCCATGTGGCCCAAAATTAAGGATATAAATACCCAACCACTTTCATTAATGAGGGTAATGAACATTTAATAGAACCATGCAGCTCAAATCTTTCACTACAAACCACTTAAACATTAAATACCTTTGAAACACCACAAAATATATGACAAATTTACCCTCAGTTGAAACTAATCCACCCCAAATTGGCGACCATAGTGGGAGAAGAAGGTGCCTAAATCTAGCATTAGAAACCATCAAGAAAAACCAGTTTGGATGAATCCGGACGAGCATGAAATGCCACCAGCTTTGGCAGAAGTGGTGGGAGAAAACGATGAATATACGATTGAGGAGCGAGACAGGTTAAAAGTTGAAATAGAAGCTTTGAGGGCTGCCAAAAGGGAAGAGATGGGCTTGAAAGAGAAGTCTAAAATGTCAGCAGCTCATTACACTGACAATCCAAGAGAGTATGAGCCATCAAAGACCCATGCGAGTGCTAAAAAGACTCATGCTAGCTCAGAGAATTCTCATCGGTCTAAACTGGTGGAGAGCTCAGATTCAGACTCAGAGTCTTTTAGTAGCTCCTCGAATGAAGATGGAGTTGAAAAATCCTTGTCATCCAGCAACGATGAAGGCCGTTCTAAAAAGAAACAAAAGTTGGTAAAAGAATATTCAAGAAAAAGGGACAGGCATGGAAGGTTGAAAATGCATCTGAGTAAAGGGTCGTCTCATAGTCATAGTCATGGCCGGAGACACGTAGACCGCTTGTTAATGGATCCTTTTGCCTTTCATGATGAACCAGGTATCTTTGCAACTCCCAACGAAGATACTGTTTTTAGTCGTGGCCGGAATTGGAGACAATCTCCATTGTCTTCAAAAATACTGTCCGGAAACCTTCCTAAGAGGTTTGACGGCACAAAGATGGAGAAGTATAATGGTAGTAAAGATCCAGATAACCATATGGAGAAATTAATTTTTTTTATGATGAACTTTGATGATGATGATAAGCTACTCTGTCGAGCATTCTCCTAGTCTTTTACGGGGAGTGCTCTGAAGTGGTACAATAGTCTGCCACAGGGCTGCATCAGAAATTTTGACACTTTTTGGGTGGACTTTCGAAGGCAGTTTGTTGGAAGTAAAGAAGTAAAGGGCAATGGAGACACTATTATCCATTGTGCCCAAGAACCAAATGAATCTTTGAAAGAGTACATAAGTCGCTTTGTGAACACCAAAAATGGATTAGCTGATTGCTTCGAACAAGTAGCAATAGCTTCTCTGAGGCAGGGCTTGAACCCTAGAAATTTGGCTGATTCGGTAACCAGGAAAAATGCCATGACATGAAGAGGTTTACAGAATCAGGTCGGCAAACAGATTAATGTGGATGAAACAAAGAAAACCAGGATGCATCGGCAGGTGAGGTCTGCTCCAGCTGCACCAAATAAAAACCAGAACCAGTCCTGGAACAAGGCCAAAAAAGCCAGACAGGGTCATAACAGAGCTAAGGCTCAATCTCATCCAGCTATACCAGCCCGGAGCCAACAATCTAAAAATAAGCGAGGGCCTTGGGTTCAACCGGATTGGTTTGCTGAGTTGAAAGAAAACGTAGCCACCATTTATGACAGAACAAAAGACGAAGTACATTTCAGAAGGCCGACTGCATTACAATCTCCCAGAGAAAACCGTAATAATTATTTCTGTTAGTATCACCATGATATTGGCCATAACACTGAAGATTGCATTGGGTTGAAGCAAGAAGTGCAGAATTTGATTGAAAGAGGAAAATTGGGAGCTTATGTTAAAAGAAGAAGTGGAAATAGGCCTGATAACGCTCATCGGACTTGTCCAAACAATGCATGGACATCGGCTCCGGATGGGGCTATGGTGATAATTGAAAGGTTTGATGTAAAGTCAGAATATTTGGACCCTGATCCAACCCCGAATAAGGTGGGTGTTATCACAGAGGACTGCAAGACGGTGTCCGGACTTATCATCTTTTTTTAGTCATTTACAATATTCGGGGGAGATACCATGACTGCACCAACTGCTTCTTCAAGAAAGAGGCACATTCATACTTTAGCTACCCAACTGGAAGGAGGCATGACTTCCTATCAATCACAAATTCTATTTCCATTCATTGTTTTCGATGAGGATGACTTGAGGGACATTGGTAGTCCCCATGAAGATGCTGTTGTGATAGGAGCATCCATTGGGGGCAACGATATTAGACGAATTTTGGTGGACGCCTGTAGTTCAGCCAATATCCTCTTTTTAACTTCCTACAAACAAATGAAAAAACAGCAGTAATTCATCGTTCAAACAGGTTAATTGTGGGTTTCACTGGAAGCTCAGCAGATGTGATCGGGGAGTTTGAGGAGGAGGTTTTGTTGGGCAAATGCCCTTTTAAGAAGATGGTCAGGATACTTTTTATTGTGGTGGATTGTCCCACTTGTTACAATGCCATTTTGGGGAGATCTTGGATCTCTAGGATGCATGTTGTGGCTTCAACAGTCCACCAATTTTTGAAATACGTTGTATAAGGACAAGTGGGAGTTTTCCGAAGCAGTCAGAAGGTGGCAAGGGAGTGTTATGCAACACCACTGACCCCTCGAACTTTGGGGGCAGTTCAGATCAGTAAGGATTAGCAATTTGAGGGGCCCTCTGGGGGAGAGGGTGAAATTGATGACCCCAGAGAGACCCCTGACATTTTAATACCTATTGAAGAAGTTGAAACTCACTCTCTGGTTGAAGGAAAAAGTGTCAAGATCGGGTTCAAGATGACATCGGAATTAAAGGGTAAAATGCTAGCTTTTTTGAAAGACCATCATCACATTTTTTCTTGGTGCAATGCTGATGTAACCGGAGTACCAGCAGACATTATATCACACCAGCTATCCGTCCGGAGGGATATAACACCTGTTGTACAAAAGAGGAGAGCGTTTTCTAAAGAGAAAGCTGATGTCATAGTTCAAGAGGTTGACTGGCTTACTAAAATGGGGCACATAAAGGAATCTCAATACCCTTTATGGACAGCCAATTCGGTGTTGGTAAAGAAGAAAAATGGAAAGTGGCGTATGTGCATCGATTTTACAGATCTCAATAGAGCTTGCCCAAAAGATCTATATCCGGTTCCCCGAATTGATTAGTTGGTAGACTCCACATCTGGAAACAAGTTATTGTCCTTTATGGATTCCTTCTCCGGATACAATCAGATTCAAGTAGATCCAAAGGATCAAGAACATACTACATTTGTTACTGATAGGGGCCTCCATTTTAACAAGGTGATGCCCTTTGGATTAAAGAATGCTGGGGCTACTGATCAGAGGTTAGTGAACAAGGCTTTTGCTGATCAGATTGGAAGAAATATGGAAGTCTATATCGATGACATGATAGTAAAGAGTGTGGACGAAGAACTACACTTGGCAGATCTCCAAGAAACTTTTGCCAATTTGATGAAAGTAAATTTAAAATTGAATCCAAAGAAGTGTGTTTTCGGAGTACAGTCCGGAAAATTATTGGGGTATGTGATAAGTGAGAAAGGGATACAGTCTGATCCAGACCAGCTTAATGCTTTGTTATAAATGGAGCCTCCTCAGAATATTAAAGAAGTACAAAGATTAACAGGGAGGTTAGCTGCTCTAAACCGTTTTATCTCAAGGTCTTCGGATAGGTGTTCCCCGTTTTTTCAAACTTTGAAAGGTGCGAAAGAGTTTAATTGGTCTTCCCAGTGTGACTAGGCATTTGATGAAATTAAGAAGCATTTATCCTCCCCTAAAAATTTATTTAAACCTGTTGATGGAGAGACACTCTACATATACCTGGTAGTTTCTGATTGTGCCCTAAGTGCAGTGCTAGTAAAGAAGGTGGATAATTATTCTCGACCGGTATACTATATCAACAAAAGCTTGATTGATGCAGAAAAAAGATATTTGAAACTTGAAAAACTAGCACTGGCCTTATTAATTTCTGCTAGGAAAATGAGGCCCTACTTTCAGTCTCATTCGATCATTGTTCGGACTTCTTTTCCATTGAAAAACGTTCTTCAAAAGACAGACATTTCAAGCAGAATGACCAAGTGGTCATTGGAGCTGGGAGACTATGATATAACTTTGCCCCTCGAACAGCAGTCAAAGCTCAAACTATGGCTGACTTCTTAGTTGAATTCCATTTAGACAGAGGTACTAAGCAAGCAACCGGTAAAAAAAATAAAAAAAGTATGGGTTGTCCGGGCCGATGGTGGATTAGTTACCATTGGTTGTGGTGCTAGGATATGTTTAACCTCTCCATACGGCGACAAGATGTACCAGGCTATATTTTTTGCTTTAAGGGCTTCCAATAATGAGTCCGAATATGAAGCTGCTATAGCTGGCTTGAAATTAGCTCTTATTTGTGGAGCCAAAAGGGTCAGGTTAATGAGCGATTCTCAGCTTCTTATCCATCATGCACAAGGTCAATCCGAAGCAAAAAAGGAGCAGCTGGTTAAATACTTATTTGTTCTCAAAGAAGTGGCACTTAATCTCAAAAGCATCACCTATGAGCACATACCCCGAATAGAAAATACGCTAGTAGACTCTTTGGCAACCATAGCTTATACTGAGTCCTACCCTTGGATTCATGTGCTAGAGTGCCCATCCATTCAAATCAATCCGGATAAGGAAGAAGAAAGTTTGAATATACAAGTAAAACAACCACAAGTTGGAGATTTCCTCTCCTCCAATATCTCTCAAATGGCATCTTGCCTCTGGAAAAAGCAACAGCAAGGAAGGTAAAAGACAAGGCTCGTGGTTTTGTCATCTTAAGAGACATTCTTTATAAAATATCCTTTAGTAAACCTCTCTTACGATGTGTGGGGATCGAAGAGTCCCAAATAGTGCTCTCCGAATTGCACGATGGCGAGGGATTAGAACACTGTGGATTCAGGGCTCTAACTAGAAGAGTTTTGTTAGATGGTTACTACTAGCCCTCCATAATGTAAGATGCCAAGGAATTGGTGAAGAAGTGTGATCCATGCCAAAGATACAACAATGCAATTCATGTTCCGGCAGTCCCTTTAGAGTCAATTTCTGAGCCAATACCTTTTGCTCGTTGGGGGCTGGATTTAGTGGGACCTCTACCCATGTCATCTGGAGGATGCAGAACTATAATTGTTGCTATTGATTACTTCTCGAAATGGA
Organism: Limnanthes douglasii subsp. nivea; assembly: GCA_036936605.1. NCBI lineage: Eukaryota > Viridiplantae > Streptophyta > Magnoliopsida > Brassicales > Limnanthaceae > Limnanthes > Limnanthes douglasii. The sequence goes on along the minus strand of JAUPFV010000003.1, from coordinate 188,526,322 downwards.
TTGAAGCAGCCCCATTAGCAGGAACTACTTCGAAAGCTGTTATAAATTCATCCTGTTTAACATTTGTTGCAGATTTGGGGTTCCACAAAAGGTAACTACCGACAATGGGCCACAATTCGATGACAAGGAGATGGAGAATTTCAATGCTACTAGAGGCATTCAACACTGATTTTCTTCTCCTTTCCACCCACAGGAAAATGGTCAAGTTGAAGTGGCTAACAGGACCATTCTGTCCGGTCTTAAAAAGAATCTAGAGGGAGTTGCTGGAAAATGGCCAAGTTATCTACAAGAAGTATTATAGGCCTACCGAACCACTCCCGGGGCTGCAACACAAGAGTCTCCCTTTGCCTTGGTATATGGGATGGATGCCATAACTCCCATATAGGCCACTCTCCCTTAATTTCGAGTCCAAAAATTTTCTGAACAAGCTAATGAAGTGGCAATCAGAAGCCAGCTTGACTTGATGGAAGAGAGAAGAGTTAAGGCTCACCTTAAAGCCATATACTATCAGGGTTTGATGAGAAGCAGGTTTGCTTCTAAAATCAAAAGGAGGGATTTTCAACCAGGGGATAAAGTACTGAGAAACGTCTTCCTGCATACCAAGGAGAAGCAGTTCGGCAAGCTAGCTCCAACTTGGGAAGGACCTTATATGGTCAGTGAAAAGCTTAAGCCTGAGACATACAAGCTCCAAGATAAAGATTGAAGGATTCTGAATCACCCCTGGAACATTGAACACCTCCGGTTGTATTTAGAATGAAAACTATGTAAATATTTACTTGTTTAAAGTTCATGTAAATATTAGGGGGCATAATCTTTCCTACCCTGGTGGCGCTGGGAGGTTTTCATGAGGTGTCCGGGATTTTCAATAAAAGTTGATGCCTTCTTAAAAAATTCGGAGTGTCTCAATTGATAGTCTCTTTTGAATTTTTTTAAAAGCAGACCAGATTGAATTGGTAGAGTGATGACTACTTAAACATTTGTCATCGGAGAATTTAAACACTCTCACTTTAAAATACTTGTGAAATAACTAAGGGATGTTTGAACTTTAGCCATCACAGTTGGGAAATTATAAGACAATGCAAAAGTTGTGTAAAATAAGCTGCCTATTAAAATATGTGAAATACCTTGGCCACCCAAGGACTTTGAAGTTTAAAAGAAAAAGGTTTGTCCGAACAAGGGCCGGACACAATTACAAAAATGCCTTAGCCATCCAAGGACTTTAGTTCAAACACATAAATTGAAAGATAATTGATACTTTAAGATTGAGCTTTCTTAGTAGGCCCAGCCTCACTTGGTTTCTTCTTAGGATCATTATTTTCCTCATATGGACTCTCCCCGGTCCGTTCATCTTCATCAGTTGTGTTATCCCAACCACTGGAATAGTTCTTCTTATCGCCAACCGCCATCGTGTGGAATGGGATATCCTCATACTCCACAAACCGCCATAGATCTCCTAATGTCCTCTTCGGAAATTTCTCATGGAAGAGAAAGACCATATCTGACTTGACTTCAGCATATCTTTCCTCTTGGAAGTCTATCACCGTGTTGGTGTATGCATCAATCCTGGCTTGGTTTGTCTTCTCTTGCTCCTTTACTAAGTCTTCTTTTTCTTTCTTGGCCTTAGACACAGCATCCTCAAGCGAAATTTTGATGCTAGTAAGGGTCTGAATGATGTTGTCTTTGGCCTTCACCTCCTCTTTTGAAGTAGAAAGATTCTTCTCCAAGTTAGAATTGTTGGATTGAAGTTCTTTCACAACCCATTCCGAAGTGGCCAGCTTGGTGTCCAAGTCTTCATTCCCCTTTTTCAACTCCTCATTTTCTCTCTTTAATGCCTCGAGACTTTGCTTGACTGTAAGGAGGTCGTTGGACGAACTCTCCTTATCAGCATTGAGTGTGTTGATGATGGCTGACTGGTTTCGCACTTGCTTTTCCAAGTTGAGCATTGGCTGAATGTTGCTTAACAAGGAGCGGGTGACAATGTCTCTCTCACCTGAAACAGAAAAAGATTTACCGTTGAAAGTGAAGATGTTCGAGGAGCTTGGGGGGAGGTAAGGGCCAGCGAAGTCATCCTTCTCAAGGTCTTCAAAGTAAAGACCAATCCCTTGAAGCCCACTGGTATCTACTCCATCGATGCTGATGTTCCCTCCGGCACCCTCTCCAGTGTGAAAGTCACTTGGGATTTCCTCTGCTTGAGTTGGGTCTGTTGGGTCAACCGGAGGAAGAGACTCCGGAGGCCGGAGAGCAATTTCATCTCCCTTGGAGGTTTTCTTCTTCTTGGCCTCCCTATCTCCACCTTCTGGTACCCGTTTTCTATCTTTCTTGGGAGCCTTTGGGGGATTTGGAGATCCAACCACCTCTTTGGTACTCTCGTTTTCTACCACTTGTAGCAAAGCAGCATCAATCCTTCCTTGGTCCTGCCCCTCCGGGTTTGCTGGGACAGCTTCCTCAGCACCACCTAGGTTGACCTCAACCACGCCTTGCTTAGCCTTGCCTTTCTTTCCCTTCATTTTGCTTGGGGATTTAGCTCTGCCCGGCAAGGCTAGCTTTCCATCCTTTGCATTTGTCTTCTTGAGAATTACCTCCGGAGGGGGTGGAGTGGTTAACTCCTCCCACGATAAGTCTCTCCGGCCGGTTGTATTCCAGAGATGGGATCTTACCAAGTTGCCTCTGGTGAAACAGTTGTGGAAACGATTTCCCCATCTCTCAGCAGCCCAAGCATTTAGCTTGGTGCAAGTAGTCTGCCCTTCCTCTAAGTAGTCATTAAACTCCTTCGGCAACACTACCAAAGAACAAATGAAGAGAAGTTAAAAAAACAAACTTGTTATAAGAAAAAGTAGAAATATGTGATGATATATTTACCTGTGCTTTTCCATCTGCGGATAAGCATACTTGGGTTGTCACCAGCTTTAATCTTCCTCCCATTCTCCCAAGCACCACTGATAAATAAAAGTTGAGTCTTCCAGTTCTTCTCTGACTCAAGCAAGTCATCAACCACTTTGTAATTATCGCCCATGTTAAAATGGTAAAAGGGGATGATGTGGTTCTTGCAAAGGCTGACCACAGCAGCAAACTGCTCCATCGGAAGTGGGATTCCGGAGAGCCTGGAGGCCATGATACAGGCCATGAGTGTATACCAAGCGTTGGGGTTCAGTTGGCTTGGGCAGAGCTTTATCAGATGGAAATATCTGACGATCTCTAGGTCCAAGGGAAACCTAAGCCCTTAGTTGAATAACTCAGTGTAGAAAACTATCTCACTGAGCTTGCAATCCATTGGTGTCTCCAGATTAACCGGTATCCTCACTTTTACATTTTCTGGGATCCCCCACTTCGTCCGGATCCGGCCCAGTTTAGCTTTGTGAATAAAAGTATAATTGATCTTCTGCATGGCTAGCAGGTACTTTACGCTCACTTTGTGGAAGCAAGGTCCCACTTTTCCTACAAGGCACTCCGGCAGATCCGGGTGTTTTAAACATAGCTTCTCTTTGCCCTTGTTTTTCTTGACAATGGCAGCCTCACTCGTCTGCCCGGAGACGACGGTCTCGAAAGGGGCTTCTTCAGCACTATCCTCAATTACATCTTCCATTACCATGGAAGGATTATCAGTTGTTTTTGGGAGAGAAGTCCTAGTGGTTGGCTCAGTAATCCCTCCGGATGGCTGAGCATTGCTTTCCTCTTGTGGTCTGGAGTCCAGCTGGGGCTCAGATCCGGAGGGTTCGTTTCGAAGGCTTGAACTGGTCGCCTCCAGACCGGAAAATTTGTCCTTAGGAACCTTTATGGGTGCTTCTGACCCTTTAGTTTTATCTTTGGCCCCGGACTTAGAAGGCATGGATTTTGGAGATTTAGACTATGGAGCGATAGCCTGGCCTTTTGATAGACGACCTCTTTGTCGATTTATCAGCTTTCTCGGGAGATGTCTGCATCTGATCCCATGGCAATGAATGGAGAGGGTCTCTTGGTACTTGTAACTACTTGTTTTGGTTCAACAATAGGCTCCGATTCCTGGACCGATGAGCCCGTGACTATTGGTCAAAGACTAGGTTAGAATAACCTTCTGGGTTTAGAACTTCTGGCAGAAGACGAACCTCGACCGGGCTCTGAACTTGTTGTTTCAGATTTGTCGATGGGAGAAACTGGGAGGCCTGCAGCAATGCGCCTTTCTCGTTCGAATTTTTGAGCTTTCTCTAACTCCGACAAGTTAAGCCACCCACCTTTTACAAGTGCGTTTCTTGCTGTAAACATAAACTTACACCAAGAAAAGGGTTTATTGCTAAAGAGAGATAAAAGCTTCGAAGATTAAAAGCTTCGAAGATAATGAAGATGGTAAAACAGTAAAAAATGGGTTAATTTATACTAAAGAGACAAAAGATACCTTGAAACCTAGGAGAATACGAAAAGATGAGAGTAATGATTAAAGACAGCGCTGATGTCACCAACATTAATTGAAGAGGTTACTTTATGAAGTGAGTGGGAGCGCCGTTCTAGGAGAAAAATGGCTGGTGAGACAAATCAGAAAGGGACACGTGTCCCACGATCTCTGGCAAAACTTTTAAGCTTCTGAGAGTTTTTTGCCAGTCCGGATAAATCCCTTACACAAATCAAAATCTGTCTGGACATTGTTATGAGAACTCATGAGCTATTTTTTAGGTCTTGCCAAAGGCCTTCGAGCATAACCTAAAAAAGGGGCTACTGATGAGTCCGAATTTTCTCACCACTCACTGTAGAAACCGGACAGGGGAAATTCGGACAAAAACCACCCACTAAACCATCCGAACATGACTAATGTATTAAAAACTAATCACTTTATGACTAAGCTCATTGCTTACCTGCTTAATAACTAATGGGTTTTTGAAATCGACTCGGTTTCATAAGTATGACCCGAAAGCCCATGTGGCCCATAATTAAGGATATAAATACCCAACCACTTTCATTAATGAGGGAAAGGAACATTTAATACAACCAGGCAGCTCATATCTCTCACTACAAACCACTTAAACATTAAATACCTTTGAAACACCACAAAACATCTGACAAATTTACCCTCAGTTGAAAATAATCCACACCATGCGAGACACTCCTTAAAACCTTTTGTTGATAGTTGATGTGCTTCTTTGAGAGTTGTATGGAGTTTCTCTTAAGCATCAGTCTTGTGATAAAGGTCTCTTTCTTCTTGACAACATTTTTCCAGAAGTAGAACATAATTTTCTAACGCAACCAATTTTTCCCAGAGAGCATTGGCTGGTTTTTCTAGATAAGAATGTTGTTGTTTCATCTCTTCGAGTTGGGAGGAAGCAAGGGAAGTTTTAAATTTATAATGATTTTTCCTATCTTCCAGATGTTGCATCTTTTTCCCCATTGTGACTGAGGCATGAAGTAGCCTTCAAACACTAAGGGAAAAATCATCTCCCTGAGGAATTTCGAAGGAACTGCTTGGAGAGCCCATTTCGGAAGAGTTGAAACTTGAAGATTCCCCAGTCAGTATGATGGGGTCAACAGTTTGCTGGGGATGACTTCCGGGAATAAGAAGAGGGGCCAATTTTGGAAGAGGATCGTTATTTGATGAAAGACTTGAAGAAAGAGTAGGTTGGGAGTTTGGAGCTTGACCAAAATTCTCTCTATTTTAATCTCCAGTAGAAGCATCTTGATCTCCAATGCCCTCGGATATTTCTTGAATAAGTTCAAGAATTACTTGTTTTTTCTTAGGGTCTTTTTTCTTCATAGGATGAACCAGAGTTTTTTGAGGATAAGAAGTTGAGGTTGTGGTTGTAATGACGTTTTTCGAGGAAGGTTTCTCTTTTGGGGAAGGTATTCCTTCGGAATCTGAGTGTTGATCTTTGGTTGATACCTCTTCCTCGGAGTCATCCAGGCGACTTTTGGCCCGGGAGCACTATGGGAGGTAAATAACGTCTTTGGCTTTAAGACGGTCGAGGACTTCTTGTTTAGGGGGATGAGTCATCAGTTCCTTCACATATAGTTTATCTAAGGGTTTTAGCCTCCATAGTAGACTCTTGGCTAGGTTGGTGTTCATGAAGCATAACCGAAATTTGTTCTCCCAAGCTTCTTTGGCCCACTCGTTCAGTTTGGTGAAGACCTTGGTGGCACTTTCCACAAAATCAGCATAGGGCTTAGAGACGCCATTCATGGCTACTAAAAAATTCGAGGAGTAAGCTGGTAAAATAGTTGTACGAAGAGGATTAAAGTGAGTTGAAAATTTTACCTTTGTTAGTCCATAAAAGAGAAATCTTGTGTGGGTTCGAGGGGGTTGATTCAGAGCCCGTCTCTCAATGTCCGGAGAAGAAAAGAAATTTCTGCTTTCATTTCTTATCAGCCTCAAACAAATCTTTCACTACCTTTTGTCCTCGGCCAAAGGTTAGTGAATAAAAGGGTAAAACAGATTTTTTGCCAAGCCTGATAAGCCTATAAGCTCCTCTAAGATAAATTCGTTACCATAGATTCTCGAGGCCATGATACACGCCATAAGCGTGTACCACATGTTTGGACCTGCTTGGGTAGGGGAGAGGTCGATTTTAGCAAAATATACGATGAATAATGGATCCAAGGGATACCTCAACCCCCAATTCATGACTTCTGTATATACAAACAAATCGTCATCTCTAACGGACATAGGAGTCTTACCTTCCACCGGAAATCTGATGGTAATGTATGAAGGAATTTCCCATCGAGTTCTTATCATAGTTTCTTCAGATGGCATGAAGTATTTATAACTAATGTTGTGAAGTATTACCAGATGTTTGTTTTCTATAACTCGAATATTGTTGCCAACGATATCATCGAGTTATAGAGGGAGCGTGACATCACCTTTTGGTTTAGGGGCAACTCTTAAAGACCATTCCTCAGAATTTTTAGGAGGGGTTCCAGATACTTGACTTGAGGAGGCCAAGGAAGGACCACCGGATTTGCTTTTATCTGTGTTGGGAGTTTCTATTTGATCTGAGTTGGTGTTTTCCGAGGCAACTTCTTTTCCTTTGTGTTTGAGGGCATCAAATTTTGCTAATTGTACTTCCTCGTCAGTGATTGTGACTCTGGAAGGGGTAAATCTAGGACTTCATTGTCCTGTAATCGACGGGGTAGCTGGTAAATCTGATCCAGAGCCTTCAGTATTTTGAGGTGGAGGTTGGTTGTTAATCTGAATCTGGATTGGACTTTGGGATTCCGAGGGGGCTTCTTTAGAGCCTTTGTGGTCTTTGGAGCTTTTCTTGTCTTTATGATGCCTTTTCCTCTTGCCAGAATAAATTTTGTGGTGTTTATCCTTCCCCATGAATTCGAGGTTAGAGTTAAGGTTATGATTGATAGATTGAGAAGAAATTTCGAAGAAATAATGACAGAAGAATTTTCTGATGGAGGCCAAACGCCGTAGAACGTGGTTACAGGAGGTTCATGTAGAGGTTCAACGTAAGTACAAGCATCAACTTTTTCTTCGAATTTTTGAGTATTGAATAGCCACTATAGAATTCGACAAGGTTTGGGGGGGGGGCATAAGTTGTTTCTCTCTCTAGAAATTTTTTGAGGAGAATTTTTTCTAGAATGAATGGTGTGAATTGGGAAAGAGTATTTATAGAAAGCAGATGGGCTTTTGGAAGGTTTAAGGCCCGGGGACATTTTCTTTGTTTGCATAGGGGTATTACCAGTAAGATAGGTGTAATTTTCTTGCTTTGGGAAACGTGAAGATTCGTTTAGTAAATATTTGTTAGGAAAAAAAAACATGATGGAATGTGAAGGGACAAATGATATGATGAAGTTTTTGGGAAATGTGATAATATCTATAAAATATTTAGTTACATAATTTTCCTTAGGATGACATCAGTAGAATAAAGGAGAGAGATTGTTTGATTGGAATATGAAAGAACACGTTTGTAAATTCGAAGAAGTTTATTGTGAGGGTGATATTCGAAGGACATTTATTATATTCTAGTCTTTGCAATATGTTACCAAAGACTGGGGGACTACATTCATATGAATATTTTTGAGGAGGCAAAATTTTCACGAGAATGTATTCTACTCTTTGCAATATATTAGCAAAGACTATGGGGCTTCATTCATATGAATATTTTCGAGGACGTATTTTCGAGGAGGCAAAATGTTCTCGAGAATGTATTCGTCTTTGCAATATGTTAGCAAAGACTGAGGGGCTACATTCGCATGAATATTTTTGAGGAGGCAAAATGTTCTCGAGGATGTATATTCGAAAAGACAAGGAAAAATTCAAACAAGAATTTTTGAATCAGAATGATTGTTTCGAGGAGGTCTAGAGGAAGAAAATTTATTTTCGAGGAGGTATTTTTGAAGTAACTAAGGGCAAGTGAATAGGAATTTTCGAGGAGATCTAGAGATGAGAAGAAATTTGAAGAGTACATCACATTCCTTGCCAAAAATATTTTCATAAGAACTGGAGGGCTACTGATAAGGAAGAATAAAAGATGAGGGAGATAATTGCGAAGAAGTACTTTAATTAGGGAAATATTGTAAAATATGTATTAGAAAAGGACTAATTATGAATAAACAATAAAAGTAGGGACTAAGTTTGCAATTGTTAGGTAGTTGAGCATGTGGGACCCATTATTTTTACTATAAAAGGACCCCCCAGATCTCGGAAAGGGTGATCATTATTCAAATATAATTTCTCTCTCTACAATTGTCAAGTTTCTCTCTCTAAAGATTAGTGACTATGAATCTATTAACACGAAATAATCCTTCATAATATTGTTTGACTCAAAATACTCCTCCAAAGTTTCCTACATCTTCAGTTATCACAAATAAATTTTATTTACTTATCCGCGAGTTTTTTTGTTAACTCAGTGAGAGTTTTTTGATTTATTGCGAGTTGCTTGATTTACAGTATGCAAGTATGGTATATTCTACATACAGGTGCAAGCTATTTAGTATAGTATACACATGCGAGTTGTTTAAGTTATATTTTGTATAGTATACACATGCGAGTGTAATAAAACGTAACACGAGTTATGTTGTAACAGATATTGTGTGTTGCCGTGTAACACTCGTTGTGAGGTACATCGAGTTCTTTTACAACGGACATTGTGGTTTGTGTAAACCATTTGACCATCCTTGTCTATTCCTGTTGCATTTGCAATCATGAGTATTGAGGATTTTGACAATTGGATGTGGTATTTGAAGTGCTTGAAACCTCATTTGTTCGAGTGCCAATTTATATTTATTTCGGACCGTCATGCTGGTATCATTAATGCTATTTATGTCTTGTATCCAAACTATTTTCATACTTACTGGTTATTTCCATCTTGTTCAGAATTTGAGAAGTGCTCTGGATCACACTAACAGAGACTATAAGTCTAGTATGCTAAGTTTCTTCAATCGTCTTGCTTATGCTCTTACTCAAGAGATTTTTAACGAATATACTAACAGATTTTCTATGTGAAGGTGGGGATATAATTAAAAATTTCCTTGCCTCCGGATAAGTATGCTGAGGCATTCGTTAAAGTGAAACGAAATGGGGCCATGGCTTCTACTGCAGCCGTATCTTTTAACGCACATATAAAAAAATATCACGAGTTACCCATTGTTAAAGCCATAGACTAGATTAGTATCTTGCTTACGACTCAAGTTTCGCAACGATAGGAAAAGGTACTAAGCTGGAGTACTAATTTATGCCCCGAGTATGAAAAGAAGCTAAAGTAGCATTTTGAAAAATGTCGAACTTGGGTAGTCCGTAAGTCTTCTGCAGCTATGTTCGAAGTCTTTTCGGAGCCTGCATCGATTGTTAATATGTTAGATTTCAAATGTTCTTGCAGTGCATGGCAACAAGAGTGTTTTTCATGTCCGCACACTTTAGCAAAAATACAGTCTACCCAACAAGATCCTCTTACCAATAATAGAACCGCTCTTCACGGTTAAGAATTACAGGTCAAGTTACTTTTTCAGCATACCAGCAATAACGGATTTCGGCAAAGGATTTAGCTCTAACGATTCATCTGAGCCAGTAATTCTGCCTCCCGATGTGAAAAGACGCCCTAAAAGGCCTAAGAAAAAACGAATCCCGTCTAGAAGAGAAGCGACAACCAAGCACTTGAGGCGTGCCGTTGTTAGAAAGCAGGTCATAACAGGAGGACCTATGAGGATCTAGTTTAAAGATCGATCTGTTTGGTATATGAATCTACCTTAATTACGAGTTTTTTATTCTTATCAATGCCAGTTGTTTACTATATACATTTGCGATTTGTTTGCATTACAATGTGAAACTGAGAGTTGTTTGAATACTGAGATAACGAGTTTTTAATGTATATTAAAAATATCATTTGCGAGTTGTTACTATTGATATTACGGATTGTGTACTTAACGTTGAGGAAATGAAGTTGTTTGTATGTCCTGCCCCCTAAGTCTTCCCTCTGTATTAGTCATGACCATTGGTGAGTTCTTTGTAAATGCTGATGAGTCTGGATTCTGTCAGCACTTCGGACATGGTCAGTTCGGACAATGTCCACCTAATCGGACAGGGTCAGTTCGGACACCCTCATCCATTGGACTGTTTGAACAGAACTAAAGTACTTAAAACCTAATCACTTCTTGACTAAGCTACCTGTTCCTCTACTTAGAACTCACGGGTCCTTAAACTCGACCCGGGTCTATTAAACACGACCCGAAAGCCCATAAGACCCAAATATAAGGGTATAAATACCCAACCACCAACATTAAATGAGGGTAATGGAAATTAAATACAACCAGGCTGCTTAATTCTCCCTCTACACTCTACCCAAATATTAAATACTCAAAAAATTCCACACAACTCTAAACGAAAATTACAAACTTACCCTCAGACAAAAATAAACCACACCAAATGCAATATGTTGATTTCGCTTTGCGAGCTATATAAATACTACTGTATTGAGAGTTTTATGTAATTGACACTCTAACATTGGTATGTACACAATTAGAGCGAGTTGTTTGTATATTATTATACTGAGAGTTGTTGTTCCAGCGAGTTGTATGAAATGAGGTTAAGAGAAATTTTTAAGATACGATTCAGAGAGTTCTTTGGGGTAAGATTCAGAGAATTCTGTGTAATGAGAAAAAAGTGAGTTATTAGGGATAATGAACCAAAGCTATTAAGCATCATAAACTTTTTACACTAACAAAAAGTTTATAAAAAAAAGATTAAAAGTCCATAACACCCTTCATGCACGCAAGCCTTCCAAAAAAATACTACCATCTTTAGGGTTGGTCAGTTTGTATGAAAAAAAACAAAGGTAATAACAATCAGTCATCAGTAGAGATGTCTTGATCTTGAGACTCCTCTTCGCGTTCATCATCGGCGTCTTCCACGAGGTCCTTCTCACCATCTATCTCCATCCCATGGTCCTCCTTCGATGTACCAACATCTTCCTCCTCTTCCACTGTCTCTTCCCTCTTTTTTTCCTGTCTGGAACCTCGGTTGGTTGAGAGTCAGCCACCAACTCAACCAACTTAACTGACCCAGAGTTAGCAGAAAAGTAGTTGATATCAAAGTCCATAATGAACCAGAACCAGACATGGTAATTGGAGTTGGAAATGTGTTGATTTTTTTCAAGGGTTTATTATTTAATTAGTCTATGTGTACTAATATATAGAAAGTGAGAGAGTCATATTGTAGTTGTAGTGGTGGCTACGGTAATGATTAAACCTCCTCTGTCAAATCAATAATAAATTGGCTGACGTGATTAGATGTTTTTTTCATGCTCAATGCAAATACCATTTACCAAGGCAGACACTCAAGACGTTTCGTATTCATTGAGATTTTGTGAATTGTTTAATTAAGATTCCAAATGAGAGTTGGTATGTATTTGTACTTAATATATAGCGGTTTGTTAATCGTATGAAATAGTTGTATGAAACACGAATTGTAGGAAAAAGGATATGCTTGAAACGCGAATTAGATGCAAAGCGAGTTGTTTGAGAATATTATCAGATAATATATTTAATAGACAATTGCAAGAAACGCAAATTGCATAAAAGAGAATTGTATGAAATACAAGAAGAGCGAGTTGTTTGTAACTGGGTACTTTGTAGTCGAGGTTCCGTTCAAAAGGGAGTTCCAACACTTCACTCACGGCCACGTGAAGTCTGTAGGAAGCTAGGACATTGGTAAATACCAATCGTTTGGATCTGCCCCGTCTTCTATGATTTTAATTATTTGTATTTTGTGGTATTCACAGACACCGATCAAATCAATTGTTGGTGTAGTCTTTGGCCAATCAGTTAGAGTTACCGGTACCATTGCCGCTGGAGCTTCCAAAACACTTACCTCTTCTACCATGGGCTGTGTCGAAGTCAGTAGATTAAAATTAGGAAGTATATCATCCTCTTTCACTCTCTCTTCCCTTGACTTTGAACGTTTAAAGGTGTCTGTTAATACTAAATAAATCATAATTACACACATTTGATGTATAATTATTTGAAAATCCACTTACCA